>LNAC01000028.1:5904605-6144096 GCA_002007465.1 Ailurus styani | reverse complement strand
CCCCGCCAGAGCCCAGCGAGGCCCCGTGCGCCGATGAGGACTGCTTCTCTGGCGACGGCACCACGCCGCTGGTGGCCCTGCCCACGCTGGCCCCCCAGGCCGAGGCGCGGCCCCTCCTCAAGGTCAAGCAGCTGACCCAGAACTCGGCCACCATCATGGTGCAGCTGCCAAGCCCGTTCACCCGCATGTACACGCTGGAGCACTTTAACAACAGCCGCTCGTCTACCGTGTCACGGCTGACCAAGCCGCAGGAGGAAATCCGCTTGACCAACCTGTACACGCTCACCAACTACACCTACTGCGTGGTGTCCACCAGCTCCGGGCTGCACCACAACCACACCTGCCTCACCATCGGCCTGCCCAAGCCGCCCAGCCCGCCGGGCCCCGTGCCCAGCCCATCCACGGCAACGCACTACATCATGACCATCCTGGGTTGCCTCTTCGGCATGTTGCTGGTGCTCGGCGCAGTCTACTACTGCCTGCGCAGGCGGAGACGCCAGGAGGAGAAGCACAAGAAGGCAGCTGCGGCCGGCAGCCTGAAGAAGACCATCATCGAGCTCAAGTACGGGCCTGAGCTGGAGGCGCCCGGGCTGGCCCCGCTGTCCCAGGGCCCGCTGCTGGGCCCCGAGGCGGTGACCCGCATCCCGTACCTGGCGGCCGGCGAGGTGGAGCAGTACAAGCTGGTGGAGAGCAGTGAGACGCCCAAGGCCAGCAAGGGCAACTACATGGAGGTGCGCACGGGTGAGCAGGCGGAGCGCAGGGACTGCGAGCTGGGCCGGCCCGGCCCCGACAGCCAAGGCTCGGTGGCCGAGATCTCCACCATCGCCAAGGAGGTGGACAAGGTCAACCAGATCATCAACAACTGCATCGACGCGCTCAAATCCGAGGCCACCTCCTTCCAGGGCGGCAAGGCTGGGGCCGTGTCTGCAGCCGAGCCACAGCTGGTGCTGCTGTCGGAGCCGCTGGCCGGCAAGCATGGCTTCCTGGCACCCGTCTACAAGGACGCCTTCAGCCACGGCCTGCAGCGGCATCACAGCGTGGAGGCGGCCACTGGGCCGCCGCGCGCCAGCACCTCGTCCAGCGGCTCCGCACGCAGCCCGCGAGCCTTCCGCGCCGAGGCCGCCGGCGCCCACAAGGCTGCCGCCGCTGAGGCCAAGTACATTGAGAAGAGCTCCCCGGCCACTGACGCCATCCTCACTGTGACACCTGCGGCTGCCGTGCTGCGGGCCGAGGCCGAGAAGGGCCGCCATTATGGCGAGCACCGGCACTCGTACCCTGGCTCCCACCCCGCCGAGCCACCCGCGCCCCCGGCGCCCCCGCCCCATGAGAGCCTGGGCGGCCGCAAGGCATCCATCCTGGAGCCGCTGACCCGGCCGCGGCCCCGTGAGCTGGCATACTCACAGCTGTCCCCGCAGTACCACAACCTGAGCTACTCCTCCAGCCCCGAGTACACCTGCAGGGCTGCCCAGAGCATCTGGGAGCGGCTCAGACTGAGCCGCCGGCGGCACAAGGACCACGAGGAGTTCATGGCGGCCGGCCATGCCCTGCGCAAGAAGGTTCAGTTTGCCAAGGATGAGGACCTGCACGACATCCTGGACTACTGGAAGGGCGTGTCGGCCCAGCACAAGTCCTGAGCCTGCGGCGGCGCCCGCCCCGCCCCTTCCCCGGACCTCAGGACGCCCACGGGACCAAATAGGACACAAGACCCACTGCAGCTATTCGTAACCCAGAGACTCCCACGCGACGCGCCACACAGTACACATGTGTAGACACATGCAGACACGTGTACATGCACACACGTGCACACAGACGTGCTCACACATGTACACATGCATACGCCCATGCACAGACACATGCGTGTGCACACAGAGACATGAACACATGCGGACACCCACACATGCAAACACCCATGCACACACACACACATGCGCGCACGCGCACACACACGCGGCCAGTGTGGAAGCCTGGGGCGCACAGAGAGCGTGGGGACAGGGTGTTGCCGGTCCCAACAGAGGATGAGCTGCAGCCTCCACACACGCACTACACGCGCGTGCGCACACACACACACACGCATACACACAAGGGACTTGAGAAAACTGTGTATGGGGGTGGGGGAGGGGACTTTTTTCATTCTCTTTCCTCTTTGATTCTTCTCTGCCTTCTTGATCTAACTCTGTCTTTATTTTCTTCCTTTTCTAAAGAAAAAATAATAAAAGTTCTCTTAAAGATATAAAACACTAGACACGGGGGGACACGGCCGGCGTGGCCACCCAGCTCCTCCCACGATCGCCTTGCCCTGGTTTGCTGTGGATTCTCTCCTCGGTCCATCTCTTTGCTGCCAACTCCGGAGGCCACCAAAGAGGAACAGAGCGAGTGAGGTGTCCAGGTGGCCTCCAGGACCCACCCAGAGCCCTGCAGGGCACAAGGGGATTGGGGAGGGGTGTGGCTGGAAGGGGCGCGGGCTGGGCGTGTGCGCTCTGTCCCCGTCCCTACTGTACGCTGTCGTCGTCCAATTGTACAGAAAAATATTTCTATATTTGCAATGTTTGCTGTAAAACGAGAAAGACTGTGTCTACTAAAAAAAAATCTGCAAAGGGAAAAACCCAAATGCTTGTACTGGGTTTTTACTATGGGGGTTTAGGGTAAGATTTGGGTTTATATGTTTAGTGGGGTTTTGTTGATTTTGGCTGGGGTCACAAGTAGGGTCACCACTGAGCCCTCCTCCCAGGAGAACAGGAGTGAGCCTTGGAGGCCAGGAGCGGGGGGCACACGAGAACCCATGCCGGGCGGGAGAGGGGGCAGACGTGGTATGGACGGGGCAGGAAGGAGCTTGGGCCACGTGTCTGCAGTGCGTGGGCATGAGTGGGTGGCCAGAAGCGACAGGTGGCTGATGTGGCTTTGCGGGTGAGTGGGGGCGAGCCGGAGAGGACCAGCGGGTGAGTCAGAGTCGGGGGTGGGCCAGCCTGAGCCCCACAGCAGACCTACAGACTGCTGCACGGGCACCTTGCCCTCCCTGGTGTGGCCCCAGATCTGGAGTTAGCAAGCAGTTTGCGGGTATGAACCGCTCCAGACTGCCCAAACTCCATAGCAAAGCCCCCATCCAGGGCCAGTGCTCTTTGCCATGGAGGCCACAGGCTCCCTTGTGCCCGCTCCCCACACTGGGTCCAGCAGAGCCACCTTCCCCCAGTTAGCGGGCAGCTGGGGCCCTGCAGGGACTCCCTCCCTCCGCCCTGGGGCTGGCTCTCCTGCCTCACCCCATCTCCCCAGCACAGCTGGGGCACTGGCAGGGAAAGGTGCTAGATCCCAGAGGCAACAGGGGCCCCAGGAGACGTCTGAGCAGGGAGGAGAGTGGTGCATGCAGTTTTTCAGAATCTGGCCGGTCAGCAGGAAAGGACTCAGGGCTGGGAAAAGCCCTAAGACCAGCAGCCTCTGCTTGTATACCTCCAGGGACAGGGAGTTCACCCCTCTGTCAGCTCTTTCCAGCTTTAGGTCCCTCCCTAGGACTGAGGGGAAACCAGTGGCTTCCCACAGGGCCCAGCCCCCACCCTGCCGGCCACGCAGCACTGTGGACACAGCCAGTCTGCCCCCCACCTGCTCCTGACCTCTGCACTCAGCTGACCCCATTAAGGGCCTGCATGTGAGGCTTGCGGGGAGCACGTGACCCGGGGTGGGCCCTGACTGGCCCCACTCACCAGAGCCCCTCCAGAGTGGGTCACCTCTGAGGACTATGTGTGTCTCCTCCTCCTTGCTTGCTCCCACAGGCCCAGGTTTCCCCAGCCCTGGGCAGCCCCTCACTGTCTGCCATGGGGTCCTGGGAGGACAGCACGGGGTTCCTGGTGACAGGCAAGGGGGCCTAGGGCAGCAGGGGCAGGAATGGGGGGGCGACCCAGAGAAAGGACTGCCTGGCCCAAGGTCACAGAGGGACGTGGGACAGTCCTGGCCAGGGGACAGAAGTGGGGCCAGGCCTCTCAGCCAGCTGCTCGCTGTCACTGAGGAGATAAAATTGGCTATTTATAGGGAATCGGAGAACAGCAGCACAGAATAGAGGTACGTGCCCTGGGCAGGCAGGGAAGCTGGCCAGACAGGCCAGGTGTGTAAGAGGGACACGTCATCACCAGGAGCACTGCCACCGAGCAGGGGCCCCAGGGGAGGGAAACGCAGCAAGCGGTGGGGGCAGGCGTGGGGTCCGGAGCAGCCAAGAAGCCCATTCCAGAAGCACAGACCCTCCCAGGAATATCCAGGGCCAGACAGAGGTGGCTGGATGCCCGATGCCAGCCCTGTCCCGAGACACAGATGCGTGTCACCATGTCCTTGTTCGAAAGGACAAGAGTTGACAGGAGTCGACAGCATGGGAGAAGACACACGCTGGTTAAGCACCTAATGTGTGCAGAGCTCCATGCCGGGCACTATTGGGCCCCAGAGAGACATCCAACCCTGCCCCCGCCCTTGAGGAGCTCAGGGCCAACGAGGCACCTGGGGCAGAGGCAGGTGACCCAGCTCAGGGTGGCGCAAGACCTAGGAGGCCCAACGAAGGTGGGGAACCCCCGCATGGGAAGAACCCAGAAGGCTTCCTGGAAGGGGTGGTGTTTGGTCTGGATAAGGGAACCTAGTGAAGAGGGGGTGGAAGCTACGACATCAGGAGAGGTCAGCATCCTTGCAGGCTCAGGACTGAGCTCTGAGCGCAGACTGAGGACCCGCGAGGTGCACCCTGCCCTTGTCCAGGATCGGCACACCGCTGGCCCTGAAGGGCAGCTGTCGGTCCGTCAGGGGACAGGGTTTGAAGGCCAAAAGCAGAAGCCCAAACCCAGGTTCTGCCACTCAGGACCATGTGATCACAGCATGTTGCTGACCTTGTGCACCTCAGCGGAAATGCTGATGCCTGCCCCTCCTCTACCACCTGGGGTCACCAAGGCAGGCGAGTGGTGCGTGGGACCGTACTGGTTGGTCAGCAGGTATCCACGGGCCTGATAACGCTGCATCACAAACAACCGCAATGCCTTATCGCTCACACTCCCAGGGGGTCGACGTGCCCGGGTCCCTGGGGCAAGCTGGCAGGGTCAGGAAGGCAGGTGACACGGACGCAGGGAGGGCTGAAGAATTAGGTCCGTCCGTGCACAGACGCCAAACGCGGGGTCCAGCAGCATGTGCCTGCCCTCCCCAGAGCACAGGGAGCAGCAAATCTAAGATGGGTCTCCCCTGGGTTTCACACATTCTCTCATCCAGCCTACAATTACAGAGCACCTACTGTGTACCGACATGCCAGAGACATCAACGACACCTCTTCCCTTCTTTGAGAGCGAATTAGCCATGGCCCCCACAGGAAAGAGGTGACACCTCAAACAGAGTAATTCAAGGGGGGTGCCTACAGAGGGACCCTTTCCAGAGGGGATGGGGACCCACGGAGGATAGCAACAGCTGTGAGGGCAGCACCTGGTGGCCCGTCAGAATGAGGGAGAAACCACGGGCTGAAGCGTCGTCAGAGACCCGCCGGGGCCCCGGAGAGGGGCCGCCAGCAGAAGACCACCAGCCCGAGCTGACTCCGCGGGAGGGAGTGGGGGCGCAGAGGGGGACACTGTCCGTGCCCTCGCAGCGGGGAGACTTCTCAGGGGGGCTAAGACCTCGATGGACAAACAGGCTCTGGGAGACAGGCGCAGGACCCCACTCCACCCTGAGGGGCATGTAGGTGCCCAGCGGGAGGTCAGCGGCTGGGGCACTGTGGGGCGGAGGGCTGCTGGGACCCCAGCCTGGGATGGCCTGGCTTGCAAGCCTAAAGAGATTAGAGTTGGGCTATGGGGGCCTGTTGATGGCAGTTTCTAGAATAACCATTTCTATTGATTTTTTTCTTATCTCAAAAGTAATCCTTTTCTTACATAAACTTCAGAAGACAGTTAACCATAAAGAAGAAGAAAGCGGTCACCATCTCACCACCCCAAGATAAGCCATGGGTCACATTTTGGTGTGTGTCTTTCTAGTTCCTCTTCTCTACAAATGCAGCAGGCTTGGGGTTTACCCACTGTCACCAATTGTGCCAAGAAGCATGTCCTTGCTTTCTGAACCGCGTACCGCCCTCTGGAGCCTCTGTTCTCCTTGAGGGGGTAAAGGGAGTGGCACATAGAGACGGGAGCCACGCCAGGATGTTTGCAGGATCTAGTAAAGACGGTGATGATGTGTGTGTGGGGAGACGGGGAATCGCCGCTCGGGGTTCAGGAAGAAGGAATGAGGCTTATTGCTTACTGGGGTGGCTGGTCTTCACTAGCACCATGGACAGCTCAGCCACTGGCCCGGAAGAGGGGTGGTACCCGGAATGACGCAGGGGTGGCGGTAAATATGGGGCGGGGCTCGAGGACCGTGTCTCCTTTGCTCACTGCACACCCACGGCGCCTTGTCTCTCTCTACCGCATGGCCTTTTTGTTCTCCTTTCCGGGAGGTTTTTGTGTTTCAACTTTTTACATATGAAATAATTACAGGACCATCAGAAAGAGTACATAGTCTCGGAGCTCCCCCACTCCCCGATGCTAAGATCTAAATGTAGTCCAGCACTGAAACCAGGAATATGTTTGCTCCGTGGGTACAACTGTGTTCACCAGGCTACAGATCTTATTCAGCATCAGGCAGCCGTCACACGGCCTCACGTGTCCATTGTACGTGGCTTTGTGCAATCGCCACCACAGTCAAGACACGGAACCCCTCCCGTAGTTCTCCCCCGTGCCTCCACCTCCATCCCTGTCCCCTGGCCCCACGAATCTGCTCATCTCTGTCATTTTTAGAATGTTCTGTAAGTGGGATCAGACACTATGTAACCTTTGGGTATTGGTTCTTTCCCTGAGCATAGGCCTTTGAGATCCGTTGGATTCACGCATGTATTTGGTATGTTTCTTCTTATTGCTAATATTCCATTGTATAGATGATATGCACAGTTTGTTTGACCATTCGCCACTTGAAGGACATTTGGGTTGTTTCCAATTTGGGGCTATTACAAATAAAGCTGCTATGAAAATCTGCATACAGGTCTTGGTGTGAACTGAAATTGTCATTTCTCTGGGATAAATGCTCAGGAGGGTAATTGCCTGTCTGTGTGGGAAGTGCCTGGTTCCCATCAGGAACCGCTCATTTGTTTTCCAGGGTGGCTCTACCATTTTACATTCCCATTTTAGATTCCCAAGATGTAATTTCTCCACATTGGTGTTGTGGCTTTTTTTTTTTTTATTTTGGTTGATCTAATAGTATATGGTGACATCTCGTTGTGCTTTTAATTTATATTTCTCTGATGTCCAGTGTTGTTGAACGTCTTCTTATGTGTTTATTTGCCATCAGTACCTGGTCTCTTAAGAAATACTTCCATATCTTTTACCCATTTTTTGAACCTTTTGTTTGTTTTTACTGCTGAGTTTTGAGAGTTCTTTGCACTTTCTAGATACAAGACTTCTGTCAAATATGTGGTTTGCAAACATTCTGTCCCATCTGCAGCTTGTCTTTTCTTCCTCATAATAGGGTCTTCCACAACACAAAAGTTTTAAATTTGTTGAAATTATTTTTTATTTTAGGCTTTTGGTATCGTATTTAAGAACTCTTGCCTGGGGGCACCTGCGTGGCTCAGTGGGTTGGGCCTCTGCTTTTGGCTCAGGTCATGGTCCCGGGGTCCTGGGATCGAGCCCCACATCGGGCTCTCTGCTTGGCAGGGAGCCTGCTTCCCCCTCTCTTTCTCTCTGCCTGCCTCTCTACCTACTTGTAATCTCTCTCTCTGTCAAGTAAATATATAAAATCTTAAAAAAAAAAAAAAAAAGAAAGAAAGAACTCTTGCCTGGCCCTAGGTCCCAAAGGTGTACTTTACATTTTACTTTAGAGGATTTATAGTTTTACTTTTTTTACATTTAAGCCCATAGCCTATTTTGAATTAACTTTTATAGAAGATGCGAAGTTTAGGTCAATGGTCCTTTGGTCATTGCGTTTTCGCCTCTGGATGTCCAATTGCTCTCATACTATTTGTTGAAAAGACTATCATGCCTCTATCAGATGGCTTTTGCCCCTTTGTGAAAATCCAGCAGGTATACCATGTGGGTCTCTTTCTCTGTTCTCCATTCTGTGTTTGTCCCTTCACCAGCACTGCCCTGTCTCAATTGCTGTAACTAGATGGTAATCTGGACACTGAACACAATGACTCCTCCCACTTCATTCTTCTTCAAAATTATTTCAGCTATTCCAGGGCCTTTGCCTTTCCATATAAATTTTAGAATAAGCTTGTTTATATCTACAAAAAATCTTAATAGGATTTTAATAGAAACTGAAATAAACCTATTGATAAAGTCAGAGAACAGGTACCATTCTTATGTTGACTCTTCCAGTTCATGAACATGGTATGCTGTTCCAATTCTTTGAGTATCTTTTTATTTTCTATCAGCATTTTTCACTTTTCAGCATACAGATTCTGCATGTGTTTTGTTAGATTTATACCTATTTCTTTTTGTCTTTTTAGCAATTATGAGTAGTGCTGTCTTAAATTTCAGCTTCCTATGTCTGTTGCTAGTGTATAGCAACGTAATTGATTTTTGTGTTGTTCACGGCAACCTTGTTGACCTCACTTTTAGGAATGTCTCTCTTTGTGTCTGATAATCTTCTTCTTTCTGAAGTGTACATTATATGGTATTAAAATATTCTTGCATTTTAAAAAGTTAATGGTTGCACAGTGAATCTTTTACCATTCTTTTACTTTCAACTTATCTATATAGTTACATTTCACATGGGTTTCCTGTAGGCAGCATATAGCTGGGGTGTGTGTGTGTGTGTGTGTGTGTGTGTGTGTATGTGTTTTAATCCACGCTTTCAAGCTCAGTGCTTTAATTAATGTATTTAGGCCATTTATATTTAAAGTAATTATTGATGTGTCAGGGCCTAAAGCTGACGTTTTATTATTTGTCTTCTGTTTGTTCCTACCTGTTGGTTACTTTAACCTTTATAATTTGATCTTTCCCCTATCTATAGCGTTTTTTTAGTGTATCTTATTATATAGGTTTTTTAGTGGTATATTATAAAATGCTTGTGTAACTTACCACAATCTACAGGTATCACAATTTTATCACTTCCAGTGAGGTGTAGAAAACTTACTTCCATTTGGGTCCTTATCCCCCCTCCTCTTTTAAAATATAATTGTCTTAAGTATTTCCTCTACATATAGTGAGCCCTATATCACTCTATTGTTCTTTCTCAGTTCCTGAAGTTTCAAGCCTCTTTCTGTTATAAATTTCTATTTGGAGAACTTCCTCTAGTAATTTTTTAAAGGTAAATCTGCTAGTGATGAATTCTCTTTGTATTCCTTTCTCTGAGAATCTCTTTATTTCCTCTTAATTCCTGAAAGATATGTTTCCTGGACATTGAGTTCAGGTTTTCAGAATTCATATTTTCTTCCAGCATTCAAAAAATTCTACCATCTGACCTTCATGGTTTTAGATGAGAAATCTGCTGTTCCAAGTGTTACTCCTTTGCAGGTGATGTGTCATTTCTCTCTAGCTGCTTTCGAGATGTTTTGTGTTTAGTTTTCAGAAGTTTGATGACAATATGTCTCGACATAGATTTTTTTTTTCCTATTTGGAGTTTGCTCAACTTCTTGAATCTGTAGGTTTAGGCCTTTCACCAAGTTGGGGAAATTTTTAGCTATTCAAAATATTTTTTCAAGTCACTAAAAGTAGGCTATTTGCCTACAATCACAAAAGTTTGAGACACAATCAAGAGTTGGAGCAGGGTTGAGTGATAAGGTTCATCTCCTCCGTGAGGCCACTCCTTCAAGACAGGGAAAGGGGCTGTTTTATCATATGCATAGACACCAAAACAGAGAGTCAAGGAAAACAAAGATACAGAGAAACATGTTCCAAATGAAAGTTCAAGATAAAACTTCAGGAAAAGACCATAATGAAGTGGAGTTGAGTGATTTACTGCTAAGGAGTTCAAAATAATGATCATAAGGATATGCACCGAGATTGGGATGAACAAATGAGAACTTCAACAAAGGGGTAGAAAATATAAGAACGTACCAAATAAAAGACACAGAACTGTGGAGTATAAGAACCGAAATGAAAAATACAGAAAAGGGACCCAATAGCAGATGAAATGAAGCAGAAGAAAGGACCAGAAAACTCTACAATGGAGCAGTGGAACTCACTCAATCAGAACAGCAGAAAGGCTGAGAAGGAGTTAAGATAGCGTAAGGAATTACTGAACAACAAGTGGACAAACATTCCCAATAGGGGACTCTCATAAGGAGGAAGGGGGTGGTCAGAAAACATACTTGAAGAAATAATGCCTGAAAACTTCCCTAAGCTAGATAAGGAAACAGACATCCAGACTGAAGAAGCTGAAAAAGTTCAAAATGAGATGAACCCAAAGAAACCCCCACCAAGATGCATTATAATCAAAGTGCCAAAGGTTAAAAACAAGAAGACAATCTTAAAAGCAGCAGGAGAAAAACAACTTCTATGTACAAGGGAACCCTTGTAAAATATTCACCAGATTTTTCATCAAGAACTCTGCAGGCCAGAAGGGAGTGGCATCATATACTCAAAGTACTGAAAGAAGAAAAGCTTCTAACCAAGGATATTCTACTCAGCAAAGCTGTCGCTCAGAATGGAAGGAGAGAAAAAGAGTTTTCCAGGCAAGCAAAAGCTAAAAGAATTCATCACCACTAGGCCAGCCTTACAAGAAATGTTAAAGCGACTTCTTAAAGCTGAAACAAGAAGGTGCTAATTACTAACAGAGAAACATATGAAAGTGTCGATCTCAAAATTCAGAATTAATCTAATGTTGTAAAGGTGGTGGGTTAGTCACTTACAAAGCTGGAATGAAGGTTAAAAGACTAAAGTAGTAAAGGATAGCTACAATAATTTATTAAGGGAAACACAAGATAAAAAGATGTAAATTGTGATATCAAAGACATAAAACATGGGGGGGGAGTAAAAATGTAGAGCTTTAGAATACATTCAAACTTCCATTATTATCAACTTAAAGTAGACCGTTATAAACATAAGCTGTTTTATGTACGCCTCATGGTAACCACAGAGCAAAAATCTATAGTGGATATACAAAAGAAAAAAGGAATCTAACCATACTACTACAGGAAATCATCAAATCACAAAGGAAGGGAACAAGAGAGGAACAGAGGAACTACAAGATAGCCAGAAAACAATGAGCAAAATGGCAGTAAGTACATACCTATCAATACTTATTTGAATGTAAATGGTCTAAAGTCTCCAATAAAGAGACACAGAGCAGGGGCTCCTGGGTGGCTTAGTCAGTTAAGCGTCTGCCTTCTGCTCAGGCCATGATCCTGGGGTCCGGGACTGAGCCCCACATCTGGCTCCTTGCTTGGCAGGAAGCCTGCTTCTCCCTTTGCCTCCCCCTCTGCCTGCTCCTGCTCTCTCTCTTGTTCACTCTCTCTAATAAATAAATATATATATTTTAAAAAGACACAGAGTAGCTGAATGGGTAAAAAACAGCAACAACCAAAAACCCAAGACCCACTTACACTGCCTACAGGAGACTCACTTCAGATGTAAGGACACACAGAGACTGAAAGTGAAGGGATGGAAAAGATATTCCAAGGAAACGGAAACCAAAAGAAATCTGGGATAGCTATACTCCTACCAAACAAAATAGACTTTAAAACAAAGACTATAATAAAGGGGAAAGAAGGGTTCTTCATAATGATAAAGGGTTCAGTTCAACAAGAGGATATAACATTTGTAAATACTTAGGCACCAAACATAGGAGGAGCATATAAATATATAAAAGAAATACTAGCAGGCCTAAAGGGACAAATAGACAACTATAATATAATAGGGGAATTTAATACACTTACATCAATGGATAGATCTTTCAGACGGAAAGTCAATGAGGAAATGTTGGCCAGGCAATGTTGGCTGACGTGTTCGACTGGAGAGACTTGCAGATATATACAGAACATTCTGTGTAAAACTATAGAACACGGGCGCCTGGGTGGCTCAGTGGGTTAAAGCCGCTGCCTTCGGCTCAGGTCATGATCCCAGGGTCCTGGGATCGAGGCCCACATCGGGCTCTCTGCTCGGCAGGGAGCCTGCTTCCTCCTCTCTCCTCTCTCTCTGCCTGCCTCTTTGCCTACTTGTAATCTCTCTGTGTCAAATGAATAAATAAAATCTTTAAAAAAAAAAAAAAAACTATAGAACACACATTCTTCTCAAACACACGTGGAGAATTTTCCAGGGGAGATCACATGTTGGGACCCAAGTCTTATTAAACATAAGAAGATTGATATCATCTCAAGAATCTTCTGATCATAAGGGCATGGAACTAGAAATTCCAAGAAAACCTGAAAAGTCACAGTTATGGGGGAATTAAACAACATGCTACAGAACAACCCAAGGTTCTGTAGTCAAAAGAGAAATAAAAAAATACCTTGAGATGAATGAAAATGGAAATACAATATACAAGATCTTATAGACTGCAGTAAAAACGGTTCTAAGAAAAGAAGTTCCAGTGATAAATCCCTACCTTAAGAAATAAGGAAAAAGCTCAAAAAAGCAACCTAACTCCACATCTCAAAGAACTAGAAAAAAGAAGACCAAACAAAGCCCAAAGGAAGTAGAAGGAAGGAAATAATAAAGATCAGAGAGGAAATAAATGAAATAGAGACTAAAAAGACAGTAGAAAAGATCAATGAAATGAACAGCTGGTTTTTTGAAAAGACAAAACTGACCAACCTTCAGCTAGACTCACCAAGAAAAAAAGAGAGGACTCAAATAAATAAAGCAGAAAGGAAAGATGTTATAACTGATTCAGAAATAAAAAGGATCGTAAGAGACTACTACGGAAAATTATATGCCAACAAATTAGACAACCTGGAAGAAATGGGCAAATTCCTAGAAATATACAACCTACCAGGACTGGATCACAAAGAAACAGAAAATCTGAACAGACTGATTACTAGTAAGGAGATTGAATCTGTAATCAAAAACCTTCCAATAAGCAAACGTCCAGGACCATATGTCTTCACTGATAAATTCTACCAAAACTTTAAAAAAGAATTAATACCAATCCTTCTTACACTCTTCAGAAAAATATAAAAGGGCTTCCAAATTCATGGTATGACAGTGTTACTCTAATATAAAACCAGACAAAGATGGCTCAAGAAAAGAAAATTATAGGCCAATATCCGTGATGAACATAGATGCAAAAATCCTCAACAAAATATCGGCAAATTGAATTCAACAGCACATTAAAAAGATTATATACCATGATCGAGGGGGATTTATTCCAGGGATGCAAGGATGGTTCAACACTCACAAA
The DNA here is from genome assembly GCA_002007465.1 of Ailurus styani. Lineage (NCBI taxonomy): Eukaryota > Metazoa > Chordata > Mammalia > Carnivora > Ailuridae > Ailurus > Ailurus styani. Next base: position 6,130,788 of record LNAC01000028.1, on the reverse strand, counting down.
TGAAACAATGTGATACAGCATATTAACAAAATGAAGGATAAAAATATTTTGATCTCAATAGGTGTAGAAAAAGCATCTCACAAAATTCAATATTCTTTTATGATTTTAAAAAATCTCTCAACCAAGTGGGTACAGAGGGAACGACCTCAACATAATGAAGTCCGTACAGGACAAGGCCACAGCTCACATCACACTCAATGGTTAAAAGCTGAGGGCTTTTCCTCTAAGATCAGGAATAAGACAAGGATGTCCACTCTCATCACCTTTATTCAACGCAGTGTTGGAAGTCCTAGTGACACAATTAGGAAAGACAAAGAAAGTCAGAAAGGAAGAAGTGTCACTATTTATTTTAAAAAAGATTTTATTTATTTATGAGAGAGAACAAGGCCGCAGCAGTGAGTAGGGGGAGGAGCAGAGGGAAAGGGAGAAGACCGGATGTGGGACTCGATCTCAGGACCGAGATCATGACCTGAGCTGAAACCAAGAGTCAGATGCTTAACTGACGAAGTCACCCAGGTGCCCCCAAAGTGCCACTATTTGCAGACGACATTGTATTATATGTAGAAAACCCTGAAGACACCACCAAAAAGCTATTAGAATAAATTAATTCAGTAAAGATACAGCAGGCAGACTTAAAGTACAAAAATTGATTGCATTTCTACATAGTCTAATAACAAACTATTAGAGAGATTAAGAAAACAATCCCATTTACAACTGCACCAAAAAGAATAAAATACCTAGGAATAAATTTAATCAAGTTGGTGAAAGACCTGTACATGGAGAACTAGGACATTGATGGGAGAAATTGAACAAGACACAAATAAATGGAAAGGTATTCCGTGCTCATGGATTGGAAGAATCAATATTACTGAAGTGTCCATACTACCCAAAGCAATTTACAGATTCAACGCAATCCCTATAAAACTTCCACAGAATTCCACTTTTCACAGAAACAGAACAAACAATCCTAAAATTTGTATGGAACCACAAAAGATCCCAGATAGCAAAACAAATCAATCTTCAGAAAGAAGAACGAAGTTGGAAACATCACATTCCCTGATTTCAAACTCTATTATAAAGTTAGAGGAATCTAAACAATACAGTATTGGCATAAAATCAGACACATAGATCAGTGGAACACAATAGAAAACCCAGAAATAAACCCACATATACACGGTCAATTAAATTACAATAAAGGACCCAAGTGTATACAATGGGGGCATGACAGTCAATTCAATAAATGGTGCTGGGAAAACTGGCCAGCCTCCTGTAAAACAAAGAAACTGGACCGCTACCTCACACTGTAAACAAAAATCAACTCAGAATGGGCCAAAAACTCAAATGTAAGACCTGAAATCATAACATTTCTAGAAGAAAACACAGGCAGTAAGCTTCTTGACATCGGTCTTGGTAATGATGATTTTGGATTTAATGTCAAAGGCAAAGGCAACAAAAGCAAAAATAAACCAACAGGATCACCTCCAACTGAAAACCTTCTGCAAGGCACAGGAAAATGTCAACAAAATGAAAAGGTAACCTGTGGAATGGGAGAAAATATTTACAAATTATATCTCTGATAGGGGGCTAATGTCTAAAATATATAAAGGAATCACACGACTCAGTAGCAAAACAAAAATAATCTGCCTTAAAAATGGGGAGGGGGTGCCTGGGTGGCTCAGTGGGTTAAGCCTCTGCCTTCAGCTCAGGTCATGGTCTCAGGGTCCTGGGATCAAGCCCCGCATCGGGCTCTCTGCTCAGTGGAGGGCCTGCCTCTCTGCCTGCTTGTGATCTCTCTGTCAAATGAATAAAATAAAAATATTTAAAAAAAACTGGGGAGAAGACCAGAATGAGCATTTTTCAAAGAAGACATACAGATGGCCAAAGGGTAGATGACAAGGCACTCAACATCACTCATCATCAGGGAAATGCAAATCAAAACCACAGTGAGATTACCTCCCACCTGCAAAAACTGCTATTATCAAAAAGACAAAAGGTAACAAGTGTTGGCAAGGATGGGCATTAACGGAAGCCTGTGCCCCATTGGTGAGAAGGCAAACTGGTCGCAGCCCCTCTAACACAGTGTGGAGGCGCCTTACCAAAAAAGAAACAGAACTACCATATGATCCAGTAATTCCACTCCTGGTATTTACCTGAAGACAGACACTAACTTGAAAAGATGTCTGCTCCCCCATGATCACTGCAGCATTCATCACCATGGACAAGACACAGAAGCAGCTAAGTCACCATAGATGGACGGATGGATTAAAAAAAAATGTGGCATCTATACACACGGAGTAATAGCCATAAAAAAAGGAAGTCCTGCCATTGGCAACAACACCGTTGGGTCTTGAGGGCATTACGCTGAATGAAATAAGTCAGAGAAAGACAAATACTGTGTAATCTCACTTCTATGTGGAATCAAAAACAGAACAAAATGAAGCTCATAGATACAGAGAACAGATTGGTGGTTGCCAGAGGTGGGGTTTTGGGGTGGACAAAATGGGCGGAGGGGGTCCAAAGATGCAGACTTCCAGTTATAAAATTGCTAAGTCCTGGGGATGTCCTGTACACCACGTTATGTGTGGGGACTGCAGTTAACACACTGTGTTGCGTATTTGAAAGGTGCCGACACAGCTGATCATAAAAGACCTCATCACAAGAAAAGATGTAACTATGTGGTGTGATGGATATTAACGAGACTTACAGTAGGATCATTTCACAACATATACAAATACTGAACCATCATGGACCACACCTGAAACTAATATAATGTTATATCTCAATTATATCTCAATTAAAAAAAAAACGTTTTCAGCCCACATTCTTTCTTCTCTTCTTCTGGGACTGTGCTGGCACAAGTGTTAAATTTTTCATTGTTGTTCACAGATTCCTAACAGTCTGTTCATTTATTTCCCGTCTGTTTTCTCTCTGTTGCTCAGACTGGGTCATTTCCAAAATAGGTCTTCAAGTTTATGGATTCTTTTTTTCTATTGTTTCCAGTATTCAGCCTGTCCAGTAGATTTTTAGTTTTGGTTCTTGCATTTTCCAGTTCTCTAATTTCCATTTGACTTTATTATTTATTTATTTATTTATTAAGATTTTATTTATTTATTTGACACAGAGAGAGAGATTCCAAGTAGGCAGAGAGGCAGGCAGAGAGAGAGGAGGAAGCAGGCTCCCCACTGAGCAGGGAGCCCGATGCGGGCCTCGATCCCAGGACCCTGAGATCATGACCTGAGCCGAAGGCAGAGGCTTTAACCCACTGAGCCACCCAGGCGCCCTCCATTCGACTTTATTTTAATGTCTTCTATTTCTCAGCTAAGATTTTCTTTTTCATGTGTTTCAAGAGTGTTCATAATTGTTTGTCGAAACATTCTTTAGGACTGCTGCTTGGAAATACCCGTCAGGTAATTCCAACGTCTCCGTCACATCGGTCTTGCTGTCTGTTGGCTGTCTTTTCTCATCCAAGCTGTGATTGTTATGGTTGTGGGGATGATAAGTGGTTTTTATTGTGTGCATTATCGTTCTTTAAAAGTTTCTCTCTTTCTCTCTTTTTTAGCATAAAAAGAGTAGTGATATTCAGAATCGCTAATGAGTAGAATATAGAACCAGCCAATGAAAAAAAGAAATCAGCATAGATGCAGGCTCTAAACCAGGATGTCCATAAAAGTTCATCTAGCCTAATGAGCAGCCCTGGAAAAATATCTTCCTGAACTCTCTGGAAATATGAACTATAATTATAAAACAGTCCTTTTTCCTGTTTGCATTAATTTTTGCCATTAGATGCATTGCTCAAATCTCCCATGGGGGTCTGCTCTCTGTTTATATTCCAGAGTGATGCTTTCATGAGCTCACCATAATCTTTCACGCCTAGGCAGGGTTCGCCAATTTCGGCGGCAGGAGGGTGGGCCAGAGGGCATTTTGTTGGGGAACCCCAACAGACAATTCATAAGGCTCTTCTCTTGGGCCAGTTTCTCTAAGAGCTAACCTCCAGCTTCCTGAGTGGAAGACGGGTAAGAGGAGGACCCTGATCTTCATCCTTGCTCTGCAGAGACCACCCCCGCTCCATTGCACCTGGGGTCCCTGAGTCCAAGGTCTTTGTGGTTCTCCCTCCCCTGGGACTAAATGTCTAAACTAGAAAGTCACCCAGTGGCTCTCCTTCTTCAACCAGTACAGTAAGTCCTTCAGATTGTCAGCCCTAAGATTTGTGCCATGTGTCACGCATTCTCTCTTCTCCCACGCGTCTGGAAGGGCGTGCTACCTGTGAGACGTCCTGCAGAGACTCGAGAAAGCAGCCACTCAAGCCGTCTTCTGGAGGACTTAATTCTTTCCTGCACCTGCTGTTGAGGAAGGTTGCTGGGGCCTTCATCCTGTCTTACAGCAAGGGCGTGAGCACTGGTGACCTGATGTCAGTCGGTCTTGGCCACTAGCTGCCCCGCAGCGATGGGGCGCAATCTCTGAGCCCCTCCACGGTGGGCGGGGCGGATCACCCCAAGGGCCGTCCTGCAGGAAGGCGGCAGGTGCAAGCAGCAGCAGCAGCAGCAGCTGGGGTGCAGGACGGCAGATGGGCAAGCGCGAGCCCACGGCACCTGTGCAGGGCCCCAGCGGCATCTGGTGTAGAAGCACCCCCCCCCCCGCCGCCGCCACACACATACACACATAGGCATCGGCTTCTCGCGGCAGACCCGTCCTGTCTCATCACCGCCCCTCCGGATGCGAGCAGGTTGCCATTCCTGGCACACTTAGAAAAGAAAGGTCGCCGTGACGAGCCCTGGTCCCCACTGGTGCAGCAGCCCCCAGCCCCCAGCCGGGCTGCGTCATTCCGGATTCCCCTTAGCCTCCTCCAGCACAGAGGCTGCTGGGGGGGTGCGGTGCCCACCCGCTGGGTAGCTTCCTCATTTCCACGGCTCCCTTACCGTCCCACACCCGTCACGGCCAGTCACTCCACCAGTGTGCTGTCCCCTCTCTTTCCCTGCTTCTGTGTCACCAAACAGAGTTCAGCGTGAATAAGCAGTGGCCACAAGCAGTGGCCACAGCTCCTCAGCCCAGCCGGCCTCACAGTTTCGTGTCCACCGGGCTGCTCCCACGTGAGACCCACCCCTGCCCCCTGGCCTCCTGTCCCTCTGCGTCCCCCACTCTGACCGCACTTGCACGTGCCACCTGGCCCCAACGAGGGGCTCCTCTCTGCCACTGGCCATGTCTAAACTCAGCCTCTCGCCCGTGCAGTCAGCAGGGCCACCTCTCCCATTAAAGATTTTAGTTCGGGTCCTTTGGAAGCAGAGCCCGGAACAGGAACTCGAGGGAGCCATCGAGGGAGCCATCCCCGGGGAAACTGAGGGCCGCGGGAGGGGCAGAGAAGGGGAGGGGGGAGGGGGAGAAGGGCAGGCGGGGAACTGGCCACGGCTGCGGGGAGAGTCCCTCCCACGGCCCAACTGCCTGGGTGATGCTCCAGAAGGAAGGTGGCGGGCGTGGACACGGGTGGTGGCCCGCAGCAACCGTGTGGCCCCCTCCACGCCCGCCTGCCTGCTGCACCCGCGTACGTGACCCCGGGCATGCGTTTGACTTTAAAAGTCTTGATACTTTTATAGCAAAATAGAGCCATCTTTCTTCTTTACAGATTCTCTTCTATACAAGAACAAGAACACTCACGGCCGCCTAAGGTGGAAACAACCCAGGTGACCAGCCTGTGCATTTACTATGACACCGACCTCTGCCCCGCGCTGAAGGGGGCAGCTTGCCGACCCTGGGGACTCTGGGAGGGCACCCCCAAACCGCCCCGGGGGGTGGCCGCCAGCCACGGGGAGCCCGGGCGCAGGACCCCCCCGACCCCCAGACACCGCGCGCCATCCGCTCTGATCCCAGCCCGCTCTGGACAGAACGCAACACAACCTTCTCTTTCCGTTTGTCACATGGTTTTGATGTCACACGTGCAAGGCTCGGGGAGGTTTGTGGGTCTGTCACAAGATGTCGGGATTCCAGAAGGTTTCTTCTGAGGGGTGGACCTGACGTTCAACAGCATCAGGGATGCACCCGCCCCGTGTCCACTGGCTCCAAACGCCGCTGCGCCCACGCAAATTCCTCCGGTGCGCTTGCGGCTGCCTCTGGGCCCGAGGCCCTCGCTCGCCGGCCTGCCTGCCCCTCTCCACGTCCACGCTGCTTTCGTTACTTTAGCTGCTGATACGTTTTCTGTCCCCTGGGTAAGCCTCACTCCTTCGTCTTTTATACTTTCAATTTTTCTCAGCTGCTCTCCTTTGTCTCCTTTGTCTCTGCCCTGGTGTGGGGGACGCGCGCGTCCTCCTGTGTGCGTGGGACCTTCCTGTGTCTTCCACCCAGGAGGCCCTGTTTGCCGGGAGAGAGACCTTCCCCGTGGTCCTGTCCCCACTGAAGGGCTGAGCACAGGGAAGAATCTGATCTCCAGTCACAGTGATGCCTCCCCACTCGGGTAGGAGCCGCTGGTCCCCCGTGAGATGTGTGGGATTCCAGGAAAGAAACAGCCTCCTCTTCTCTGGGGTTAACTCTACCCTGGAAAGAGGGGTTATTGAGTCTGGGGTCTGTCTGAGAAATGCAGCAGCAAGTGACTGTGGTTAGTGAGCACTTTCGACCCACTGGGGACCGTTCTCCAACTTTTACAAGAACGGACACGGTAACCCAACCCGATGTGCTCGCCGGCGGTGACGCTCGCAGCACGTAGTACCTGGCTGGACCCCAATGCTGACACCCCGGCTGGTGAGTGCCAGCGGATATGGGCTCTGAAGGACCCACTGTCCCACTTCACATACGAGGAACCGAGCCCGGAGACGTTTACGCCTTGCCTCGGATCACACAACAGCCGTGGTGTGGCCCAGACTCCCTCCTAAGTCTGGACAGTGGCTGGGAGTGGACAGCCTGCGAGGTGCAGGGGTGTGCCGCGGTGGTGAGCCCCCCGCCCCGCTGGGAGATGGCCAGCCTCAGTCCCTCCAGGAAGCTGGAACGACGGTCCTTGGGCGCCTGTGGGACGCTTGTGCACAGAGCCTGGAGCTCCAGGGTGTTCTTGGCCTCGGAGGGAGGGGAGGCTGGCTCTCCCCACCCAGACCCTGCCGCACTGGCCTCTGCCACTGCGCCCCGGCCTCCCAGCCGCTGCTCGGCACCACTGATGCCGGAGATGGACGTGCTCAGGCTGGGGTCCGGATGGGGGCTGGGAGCTCGCTGCCGGGAATGGACGTCCAGGCCTGTGACCCTGCTCGCGCCCTCCCAGCGCTGGGCATCGCCGGTGGCACGTGGGATCACAGAGGACCAGGAGAAGCTCGGTCCCGTTGAGCAGCCCCTCAGGGGCCGCTGCCTGCATGTCTGGGTGTGGATGGGAGTGGATGCCATCCCATCACCACCAGACGGAGGCTCTCGGGGGCTCGGAGGGGACAGGGAGGGTCACCTTCCAGCCTCGCCCCCTGCGTGCCACTCTCCTTGTGTTCCAGGTAGGCTGGCGATGGGGCTTGGCCAGCTGGAACATTCCAGCCCTCTGGTAGGGCTGTGCCCAGCATGTGACCCCTGCGAGGGCCATTTCTGTCCCCCGTTTGGGATCATGACATGCATGACAGCAGCGAGGGAGGAAGGATGGCTGTGAAGGTCGCTCTGCTGGGCTCCGGATGCACAGCCCTCCTTATGAACACGTCATCAAATTTCAGAAAACCCAAGCATCTTCCACAAGTAGAATTTAGGCACGTCTTTGTTTTCTTGACACATTCTTTAGTTTTAAAACAGAAATGGGCCTTGGAAAAGGAATACTTTTGATTTTTAAAAATAAGATTCAGGGGGCACCTGGGTGGCTCAGCGGGTTAAAGCCTCTGCCTTCAGTTCAGGTTATGACCTCAGGGTCCTGGGATCGAGCCCTGCATCGGGCTCCATGCTCAGCAGGGAGCCTGCTTCCTCCTCTCTGCCTGCCTGCCTCTCTGCCTCCTTGTGATCTCTCTGTCAAATAAATAAATAAAATCTTTAAAAAAAACAAGATTCAGTCAACTATTGCACACACGAATGGAGATTTGCTCTTTCCTGAACCACGATACTCGTGGTTCACTCTGACCCGCTCGGTGACAGGTGCCCTTTCGTGACTCTGCAGGTACGAAACGGGGCGAATAGTCCAGAATATCCAGGGGGCTCAGTGTGACGGCACAGATCCTGAGGAGCGGGGACCATGTCCCATTGGGGCCAGAGCTGTGACAGCAGGAGCAGGTCAGATGGTGAGGGAGGATCCATCTCGCGGCTGCTGGGGCTCTGAGGGAGGAGGCGGCTTCCAGCCGGGGCCAAGGGTCGGGGGCCCTGGAAGGGGGAGAGCCCAGGACACACCTTCTCTCCTGGAGCCCCCCGAGGAGCACAGGCCTGCCGATACCTTGGTTTCGGCCATGAGGTCTCGTGGGGACTCCCGGCTCCCCCCACGGCCAGCAGGCATTACTCTGAGCTACTGCGTTGGGGGGAACTTATCACAGCTTCTCTGAGCACACTGCTCGGCCGGGGGGCGAGGCCAGCGAGAGGCGCTCACACGCACTGCGAGCCCTCAGCACCCTATACCTTCATGAACGTCTCTCCAACTAGCCGTGGGCCACCGCGTTTGGCTGCGGGGGGCCGAGTGTCAGTGGGAGGCAGCTCTCCGTGTGGACAGTGCTCATTGCAGGGTACAGGGTGGAACGTGCGGAGGGGAAGCCCGCATGGGTGACTTTGCCAGGGTGGCCATCACCAAGCCCCACGCACGGGGGGACCACCCCACAGAAATGGGACCGCACACAGGCTCAGGGCCCCAAGCCCCAGATAGATGTGGGGGGGGGGCTGGCTCCTCCCAGAGGCTCTGGGGAGACCCCGCCGCCGGCCACACCCCAGCTGGTCACTGGCAGTCTGGGGCTCCTCGGCACCTGTGCACACCCTGCCTCCCCCCGTGTGTGTCCACATGTCCTCTGCTTATAAGGTCGCCAGCCAGACTGGGCGGGGCCTCCCCCAACAAACTTATCTTGACTTGGTCACATCCTCAGAGACCCCATTCCCAAATCCGGTCACCTTCATGGGCACTGGGAGTTAGGACTCCAATGTCCTCTGTTTGGGGCAGTGGTGGGTGGGGCACACAAGTCACCGGCTTCCCTAAGATGCTGTCTGCCTGGGTGGCTCCGGCCTCCTCCTCCTGCGACCTGGAGAGTGGGGGCCAGTAGGCAGCTGGGGCCGGGAGGACCTGACTCCAGCCCCTCCTGGTGGGGTGCGTGCCCGAGCAAAGTCGCCTGGTTTTGCTGACCTCACTTCGGGCGGGGACCCCGTCAGCTCCAAGGAGAGCGGCACTGACTCCGAAGTTCTTGAATTTTTATCCCTGAGACCTTGTGCCTCTCACTTTGTGCTGTTATCATCTTGAACCGGCTCCTTTCCCACGTTGTTCTAGGGGTCGCTGCCCAGTCGCAGAAACAGGATTGGTGTTGGAATACTTCTTTTTAAAAATCTACGTCTTGTCTTATTCTCATGAAACAAACTGAGGGTTACTGGGGGGTGGGGGGGACGGATAGGGCGGCTGGGTTATGGACATTGGGGAGGGTTTGTGCTATGGTGAGTGCGTGAAAGGTGTAAGCCTGATGATTCACAGACCTGTACCCCTGGGGCAAATAATAATAATAATGATAATACAATAAAGTGTCTTGGTTTACGTATAGTAAAATCCAGTTTTTCTGGGGTACAGTTGTAAGAATTTGGCAAACGCACGGAGCCATGCAAACACCCCCACTGTCAGGCTAAAGAACTCCCCAGAGCTGACCCCTTGTAGTGCCCTGTCCTCTGCACCCCACCCCTCGCGCCCGGCCGGCCCTCAGCTCCAGCCCGCGGCCTGCCTTCCCTGCCCAGCGCTCGGCATCGCTCTGTCCGACTCACGCAGCGAGCGGGCTGCAGGTCTGGCTTCTTGGGTCAGCGCGATGCTTTTGGGATTAACCCCAGGCTGTTGGCGAAGCTGCTGGCTCACCTGCTTGCTGGCTGGAGGACACTTGGGTTTTCTGGGTGTTTTGAGATGGAGAGTAAAGCCACTGCGAACTTTCAGGTACAGACGTGTGTGTGAACCGAGTTTCCCGTTTTCTGTACTTTAGCCATTTTAGCAAAGACTTAGAGCCGTGTCAGCATCTCTTATTTGCCTCCCCCTGAGGGCAATGTGCTCGTTTTTCACGTGCTTATTTGCTAGCCACTATCCTCTTCGGGGTCATGTACGTTGAGATATTTTTTAAAAATATCGGCTGCTTTCTTACGGTTGAGTTTTGAGAGTTCTTTGTTGAGGACAGGAGGGTCTGTTGGGTCTGTGACCGGCACGTCCCCCTGCTGGAGGGGCGTCTTTTCCTTATCCGGCTTCGCCCCGATCTCGCCCAATTCACCAACAGTTTCTCGTATGGACTGTGGGTTTGTGCTCAATTCTGAGATTGCAAAGATTTTTCTGTGATTTTTTCTCTAAAAGTGTTTGTTTTCAGTTTAGTATTTGGGTCCGTGATCCAATCTTATTTACGTTCTGCATATAGTGGGAGAATAGATCAAGACTAGGAAATTTATGTTTTTCACCAAATCTGAGAGGTTTGGGCCACGAGTTCTTCTTGTTTTTGGCGCTGATTCCTCCTCGCCTTCTGGACCTCACTGGAAGAAGGCTGTTTTTCTGGTGTTGCCCCTTGGGTTCTAGGGGCCCCATTCCATTTCTCTGTTCCCTCCGTCTGTCCTTCAGAGCAGGTGATTCTCCGGGTCCTTCCACGGGCCCCGCCCCCCTCATCTCCACTCTGCTCCTGACCTCCCACCAATGCTTCCTCTCCGATGCTGTTCTGTTTCAGAGACCACACTTCATCTGGGCATTTCCTAGTTTCTGTTTCTCTGCAAAGAACTTCCATCCTCCCATTCGTTTCGAGACTGTTCACCTGAAGCTCAGGAAGGACGGTCTGGAAGTATCGGCCATGTTTTCCTGAGTTGAGGAATTCTGGATCACGCTGTAGATGCCTTAGACTCTCGGTCCGTCAAATACGCTAGAGAACGTTGCTTTCTTCTTGGGGCTTTAGCCGGTGGTTAGACCCAGACTTCACGTTCTGGCTCCTTCTGGGGGCGGTGGTTCCAATATCCGCTCAGCTCCCAAAGCTGGGTCGGCCGGGCATGCGGGCCACTAAGGACCCGGTCTGGGATTTGGGCGGTGGCTCAGTCCCCGGGCTCCTGGATACGCTTCCGCGGGCGTCTGTGGAACAGCTCGGGCACGAGGCAGGACTAAGGCTGGTTGCACACGGAACCAGGCCGCGCCCCCACAAGCCATCCTCTCTGCTGATTTCCAGACCCGCCGCCGCCCCGTGTCACGTCTGCACAGAGGCGTCTCTGCCCGGCTGTCCTGTGGTTGAGACCGGGATCCCTCCCATGCCAGTCATTCCCGAGTGGCCTGCCCCACATCCTGGTAACGGGAGGCCACGGCCCCTGCCCAGTTCTTCAAGACCGCCCTGGGTCTTCCGGACCCTTTGGTCTTTCCTGCAAGCTCTAAGGTGGGTTTGTCCAAGTCCCCACGAACACCCCATGTGTGCCCCTGTGAGTCACTGCCGTGTTGCGGTGCCGGGCTTTTCTCTGTTCTGGGCATTTTTATTATGGACGGATGCGACTCTTTCTTTTTTTTCACTTGTTGAGATGACCAAAGATTTCCATGCTTTATTCCGTTACTGTGGAGAAATGCACAAGCGTGTCCACGGTGAAGCACCCTTCCAGTCCCGGGGACACACCAAAAGGGGTGATGACGTGTTTTGTAGATGTTTAATGCGACTGAGATGGTTTGTTATAAAAAACACCTTCGGGATTTTGCACGTGTATTTATTGGAGGCTGCCCGTGTGTCCTGTTTCTTGCCATCCTCCTAGAGTTGGGCATAAAGATTTTCTAATCCTCACAGAAATAGCTCGGGAATGTTCCCTTTTGTTCTCTTTTCTGGAAGACTCTGAATAAGATGGGAATCACCTGGGCCTCGAATAAGCCTTGCGAGAACCTGCCCATAAAAAGGGCTGAGCCTCGGTTTTCCTATTATGGGAAGATTTCTAAAACCCGGAGGAAGTTTTTGTTGTTGTTACTGCAGGGCTCGGGTTGGGGCCTTTGGTATTTCCCCGGGAACCTGTCTATTTATTGTAAGTGTTCAAATCAAGGGGCAAACAAGGCTGGCGATCCTCCCTCATTAACTTTCTTTTTTTTTTTTTAAAAGATTTTATTTATTTATTTGACAGAGAGAGAGAGATCACAAGTAGGCAGAGGCAGGCAGAGAGAGAGGAGGAAGCAGGCTCCCTGCTGAGCAGAGAGCCCGATGCGGGCCTCGATCCCAGGACCCTGAGATCATGACCTGAGCCGAAAGCAGAGGCTTTAACCCACTGAGCCACCCAGGTGCCCTTAACTTTCAAATCTATCCTGTCACTTGCAGCTACATCTGCTTTTCCAATCCTAATACTTTCATTGCTGTTTTCTATTAGAAAATTGATCGGTCCTGCTCCACACCTGCCAGCTCCCTTCATCTTCTCAAAAATCCAACTTTATTTTTGTCCTTCCCCTGCCTCGCCCCTTCACTGGCCAGGTCATTCATTTCTGGGTTTACCTGTCTGTTCTCCCTCCGTGTTTGGTGTCATTCCTAACTTTAAAAGTTAGATATTTAATGCATTAATTTTTAGTTTTTTTTCTCACCACAAATCCATTTATGATTAAATTGCCCTCCAACCACCGTAAGGCATTTTTTTTGTATTTTCATTATTATTTAATCGAAGTATTTTTTTAAAAGATTTTATTTATTCATTTGACACAGAGAGAGAGATTACAAGTAGGCAGAGAGGCAGGCAGAGAGAGAGGAGAGAGGAGGAAGCAGGCTCCCTGCCAAGCAGAGAGCCCGATGTGGGCCTCGATCCCAGGACCCTGGGATCATGACCTGAGCCGAAGGCAGAGGCTTTAACCCACTGAGCCACCCAGGAGCCCTAATCGAAGTATTTTTGTTAAGATTTTCTTTGTTAGGGAGAGCGTGAGTGGGGAAGGAGCAGAGGGAGAGAATCTCAAGCAACCGTCCACGCCCCTGAGATCACGACCTGAGCCGAAATCAAGAGTCAGGCGCCTGACCAAGTACGCCACCCAGGCATCCCTAGTCATAAGTATTTTTTAAAATTTCCACGGTGGGACTTCTTACCCATGAGTTACTAGAAGTGTGTGTTTAAGTTCCCAGATTGAGATTTTTGGGTTGTAGGGTCTGTTTTGTTGTTACTGATCCCGAATCTGTTTGTGCTTGGATCAGAGTGCCGTGTCTACGCTGCTGGACCCCCGCCCATGGAGAGTGGATTTAGGGCAAACACTTGGTTCCCCGCGGGCGCCCTGGGCCCACACACAGAAGCATCTCCCAACACTGTGCGCGAAGCGCTCCGAACGCCTCCCACATCGAGTGCGTTGCTTCTGTTGCTCAAATCCTTGAGACCCTTCCCGATGTGTATCGGGTGGTTCTGCTGAAGACGGAAGGGGCTCGGACGTCACCTGGTCTCAGTCCGTGCCTTGTTCTCTTGGCAATGCTTCGAGTCATGCTGACAGGTGCACACAAAGTCAGCGCTACTCCGCACTTCCTGAGACTGAACTTGATTCTTCCTGTTGCTTCCGAAGCTTTGTGCATTGTGATGAGAAGATTTGTCTTCTTCCTTTTATTTTCAGTCTCATGCTGTCCTGAGTCTTGGGCGGGTCCCTCCTAAGCCACCTGTGTGGGAGCACGTGCGTCCTGCCCAACGTGTCCTCCACGCGGAACGTAACATTTCTGCTGGATATTCTGATGCATTTCTGCCATCTTCTCTCATTTCATGCTTTGTCCTTGTCACGCTTTCCCGCAGATTCTATCTTTTCACTGATGGAGAGGCCTTTCCCTCTCTTCCTTCCCTCCTTCTTCCTCTTCTTCCTTTCTCCTTTCCTTCCGCCTCTCCTCTCCCTTCCTTCTCTTCCTTCCTTCCTTCCTCCCTTCCCCTCCTTCCTTCCCTCCTCCCTTCCTTCCCTCCTCTCCTTCTCCGTCCCCCTCCCTTCCTTCCCTCTTTCCTCCCTTCCTTCTCCCTCTATTGACTTACCTGTCAAATATGTATCTTTTTCTGGTTATTCTTAGAAATCCACACCTGATCTAACAGAACATAAAATTAACCAATCTTGCCCCTGTCCCCAGATACCATTTGAGAACTTCGGGATGCTTCTGGAATTCTGCCCCCCTGGGCTCTCGTGCCCTCGCTGTGGCTGCGTCTGAGTGGTTGTTCAGGGTTTCCCGCCCCCACAAAGCAGACATTGCCACGGTGGCGTGTTCACCGCATCCCACAGCCACAGCCCCGGGGGACCTACACGTGTTGACCCAGACCTCCGGGCACGGACCGCTTTCCTGTCCCGCTGGTCCTCCAGCCTCCCAGACCTCCTGGAATCATGTATCTGCTGCACGGTTGAAAGACAGTTTTGAAAAAGGAAAGAAAAAAAGAAAGAAAGGAAGGAAGGAAGGAAGGAAGGAAGGAAGGAAGGAAGGAAGGAAGAAAGAAAGAGTTATTGGGCGTCCAATTCCACTGTGTTTGGTAACAGTTACGTTCCCTCTGAACTTGAAGCCCAGCGTACTTCGGCTTCTCCGCATCCCTGCGTGGCTCCCAGGAAGTGCCCCGGTCTCTTCCCTGGGGTGCACGGGTGGCCTGGCCCTCTGGCGCGGCTCTGAAGACACTGTCTGGAGTCCTGCTTCCTCCTTCTGGAAACTGGCGGTCTGTCCTCAGGTCTGGGACACTCTCAGCCTCCACCCCTTCCAGAGGCGCCTCCCCACTGCCCTGGGTTTCTGTCTGTGGCCCTGATGGGACGCCCAGCCCCCAGCCAGCCCCCAGCCCCGGTCCATGGCCTTGGAGGGGGGGGGGCTCCTCCTTCCGCTGTTGCCGGCCCCCTGCTCAGCTGCGTTTGTCTGTGGTTTAATCTTTCCAAGGAGTTAAAATTTTGTTCATGTGTGTATTGGTCCTGTTTTGTTCTCTTCTTTTCCAGGTTTTATAGTCTCTTACTTTGTGTCTTTAAACGTGTTTGTTTTACCCCCTGCTTTTGCAAAGTCCAAAGTCCAATCTGTACAGCCCTGGTTCCATTTGTTATCTGGGGAGATCATTTGCGTGTTGCCTTGCTTTCTTGTAGGTTTTGTGATTTAGAAAAACATTTCCTATGTATGTGTGTTTTTCGTAAATCCATAAATACATATGCTCCACCTTGACCCTGGAAATTCTCTGAGATCCAGGCTGAGAAATGTGTGTTTGCTTCGGGCAGACACCCAGCGCGCTCCGGATTCACTTCAAATTCTAATTCTTACCTTGCCCTTTCTGGGATCATGCAAAGAGCATAAAATTCAGTGTCCAAACCCATATCAGCACGGACCAGCGGCACAGGTTCCCGAAGGAGTTTTTAAAACACCCAGACTTTCCTCCAGACTCAGGGTAAGAGCATTTCCTTGCTGAGGATGGGGACGTTTTCTCCCTCACTGCTTGGTGAGGGTACCGCAGGTCCGAGTTCTGGTGTGAGGCTAGGGGTCTCTGGCCCCACCCACCTGTGCCCTGGTGCTGGGAGCCCCACCCCCCCAGGGCACAGAATAGTGGCAGCCAGCTTTGCCCTGGGGTTCTGCAGCTGAGACCCCAGCTCTGGCCCTCCGGTTCCCCCTGTTCCCCTTGTCATTCAGACTCCCGGCCCTTGTCTCTCTCTGGCGGGTCTACTTAGGATACCCTGTGGGGATCAACGCCAGGATCTTGGGTCCTGCACTTCTCCAACTTTGGCTCACAGCAGAATCACCCGGGGCACTTGTGAGAGGAGATTGCTGGGTCCCCCGCCCAGAGTTTCTGATTCAGACGACCGGGGTGTGGCCCCAGGTTCTCAGGTGGCGCTTCCTCACACACACCGCAGCGGGTTTCAATGAAGCTGCCCTCGCTGCCTTGGAAGTAGGGCGCCAACGGGAGCGCCCCGAGAATCATCCAGATGGATTACTGGGATGCACACTCTACTCGCCATTAGTGCGAACATGGGCTTCCAGGAACCAGCCTGAGCGTCCACACATCTTACTAATAAGGTGGGTTTTCTATGAATTCTATGTTTCATTCATTTCTTCTTCCTAGTTTCCTTTTATGTACATTTGATGTCTAAGTTCTTGGCTTTTGTTATTTCTCGTTAAATAATGGGGACGTGGGGTCCTGTTTCCTTCCGGTGGTCTGGCTGAATCCCCCGTTCAATACCTAACCTCCTCTCCACCCTTACAGAGTGTAAGCGCTGTTTTATTTCCTCTTCAACTGGGCTGGTTTAGGAGAATATTTTACAAGTCTAGTCATAAAATGCTTATTAATTACAAGTTATGTTGCATCGCAGTTTGGGGATATGATATCATAAATATTGATTTTTGTTGCTGTTGTGTTTCGATATACTGTCAATCTTCCTAAATGTTATACAGGACTTAAAAGGTATGTTATCTGCTTGAATGAGAAACAATCGGAACATATTTGTGTCTTCAGTAAATCGTGTTAACTATGGCACTCAGATTTCCTCTAACTTCTCTTGTTTTTGCCTCCTGGAGGGAGTCCCGCCATGTCCCCAGCTCAGTGCCTGGAAGTTTCCTGACAGCAGCACAGGGCGCAGGTGAGGGCAGCAGAGGGGACTGGGGGGCGTTCAGAGAGGAAGCCCGGGGGGTGGAGGTGGGCTGGGCTGCTGCCCATGGACCCTCTCCAGCCCGTCCAGACCAGACCGCATTTGAGGGCTCCCTCGCTTGCCTCCCCACCTAGCAGAGCACGCCCACCGCTCCTGGCCCATCCTCGCACTCTGAGCCCCGGGGTGGCCTCCGAGTCCTCCTGGCTCCGTGCACACTTCCTGCCCGCCCTGCCCGCCCTGCTTAAATGCTGTGTGGATTCTCTCCTATTGGATCCGGATCAAAACTCAAGAAATGAGACTGAATGAACCCAAAGCTGCAGGGCAGAGCTCACCCGAATGGCGGGGCTGAGCGAGGTTGAAAAGAACAGCAATAGAAAAATCAGCGAAACCAAACCTGGTTCTTTGAAAAGGTCAGTCGAATGAACACATCTTTAGCTCATGGATGGGGGCGGAAATCAAACATCACCAGTCTCACCACGAGACAGGGGGCTGTCTGCGGGACTGTTTGCCATGGGCCCGTGCCCCCACATCGTACAACCCGGGGACCGTGGTCCGTGAGCGGCGCAAACCACCAGAGCTCACTCAGAACGCAGCCCTGCGTCTAATGAGCCGCAAGCCTCCAGTCCAGGGCACTCCCGGCACGTCCCCCACGCACGGAGATTGGAAGGGTGACCACATGTGGTGTGGGGAGGCCAGTGCGCCCGACACCAACATTGGCTAAAGACACTACGAGAAATGAGATTTTCAGAATGTGCCTTGGTCATACAGACCCCAAACCCTTTTAAAAACTAGAAGTTGAATCCAGAAACGTCTATAGACAGGGTGGAGCATCGTGACCAGTAGGGCTAATTCCAGGAATGAAAGGTTGGTTCAACATTAAAAACAAGAGAATCCCAGTGGAATTCTCCATATCCACAAAGGAGCGAGGTTTCACCAGGTGCAGAGGAACCACAAGTGCTCGTAATAAAGACTCTGAAAATCACGGGGCTGGAGTCTAACAAGGCTTCAGGCTACCAGGGAGCGTCTGTGCTGGGAGGCCGCACACCTGCCCGCTTTGCAAACAGAAGGGGATGCCCGCGTCTGCGCCCCTGGGGAGCATGGAGCCAGCATCTCAGCCGATGCACTCAAGGAAAAGGCAAAAGGGAGAAAGACTGGATTTGAGCAAGTAACCTGCCTTTATCGGCAGACACAATCAGGGTGCACCGTGACTCCAAAAGGATCCACAAACCACCAGAACCAGGAGTTTGGCCAAACTTGGGAACACCCGCCTTCGAGACTCAAAGCGGCAGGGAGGGAGGAGGTCAAGAGAGGGAGGATTCGCGAGCCACGGGACAAAATGCAGAGCCCAGGACCAGGCCCCCCATCAGGCCCCATGACGATGACGCGGGAGCTCGGAATCCACGGGCGGGGGGGGGGTCTCTTGCATCTGTGGGTGTGGAGCGACTGGATGTTCCCAGGGGAGGAAGGAGCCTTCCCTTCCCACCAGCCGTGAACTCGGTCTGCGGTGGACCCCACAGCCCAGCACGAACTCACAATGTCCGCAGATCTGGAGGCGCCAAAGCCATCTCCAATACCACGCAAAACCACGGACTCTCACAGACCGATGGACTGGGCTTAACTGCAACGAGAAACCTGTGCTCGTCCGGAAGTTTGAAAACCCAGAGGCAAGACTGCAATCTGGAATGTGGACGACGTCTGAGAAGGCATGTAAGTCCCAGATTGTATGCAGGGTTCCTCACATCAGTAAGAATAAGGAAATAATCCAATGTAAAAACCAGCAAAACCCCACTCGACGTCTGGCCGTGCACGTGCAGGGGCTCAGCTTCCCCACTCGGTCCTCGCCTCAAGCCCCGAGCTTGGCAAACAGTGGCAGCAACTCTGACCCGGCTGAGAAGCCAGGTCCCCGCGGGAGACAGAGAATCACGACTCACCAGGGCGTGGGCAGGTCCTCGGCTTGCGGGCGGACACCTGGGCGCGAGGGGCTGACGGCAGAGGCGGCGTGCTGAGGCTACGGAGCCCGTGCCGGGACCCCACTCCCCTGAGACCCTCAGCTCCACGAGTCCCACCCGGTTCTCCCTGCACACGTAGGAGAGAGGCCGCTTCCTGCTTCCTGCCGCCGAGGGAAGAGGCCTCGCGAGATCGGCCAAGCCCCGTCCCATGCACCTGCCCGGGACCAGCCAGTTAGCCAGAGCCCACCTGGCCCGGGGGCGGGGCGGGGTTTGCAGGTGGATGGAGCCCACCTGGCCCAGGGGCGGGGCGGGGTTTGCACGTGGATGGAGCCCACCTGGCCCCAGGGGGCGGGGCGGGGGGGGGCCACGGTGTGTGGAGGGGTTTGCAGACGCACTGGCTAAAAGGCTGCGCATGAGCAGCACAGCTGAAGACTGTCAGCCTCCTTACTGGTTGGAACACACAAATTAAAGCCGCAGGGAGATACTGCTCCTGAGGGTGGCTGAGAAGGGAGACAGGTGCCACTCATCACCAGGGATGTGGGGTCCCCGGGATGCTTGCTGTTCGCAGAGTGGAGGTGGCTGGGCCCCTCTGGGCGCTGTTTGGTGGCACTCACCGTGGCCGGACATAGGGCCCCTGGACTCGGTGGTGCCACTGCCGGCCACGCCGCTGCGGAAACACCTGGAATGCTCTCGTGAAGGCGCAGACTCGAGGTCCACACAGGGTCCCAACCTCGAAGGCCAGCTGAGAAACCTCCCCAACTCCTGTCCACGAGAGAATGGACGAGCCACTGCCTGCCCCTACGGCAGGTTCTTTGTGTTAATGACAGTGGGTGACAGGACCAGCAGGCACACCCCGAGGATGCCGTGGCCTTGGTGCCAGGCCCCTGCAGCACAGTGGACACCACTGGAACGGGAGCCCAGGCAGTGCTCTGGTCGCTGGGGGTGGCGGGGCTGCGTCTTGGCGACACTCTAGCCAGTGCACAAGGACACTAGGTCTAACAACAGTGTATATACTTCAATTATACAATACTTCCTGCTAGAAAACACAACCACCATCTGAGCCGTCTGAGTCAGCCACAGGCCACGGGCCGTGGGCCATGGGGACAAATGCAATGGTAACGAAATTGCTGGGAATACTGTGGGAATCAGCGAGGGGGACACAGAGACACCAAGGGAGCAGGTGCCCTTGGGAAGACGGTGCCGGCTGGTGGGTTCCCTCTGTGAAACCCGCGACAGCCGCGCAATCCCACAGGTGAGCCTGGCTGGGATCTTCCCGCTGCCACCATGTGAGGGACGGGGTAAGTGCCCGGAGGCCTCGATCCGTCCGCATCCATGGATGGTGTCATCCCAGCGACGCCGTCGGCTCCCAGGACCGTGGCACGTCCTGACAAAGCTGGTGGAAACAGAAGAGCGATAGCCGCTTACAGGAAGACGTGACCGTTGATTGGGAAGGGGGCGAGGGAACTTTCTGGAATGTTCTGCACATTGTTGGGGCTTGGGTGGCACACGCATAGTAATTTGTTGCTGAAGGCTTGTCCATCACGTTTGTTTGCATTACTTCAAAGGAGACCAAACCCCAGCATCGGGGGTAATTCCAGCTGATCTTCCAGATGCAAAGCTGCCCGTGAGTCCTTCGAGATGCGTTAGGAAGACGGACGGATGGACGGACTCATGTGATAAAGCAGATGTGGTAAAGCATGCATGCGAGGGGATGCATGTGTGTTCTTCCCGTGCAATTCCTTCATCTCTCCTAGATGTTCTTCTGTAACGAGCACCTCGGGGGAATGAAAGTGCTCAGCGTCCCCGGCACGACGTTGAGGGGAAGGAGCCAGACACCGGCGAGCTCGCGCCATCAGACTTCGTTTACAGAAAGTCCAGGAGCGGCCCGCCTTCCGCAGGGGGTCGGCCTCGCAGGATGTTTCGTGCTGGGTGTCCTTTATGATGTGTGCATCTTATATTTTTATGCTTCAGTAAGAATCTACATCATGGAAATGCTTGGGAAAACGGGGTTGGACCAGGAGGTCCTCACCCCCGGGCAAGGCTCCAGTTCCCCACGGCCCACCATCCGTCACCCTGAGGCCGTGAGCACCGTCTCTTGGAAGTACCACCCCCGGGTCACCGACTCATCGCAAGAAGCCAGAAGCCTCCCCCAACGTCCTGCTGTCCTTGCAGGGCGGGTCCCCCGGTGCCCGGGAGAGGAGCGGGGCCCGAGGCAGAGCTGCCCATTGGCGGGAACCTGATTTATGAGGGCGTGGGCGGAGGAGGGCCACTCGGGGAAGAGGACGCCCGTGGCAAATGCTGCTGAGACAATTAGTTATTCGTGTGGAAAAAATGAAATTGGATTTCTGTCTCCCGCCATAAATAAAAGTCACTGGTGGAAGACAGCGTGGGGCTCGTGTCTGCAGCCTCCCTGGGTCGGGGAGAGACGTGGGGCCAGCCGAGTGCAGCACGAGAGACTTGTGCAACGCTCTGCATTAACATCGAGAACTCTGTCATCGAGAAAGAACACAGAGAGGAGAAAAGCACATCATAAAGTGGGAGGAGCGGTTTCCGCGGATCCACCAGCGAGGGTGCGGGGCAGCGCGTCAGCACACAGTGGCGGCACGTCGGAGGGAGGAACATCCCTCGGAGGGCATGTGGGGCCCCGAGAGCCGCCGGCTCGCCCGTGCGGGCCCGGGCTGCAGGGTGGCTGCGGGCAAAGCTGGGGTGCATGGGGAGGGCAGGGACGGGGGGCTGGCACCTTGGGGAATAATGGGGCTTTCTCTCCCGGGACCTGGCGTTCTGCTCCTTGTTAAACCCTAAGGAAATGCTTGGTTCCGAGCCCAAGGAAGATGCGCCCTGGGTCATCCCGGGCCCATGTCCATGTGGCAGGTGAACAGACACACACGACCTCGAACACCCCCCCGGGGGAGTTAGCCCAGAGGTGGAAGGGCAGGAGCACAGGCCTTGGATGGTCACACGGGTGGGTCCCACGCCATGAGCGCAGGAGCAAGCTGAGCCACGCGCTGGTTCACTGTGTGAGTGTGTGACCTCAGCGGAAGGTCGGTGGTGCCCAGCTCAGGGCCGTGGGGAGTGGGGAACAGAGGCGTGGAGGCACCCTCTGGAGGCATCCCCAGCTCCACATGGTGTTTTGGGGAGGGGGTGGTGGGCCAGGAGGGCCCCTTCACGCCCCGTGGTGCACCCCAGCTGTCACAGTCTCATCCAACGGGTCCCATAGGACACAACTGAATTGATGAAGAACAGAAGTAGGGTGATGCCCAAGCATCACAGAACAATCCGGGCTTGATCATGCTTCCTTCCGCTCACCGGACAGCCTTCCAACAAGGTCTGCACTCATTCCTATCGCCTTGGTGCTTTCCATCAGGGCTTGCCGTCCCAGAGTTGTCCGTGTCCTGGCACCTTCCACCGGCTGGACCGCGTCTTTGAGGAAGAGCCTTGAGCAGGTGTGGCCTCCCCTGAGCGCCCACGGGCCCGGGGCCTTCCCCTTCCTTATCCTCCAAGTGCACCTGCTCCAAATTCAGGACGGCAGCTCCCATCCATCCGCGTCCGGCCATGCTGCCATTTGGCATCCCGTTTTGAAGGGCAGACACCTGCCGCCCACCTGTTTCCTCTGTAGGGAGTCCCCCTTCAGCCGGATGCCCCAGAGATTCCTCTGAAGCTCACCTGTGGGCTCCTTCAGCTGGGAAGCAAGGTCAGAGGTCCCTCCACCTGCCTGCCCTCTTTCCTCTCTTGCAGGCCCTGCCCAGCGTACCTTCCCTGGCCTCCTGTCCCTAGATTGTCCTGAGTCACAGACTGGATACGCAGCTCCGGGAGCCCCTTGCTGGGCCCTGCGTGGTCAGAGGCCATGCCTGGAGGGACACCACATCCCATGCAATGACCTGTGTGTGACATCGCATCCCCTCTGGACCCCCGGGGCTGGGGATGAGGATGCAGGTGATAGCTGAGAAGTGAGCTCCGCCCTGGGCCTCAGCCCCCACCCCCATCGGGCCGGGTGCTTGGAAGACCGGTGTCGCTGCCCGGATGGGCTGTCATGCAAACCCGCTCCCCTCCTAGCAGGATCTCTGTCTCCAGGGAGAGGAATCTCTCTGCTCTCTGCGCAGGGTCTAATATTGCTAATCTGACGAATCTACTAACCACATTTCCCTAAATATTTAAACACTTGCACAATTAATGAATCCCAACTAGAAAAATTAACCAATAAAATTTCCCAGATATTTAGATATTGATTATAAACTTTAATCAAATGCTTCTAAATGTTTAATTAAAATCACAAGCTAAATATATCAGATTTGCTTCAATTGCTGTAAGTGCCTTTATGACCAGGTACAACCTACAGGCTAAGGGCTGAGTGTCTGCGTCTCCCCCAAATTCTCGTGCTGAGAGCCTGACCCCTGACGTGACTGGAGACGGGCCTGCAGGAGGTGGTGATGGTGGAGACCAGGCCATGGGGCCCCGGCCGCGCAGGACCGTGTCCAGACGACACCAGAGAGCCTGCTCTGACCTCCACGAGGACACCGCTAGCCTGAGGCCCCACGGGAAACCAGCCGTGCCGGCCCCTGGTCCCCAAGCTCCCGTGGGTATGGAGACGCCGCAACGCGATTGTGGGCTCTTATGAAGAGGTGCGGAGCCGCGCCCCGCCGGGTGAGCGGTCCTGTAGGCAGGTGTCCCTCAGTGAGAGAAAAACCTTACGGTTTCTGACCGACACCAGCTGACCACGGTGCCTCTTCTCTGCTGTTCTCACTCCTTCCTACGGTTGTGGGGACTTTCCAGAAACGCAGAGGACACGCCCTCCATTGGCCTCGCCAGCGCCATCTGGGTTCTTCTCGAACCCACGTCTTCCGTGTGTCCACCCCAGCGAAGCCTGCTGGGGGGCTGCTTCGTCCCCATCGGGGGCCGCCCCTGCCTCCAGCTGCAGGGACCTGGACGGCGTGCCCCTGGCCCCCAGCCACACTCACGCCGCCCGCGGACCCACGGCGCCTCCTTGTCCTGGACAAGTAGCAGCCCCGGGAGGGGGGGACCCTCTCGTCCTGGGGATCGCCGTGTGGCTGGGGCTCTGCAGACTCAGCTACACCGCACGCACATGCACGCACACAAACGCTCGTGGGGAACAGTCCGCAGACGTGCCATTCAAAGGCACAGTGACGGTTTCCAGGTGGCAGAATAGTAAGAATGTTCTCTTCTTTCTGAGACTTTCCTACATTTTCCAAATGTCTTACAATGACTGGCATGAACAAAAACAAAAAATCCCCAGATAGGTTTGTTTCTGAGGCCGGAAACACCACCACTGCCTCCGGCCAGGGCCGTGGGTGTGAGGGTCCTGCTCCCTGAGCCTGGCTCCTGGTGTGGTGGTTGTGGGGACCTGGGCTCCCCCGGACGCGGCCGCTGGAAGGGCACGGGGGTGGCGTCCTGGGCCCCCAGGCCCCCAGGCCGCACACAGGCCAGCCCCGAAGGGGTTAAGATGCGCCACCAATGCAAATCAGGTTTAATTAATCCTTTTCATCAGTTGCAAATATACCTTCTGAACCCTATTAAAAACATGAATATGCAAATGCAGACCTTTTTAAATTCTCATTTTCAAGGACTTGGTGTTGGGGTTTGATTAGTGAATTCCGTTAACAGCCTGTAAACCTGGTGCAAAATTTAATTTCCATTTTAAGTTAAAAAAAAAGGAGAAAAAAGTCATGAAGGCTGTTGGTAATTGAGCTAATTACGGTGTTATACTAACGAGACCACACAGGGAGCCCCAGCAGGTGGAGGGGGCAGCGGCCCGGCAGGCCCCAGCAGCTCCTGGCGCCCTCTGGGGGCGCCCCTGGCGGTCAGTCCATTTTCCAGATGGGGAGACCGAGGCTCACGGTAGGGAGGAGGCTGGGAGTCCTGCAGGCTGGGGCAGAGACGATGTCCGAGGGCCACCTGGCGTCCAGTCCACCGCACAGCGGCGGCTAGCCCCTGGGGGAGGAGGGTCCTGAAGGGACTGGACCCGCCTTGAGCCCCCGCTGGGCACCCTGGACCGCTGTCCATGGGGGACGCCACTCACCACTTCCTGGCTCTGCTGAGTCCCCAAGAACTTCAGGGTGACCGGGTGGGCAGCCCCTTGTCTTATTAATTAAAGACAAAGATAGTCTGACCCACATCACGTGCACAGGGAGCCTGGAGGGGCCCGTGGTGGACGAGACACAGGCCTGTCCCCGTGGAGGCAGGCGATGGGCACAAAAGACGACACTGGGTTGCCCAGACGCAGTGCACCCTAAGACGAATGTCTCATTAATTATTTGTATGGATTACACGTTGAAGTGACATTTTGGAAACCTTGTGACCGCGTAACCTCACTTTACCTTAACCCCCTCTTCACAGACCCCATCTCCCAACACATCATGTTCCAAAGTCCTAGGGCTTGAACCTGTGGATTTGGGGAACACAACTCAGCCCCTCACGGGCGTGGGCCGGACGAGACGAGGGGACAGCAAGACGTGATGGGACGGGTGGGTCTCAGAAGTCCAGGTCTCAGAAACAGTCACGGTTAAAAACCACCCCCAAACCAACGCTCGTTCTCGAAAAGGTACATGTGGGGACTCTGGAGCTGTGTGTGGGGCGGGGACCAGAGCACGAGAGGAAGCTTTACCAGCAAGACGTACTTGTTAATTTCAGCCTGGGACTTAGTTCCTTTTTTGTTTGTCTTGTTTTGGCTTTTGTTCGGTTTTTAACAGAGTGACCCAAATGGCTCAGAACTATGACAGTTCTGAGAAATGCTGTCAATTTTACTTTAAAATGAGACTTGGGTGTTTCTGTACATTATTGTTTTCAATAAAACTTCCTAAGTGTTTTAGGAAGAACAACGGCACAGCCCCAGTGAAATGCATCAGCAGATGCTTCCACGGAAAGCCTCCCAGGTGATTCCCTGAGAACGAAGAAGCTTCAGAAGCCGGGGCTACTGCGCCAACCCTGCCAGCCCCGCAGATCCAGCCTACTTCCCTGTGTCCGCACGTTAGGTGTGCTATCCATCCATGGACCGGAGGGGCTGGGCTGGGCGGAAGGGAGGCTCTCTGTACGTGGAAAAGCCGTTCAACAAGACGAGTGGTGGCTGTGCTCAAACCCACGCTCCATCAGCAGCCCCTGTGCGGTGTGACTTCGGGCAAGGCCCTGCCCCTCTCTGGTCTGGAGCAGGAAGGGAGGCTGTTTGGCAGAGCCAGGTGCCCTTACTGTGAGCGTGTGCATGTACACGGCACACACAGCACACACACATGTGCGCACGGCCAAAGGCACACACACAGGCGTGCAGGGACACAGAGTCCCGCATGTCCACAAGCCTGGACCTTGCTTGGCCCTGGCGTCCTGGTGACATTTAACCGTGAGGGAAATGGGCCAAGGCGGACCCAGGAGCTGGGGTCTTGCAGAACGTGGCTGGAAGGGGTGGGCATGTGACCCGAGAAAGGTGTCTGTGCTTTCTGGACCCAACGCCGCTAGGGGGTGGGGAAGAACTCGCAGGTGGGAGGGAGCTTGTGAATTGGGTCAAATGCAGATTCTGATCGGGTTGGTCCAGGCAGACCCAGAGAACCTGCATTTCTAACCAACCCCCGGGGGCAGCTGCTGCGGTCCCCATGCCATGGCCAAGGGAGGCTGGGTGCTGGTGGGGGTGAGGGTCCCACGGAGGCCCCAGCAGGCGGCGCTGTCCTCCCTGGAGCCTCGGAGAAGCTGGAAGGAGCCCTGTCGCACTCAAATCCTGTTACATCCTGGCAATTAGAGTTTATCGCTGTGGCACTAATCCCTTAAAATTAGTCATTAGCAGCTTAAGAACCATTTAGCATCGGGTGCCCACTAATGAGTTGGCAGAAGTGGGGATCTGCCAGAAAGAGCCAGAACTTTCGCGGCCTGGCGGCTGGGACCTGGCTGGGACCACGCCATGAACTGTCTGCGCCTCCCCGGCTCCCCAGGTGGATGGTCCCACGGGGCCTGGACCAGCTCCAGCAGCCGGTGCCTGAGCCAGCCCGGGGCTGGGGTGTCGGCGGGAAGCATGCTCCCCATCCCACCCAGGAAGACGGGCTTCACCTGCACCTGCCTGCTGCTTCTGGAAAGGAAAACCCTGCCATCCGGCACAGCGACCATCCACTGCCGGCTGGCCCTGTGTCGGCGCTGGGTGGACGGGCCGGGCCCTGGTGGGCTCTCCAGCTGGGAGGGGCCTCAGAGACCCTCTCTCTGTGGAGGGAGGAAGTTAGGGGCTGTGGAAGGGACAAGGCCCATGTCTGGGCATCTGGGCCTGAGGGAGGAGGGCCTTGGCTGGATTTGGGCTGCCTGGTGCCCACCCTGCCTGCGTACAGAAGCAGGGATGGCGGGCAGACAGCCCAGGCTCTGCCCAGCCGAGACCTAGCCAGCACCCTAACTGGAGAGGGGATGGAAGCCTCGGGGACGGGTTAGGAATCCTGGACAGAGAGGGTAGTGGAGTCCTGCAGCCGGGGGGCCTCATGGTGTGTCAGGCAGTGGGTAGGTGGTGGCCATGGGGCCATGTGTCCACCAGTCGGAGGAGGGACTGTGTCATGATGCAGCCAATTCCTCAGCCCCGACCCAAATCCTTCCAGAACATTCCTCTCTTGCTCAGGTTGGCATTGTAGCCAATAGTACCTCCTTGCGGGGCATCCCGCCAGGCCCCCAGGCCCTGGTGCTCACCGCTCCCTTGGCTGCCCACTGGGCGGAGGTAAAGAGCTTCTGTCCTGGCCTTCCGCCTGTCCCTCGAGGTCCCAGCTGCTGCCGGGGCCCAGCTGGACCCCACCTCCTAAGCCATCTCAGCAAGCGCTGGCTCCCCTCCCACCGCAGGGATGGCGCTGGTGCATATGGACCTGCACACAGACAAGGGCACCCACGCCTCCCTGAAGGCTGCTGTGAGCAGGACAAGAGACTGGGGACTCGGCTCGGGCCACTGTGTCCCCTGCACCTAGAGCAGAGCCTGGTACACAGCAGCTGCTCACGACAGTCTGAAGGGACAAGTTCTCTCTGAAGCCTGGACCCCCAGGAGCCTCTGCCCCACGCCCCACAAGGAGCTGCTCCAGGGGCGCCGCTGGCTCCGACTTGGGGAGTGGGGCTCTGACGGCCATCTGAGGCGGGACACGAGCATGCTGGGGGCTCGCAGCATGTGGTGCCGAGGCCCTGGAGCTTACCTTGGGCTGTGCAGGGCAGAAAGCTCCCCGCGCTGGGCCAGAGTTCCTGTTCCGACGGCTCACAGCCCTGGAAGCCACTGGCCCACACCAGGCCTGTTCTCTCATCTGTGGAGGGGAAGAACCAAGGTCCCTGCTTCCCGGCCGTACTGTGATGAAAGGAGCCGGGGTCTCGGGGTCCCAGCAGAAGATCCTGATGGACCTGCCGCTGATCTTGGTGGGGACCCCGGGGCCTGGCCTTGTCTGTGAGGCCCACGTCCACGGTCCAAGCTCCAGAGCTGAACGGCCCCAGTCTCCTTCAGCTTTGCTGGACGTGGGAGCTCAGGGATGTGGGGACAGGGGGCCGGGTTGGGAGGTCAGGGTGTGCGCCTGGAGAGGACATGCAGGGCGTGCGCCCCTGGGCTCTAGGGAGCAGGGGGACCTGCTCCGGTCCCCGCCCCCCACTGCCACCAGCCTCGGGACGCACCGCTTGGCAGAGCTGGTGCGCCGAGGCTGCTCCCCCCACCTCTGCCGGGCTCAGATAGCGGGCTCAGTGCATGATGCGATCGTGCACCCGCGGCGAGGCTGCCTGGCCACGGGCTGGCACCATCGACACAGACGCACGGGGTGGCTGCCGTCAGGACTCATTTTCCCCATGACTGGTGACAGGCCTGGTGTGTGCAGCTGTGCATGTCAGTGAGGTGAGGCTCTGGCCTCCACACCAGGCAATGTGTCTTCAGTCTCCCCAGCCTCCCGTGCCGGGGCAGGGGCGCACCCCCACCCCAGGTCCCCTGAGCCCACAGGCCCCTGGTCGGTGGGTCCCCGCTCAGGCCTGAGCTATGAGCGCAGAGGCCCAAGTCCCTCCTGCACCTGCCGCGTGGGCCCCTTCCTGAGCAGGCAGCCCCCATCCCCAGGCTTCTAGCCTGGCCTGCAGGAAACTCAGCCCTGGGTGCTGGGGTGAGCATGCTGTTTGTCCCGAGGCATCAGACCAAGGAGGATGGGGCTGTGGAAGGGCTGGCCTCTCCCACGAGGCCTGGGGTTTTGGGAGCCCCCCACCCCCATGACAGGCCCACCCAGTCCTGACCAGGCTTCCGTGGGGGTGCTTGGGGCCCCCTTCCTGGCTGGCATCCGAAGCCACACATTGGTCCATGTGGCAGGCTGGTGGCCCGAGTCTGGGGTCAGGGAAGTGCCATGGCCACACTGTCCTACCTGAGTACCTGCTCCCTGTCCTGTGCTGGCGAGAGTGTCTCCTGCACTGGCACGCACTGTCCCTTGGCATCCAGGGGCTGCCCTGGGGCCAGAGGGTCGGCAGAGCAGGCCTGTCTGCTCAGACACACACAGTGAGCCGGGCAGGGTGGCCAAGGAGCAAAATTTATTTCACCAGGAGCAGGGACGTCGGCCAGCAGCCCCCCGACACTAAGGGTCTGAGGGGCATGTGGGCAGGGCCCACACTGGGGAGGGGACTGGAGTGGGCCCAGACCACACTGCCCCCAGGGCTCGGCCCAGAGCAGCCGCAGCACACATGCTGGGGGAGGGGCAGGGGGAGGGTGGACCCCTTCTGCAGAGCGGGCGGCTACAGGGGCACCCACAGGGCTCCCGGGCAGAGGGCCAGCGTGTGGCCTGGGGCTGGGCTGGGGCTGTGGGGGGCGGCTGCCCGCCTCCCCTGCGGAGCTGAGTGGAGGGCTGCTGCCGGGGTGCAGGGTGTAGGCTAGGCCACGGTCTGGCGGCTGAAGAGGTCGAGGGTGAGGGCGCTGAGGAAGGCCGGGATGCTGTCCTGCCGCAGCAGGTGCAGCTCGATGAGCTCCTGCACGGAGCGTGAGAACGCCGTCTCCAGCAGCTGCATCTTGGCGCTCGACGGTCCCGAGGCCTGTGAGGGGGGCGGGACACAGGGAGGACAGCGGTCAGTGTGCGGGCGGCCTGGGGTGCCTGCTCCCCTCCCGCAGGGCTCCCCCTGTGACAGGACAGGGAGCAGCAGAGACCCTGTCCACGAGCACCGGACCATGCTGCCCCGGGGGGGGGTGGTCGCTGCCAGTAGGGGCCAGATGGACGCAGGGCTGCCCCCACGCCCAGTGAGGCCCGGCATCTCCCCTTCCCAGTGGGCGGCGGCCTCACCCAGCCCTCCCCGTCCTCAGACCAGGCGCCACGAGGGCAGCAGCCTACATGTTCCGCAGCAGTGCTGCAAGGCTGCGAGGCACTGGGGGGGGGAGGGGGGTGACAACCTGTCCCGCTCCACAGATGAGCAGCCGAGGGGCCGGAGGCTGCACGGCTCAGTGCAGACACACCCAGGGCAAGCCTCGGCCCTCCGGGTGGGGCATGGGGCTGCTTCTCAGGCTCGCATCCCATTTCTTCCCCGTCACACCGTGTTGCCCGCGGAAGACGGGGTTCCCACGGGCAGCACTGCTGGAAAGCTAACCCCACTCAGTAGGCCTTGCTGAAAGTGCCCCTCTGGGCCTCAGTTTCCCTGTCTGTGCAGTGAGGGAGCAGGAGTCCAGAGTCGGGATGGCCTTCAGGAAGTGGTTGTGGGGGCCGGGGGGCTGGGCAGTCCCAGAGAACACGGGGGTGTGTGTGTGGTCCTGGCTTCAGGGCCTGGGGAGACCGTGGAAGAAGACAAGTCTACCCCACGGTGACTGAGACCAGCCTCCAAATGCCTCAGCTCCAAGCACTGTATAGGACCCAGGTTAGGACTCCCCCAAACCAGATGGCCATCCCCTCGTGTGCAACTGGGGAGACCAAGGCCTCAAGAACTTGTGCCCCCCTGAGTCACAGGGCAGGTCTGGGCAGGGCCGGGCCTGGGCCACAGGGCCAGCACCCTAGGCCAGGTGCTCCTGGGGAGGAGGTGGAGGATAGCCAGCGGTTCTGGGCTGGGGGCGTGGACAGAGGCCCGAGGGTGCCTGAGCACTTAGGCAGGGGCTCACAGTGCCCGGGAGACCCCCAGAAGCAGGGGGAGGCTGCCGGACAGCCCCCTGCCCGCTCTGCTGTGGGCCCCACCTGGCAGGGAGCTGAACCAGGGGAGTAGGAACGCCTGGGGCCAGTGCTAGCCCCCGGGAGTGCCCCCTAGCGGCAGCAGGCTGGGGGGCGGGCTCTTGCCTGCCAGGTGGGCTGGGGCTGTGGCCAGGGAAGATGGGGATGTGTGCCAGACAGAAGCCTGTGGCCCTTGCCCGTTCAGCAAGGTGGGTGGCACCAGCGGGGGCAGCTTAAGGGGTGTCAGAAGCTGACTGGGGTCACTGAGGGTCAGCACCCTGAAAAAACAACTTCCCTCCCACTCTGCACATGGAACCTGGGCAGCTCAGGGGTGGGCTGGGGACCACTCCCCGCCCTGGGGACCACACTGCCTCCGGGTCTGCAGAGTCCCCACTCCAGATGATGGAGACAGACAGCTCTCACCAGGAAAGGCTTCTCTCCAGGGACCCCCAACCTGCCTGCTCCCTGGTGTGGGCCCTTGCGTCCCAGGCCCAGACCTGCCTGAGAGGGGGAGGCGGGTTCCCTCTCAGAGCCCAGAGCCAGAGTGGGCTTGGCCTGCCCTCCACCGGCACCCCACAAGCCCTCCGAGCGGCCCCGAGACCTCGCGGTGCCGCCTGGCTCCCCCAGCTGGTTTGCAGCGCGGACGGGCCTCGGCTGCCTCCCGAGGGCGCCCACCCCTCCCTGAGCAGCCAACCCTGTTCCCTTGTCCACTCCTACATTTAGCCTTGTCAGAGTTCAACTAAAAACCATTTTTAAACAAAAGTAAGAGAAACCACTCTGACCTTTTGCCAAGAAAATCCTTTCATTTCTGCCTTCTGCTCAAATCTGAATTTCTTCGCCTAAATGTCAGAAGGACCGATTCTCTGTAGCTGTCGGGGGGAGAAACCGGCGCAGGGCAGGGGGGCGGTGAGGGAGGCCATGGCGCTCTCCTGGCTCAGTGGCTGAGGGACAACCGGCCCCTAAACCAGGGACCCTTCACATTGCATTGCGGGCCTGGCCGGGACCCCTGCCCCCTGGGATGGAGGTGGTCTTGCACCAGCTCGGATGGAAGAACAGCGTTCTCCCTGTGCCTCCCCAGGTCCCCCAGGGCTGCGGGGTCCTGACCGGGGTTTGTTCACATGCATCACACGTCCCTTGCGGCCTCCAGCCCTGAAGCCCCATCTTGAGGAACAGCACAGCTGAGCGAGCCAGCACGAGGCCCATCCCGGATGCCTCAGTCCACACGTCCGGCTTTCGGGAGGCACCGATGGTCGCTCCAGGACGCCAGGGACATGGCGACACTGGCTGTGTGCGGGGGCCTGGGGGCGCCGGGCCATGGCTGGGCTGGAAGGAGGCGTGACCAAGGCCACATTCTTATCTCAAGTCAAGGCAAAGCCGAGAGTTCGCCACCTGCCAGCCGCCACTGGCCGTGCCCGTCCGCTCTGCTGTCGGAAGGGCTGAGTCCTCGCTCAGTGGCGCCGTGCGGCTGCCAGAATGCACCCCCGAATTTCGCGGTGCTGATCAATCTCTGCCGGGCTCCGCTGTGTTCAAATACCACCCGGTCCCCAGGTACCTTGTAAATCACTCTAATTAGGGGCTGTTCACTTAAAATTAGAGAGCAATTTTTTAAAAAGCAAATTGCCCAGTAAGACGTGTTGGCTGTGGCTGGAAATATTTATGGGCTGACGGCTGTGTCTCTACCTCCTCTGCCCCCAGCATCTGGGAGTGATAGGCTGTGGTGAGGCCGGCAGGAGCCCTGTGGCACACCGGCTGGCCGTCAGCGCCCCAGCGCCCCAGACCTCAGCCAGACCTCACCTCAGGGCCTCCTCCTCCCTCCAAACGGCAGGGCCGGGCCTCCCTTGAAGGGTTCAGCCCAGACCTCGGTGAGCAGGTCTGTCTGCCACGGCGTGTGCCCGTGGAGAAGGGCCAGTGCGGAGGTGCCGGGGGCCTCGTGAGCAGGGGGCTCTGCGTGGTGAGCGGGTGGAAGAGGAAGTGTGCGGTGCTCACATGATGCCTGGCTCTGGAGGGGCTCATTAAATGCAGTCTGGCCGCCCCTCAAGCCTGTGGTGGCCCAGCTGGCAGGTGCTTTGCGATGCTCCTCTCGGAAGACGTCCTGAGAAGGGAACTGCCCACCCCAAGAGCAGAGACAAGAGCTCCTCTCGGTGGCCGCCCCCACCGAGGCTCCCAACTGCAGGGGGTAGTGAGGCTTGCAGGAAGGGCCTAAGCATGAGGGGCTGCCTGTCATGGTCCAGGTTGCCTTTTGCTGAGGGCACCGAAGACAGTCCCATTTGTGAAGAATCAGGACAAATCCAGAGATTAACCCACGGCAAGGTGTGGGTCCCCAAATCCTGATCTGAACAGACAAGACATGCCAATGCAACAAAACTATAAAACAGCAGAAATGCTACTCTCTCAGGGCACGGGTTGCTGAGTATCGTTTCTGAGACAGTGGCATCGCACCTTGTCATGAGAAGGCCCCATCGTCTCCCAGAGGGAAATGCAGGAACACCCAGAACATCTTAGGGTCTGAAAACAGAAGGCGGTGCACATCACAGTGACTCAGGAACCTCATCTCAGTGGGCAAGAGACACGAGAGGTCGTGTGGCCCTCCTGTGACCTGCGGGTCCAGTGGATGAGGCGTGCCATCACGGCTTGCGGGGTGCACTGGGCAGAGCCATGGGGGACACGCAACACTGGGTGCCCTGCTGGGGGGGTGCCCACCCAGCGTTGAGGCTCCACCTCAAGAGACCAGAGAAAGAAGGGAAGGGTCGAGATCAAGGGGAATAAACAAAATTGAAAACAGAGAGTTACTGAAACTAGAGGCTAGTCCCTTGAAAAGCAGCAAAAAAATTAACGGAGGTAGGAAGAGAAAAGACAGAAGTTGCCAATTCAGAAATGAGATCCTGGAGCTGTTACAAGAATAAGAAGAAAAGGCTACAAAAAAAAAACATTAATGCCCATAAATCTGACAGCTGGGAATGGAGCAATCCCTTGAAAACCACAGGGCAGCAAAGCTCAGCCAAGATGAAGCAGACACGCGGTGCAGTCCCACAGTCGTCGGAGAAATGGGGTTTGGAATTAAGAAGCTCTTCAGAAAGGAACCGCCCGTCCCAGACGGTCTCACTGGGGAAGTTTATCAGATTTAAATGAGAACTAACACCCAGCTTACACAGTCTTTTCCAGAAAACAGAGCAGAGGGAAGGCATCCCTATGCAGAAGCATTTCCACACAACGCCCACGTGCACAGCAGAGAAGGAAGAGTCCACACACGTAGTTCCTGTGAACTCAGGGGCAAAAACCCTCTACAGATTTCAGCCAATCGAATCCGGCAACATGTGGGAGAGATTACCAGACCCAGACTGAGGGCATCTCATTTTTGCGTCAGACCGGCGGGGTGAGCCACCGGGACGACAGGCCAGAAGGGGCTGCAGGAAAGCCCCTGGTCCACTGCAGACAAGAACCCTCAGCAGGCTGGGTGCGGCGCTGGCAGCCAGCGCTTGGGGCAGATGTTCTGGTTCTGGGGACACTACGGAGCTCCTTGGAAGATGGCCGCACCAACGACCCCCACTTCAACCCGAGCGCAGGAGCCGTCCGCGCAGGGAGGAAGCTGGCCTCTTCCACACACGGTTCTGGGGCGGCTGGACGTCTCTAGTTACAAAGACAAGGAGGAATTTTGACTTAAACCTTATGCAAAATTTAATTCAAAATGTATCACGGACTTAAAAAGAAAACCTAAAACAGAGAGAAGAAACATTTTGAGATCTGAGACCAGGCAAAGAATTCTCAGACTTGACCCCAAAAGCACAACCCATAAAACACAATAGAGATCGACAAATTGGACGGACCTCAAGCAAATGGCCACCGTCTGCTCCCAACAGACCCAGGAGCAGGACAGGACAGGCCCACCTGCAGGAGGCGTGCGGGTTGCACGAGGGGCCCAGGGCCGCCAGTCCCGGGTCCTGGCCCTGCCGGCAACGTCAGGTGCAGCGAGGGGCCGCCATGTGGGCTTGAGCCGGGCCCCCCGCACAGCAATGGCCACGGGGGCAACTGCCCATGCGTCTCTGAGACTCTCAGACACTGTGTCCCCTGTGTTCCCAGGACACGCGGGCACGAGGCAGCTGCAGTCAGGATAGGGTGGCGGAGGGGGGGGCAGGGACAGCAGCCCTGTGCAGCCCTGCAGCCTCACCTCGCCCACACAGGCTCAGATGCCCAGAGGCTGGCTCTCCGCTTCCTCACTGGCTCCCCCACTGGCTCTGGGTGGGAAGCTCGTGGCTGCAAGGCCCGGCGGAGGCAGGCTGATCGGTGGCTGTCTTCAGTGGCATGAAGACTCATGCTCACATCTGTGGGCAGCAGGCACCTAATTGGACACAGCTCCAGGCAGCCCTGCTTGCCATGAAGCCCGGCCGTTCCCATGATAGCCTTGTCAGCGGCGCTGCCCCCGGGCTTTCGTGTAGGACGGAGGGGTGGGGTGGGCACAGGAGCCTGGGGACGGCCGCGTGGTGCCCGCTGCAGGGAGGTCGGGCCAGTTCCGGCAGAGCCATGCTGTGCAGCTGGGTCCCAGGTGGGGTGACTACGCGGGGACAGGGCGGGGCAGTCCCCATGGGCCAGCGAGCACCGACAGTGCTCAGTGCTCCCGCCCACACTCATGGGCACCCTGGGCCTTCGGGGGCTTAAGAGTGTCTCCACACTGAGACTCTGCCTGCCCAGCAGCTCTCCGTGGACCCCTCCACCGGGGCAGCCCCTCTGGGTGCCACCCAGTACCCAGGCCTCGCGGTGGATCAGACGGAGCTTCTGACCTGGACTTCACACCAGGAAGCTGTGCAACCCTGCGCACTCTGGCAAAGCCTGGGCGCCCCCGCGTGTACGCCGGGTGTGGCTGAGCAAAGAGGTCAGGTGTGTGAGAGCTCCCATCGGATGCACACAGTGGAGACCCACTGGAGCCCAGACCGCGGGGGCAGGGGTGGCCCCGCAGCGGCACCACGAGGGTGGGCCTCCTCCCCGGGGGGCACCAGGCCCGCGCGCCTGGGCTGCATGCACACACCTGCTCCCTGAGCCGCTAGAGGACGTGCCCCACGTTGATCCAGCTGGGAGAACATCCAAGCGCTCTCCGTGTCAGAGGACAATCTGGGTTTTTCTGGGTTTTCTCAAGCTGAGGCTCTGACACAGCCCCAGAGCTGTCATGCGCTCACAGGTGATGGGGGGGAGCGGCAGAGCCACGTTCGTCAGGAAAGCACCTTGAACTTCGGGGCTGGAGAAAGCCCCGCAAACTTGCACTGCGGTGGTTCACGCTCACTCTTGTTCACACTCACACCCACAGAAAGGGCATGTAAACAATGAAATGTAATGGTGGGTAGCTGAGAGATGAAACGTGGCCCCTTACGGTTTTCTGTACTTCCCAGATTTTTCTGTGACTGCACATTTTATCTGTGATCAAGTCCTATCTAAATTATGTCTACAGGAGCTGAGGAGTTCTGAGAACACACTGTCCTTGTCACAGACACGTGCGCGTATGAGGGCCTCACCGGCTGGCTGGGCCCAGCACCTGTGAGAGACCAGCTATGCTGGGAACTCCGTGTGTCTGGGACTGGGGCCACCTGCTGATCTGTAGGGCGAGTGTGAGCTCGGCCCTGGAGGGGCACCCGGCTGCCCTCCCAGAAGCACCCCACCTGTGGGCACACGGAGGCCGGCTGCTCCCTGCCCCAAGGTGCCCTGGGCCGTGCGGCCGTGGGGCGTGGTGTAAGTCGCCACGCCGCCTGGCCCATCTGTGTTCTGCGTGGGGAGATGGGACTCCTCTTCCATGTTGGCCACTAGGACGGTTTTCCCAGCCCACACGTGGCTGCTCCTCCTGCCTAGAAGCTCTGTCCCGGCCTCCAACCCTGAGCCAGCCAGCCCCTCCAGGCCATTGGGCACCATGTGGGCTCGGTCTCCCTCCCTGTGCACTGCGAGTGCCCCTCACCCTCCAGGCCAGGCTGGGTGTGGAGGCCCCTCCCGCCACTGCCGCCCACGGGTGCTCCCAGAACGCCCTGCACGCCCCCTGCTCCGGCGCACGGCTTGTCCTGACCCACTGGTGTCCCTCAGGGATGGCGGGTGGGTGAGGTGAGGCTGTTCTTCTCAGGGCCGCCAACGTGGGCAGGCCTGGGCAGACGCTGCCGCGTGAGCCAGCAGGCAGAGGGACACGGCGGCAAGTGGGTCAGGACAAGCTGGACAGAATGCTGAGGAGGCTGTCCCGGCACGAAGTTCCAAAGAACGCGCTGGCAAAGAGCATGTCCAGCACGCGGGGAAATAGCTCGCCCAATTATCCCTGCTTAATTGTGCCGAGAAAACGTCTCAGTGCTGCATGTTCTAATTATACCCGCGTTGCTGGAATTACCGTCCCGGCGAGGGGCGACCTCTCCCAGGCGTGATCTGTGGGGAGGGCAAGGCCAGGCGCCCCCACAGTTGCAGATCCGTCTCCAGCCCACAGTTATTATTATTCCCCTATTTATACGGCGCTGTGTCTTTCCTCCGGCGCTCCAGTTTGTGCAGCTGTTCCTGCAGCCGCATGAGGGAGGGGCAGGAGGGCGCACGCGGGCGCAGGGACCCGGGTCCCTCCAGCAGCCTCGCCCATCACAAGTTGTGGGCACAGGGCTGGGCTCCCGCCAGCGTCTCCACTCCTGGCCCGGGTTTCCTTCCCAGTCCTGCGCATGCACAGGACCATCGGCCAGGTGGGAACGTGCGGGGAGGGCTGGGACACAGAGACAGTCGCGGGAGGAAGTAGGGGAGAACTGTAGGGGTCTGGGGCCCAGAGCAAGGAGACACAGAAGGGCACGGA
Organism: Ailurus styani; assembly: GCA_002007465.1. Classification (NCBI taxonomy): domain Eukaryota; kingdom Metazoa; phylum Chordata; class Mammalia; order Carnivora; family Ailuridae; genus Ailurus; species Ailurus styani. Next base: position 6,093,354 of record LNAC01000028.1, on the reverse strand, counting down.
AGGGCTCCGAAGGCCCGGCGTTCTGGGAGAGCCTGGGCCAGTAGGACCTCATCCGTCAGATGGGCTGGACCCCGTGTCCCCCAGCGGCTCTTAAGTGCAATGACACGGACCAAACAAGAACCCATAGGAAGCCCCTGGTCTCCCCCATCCAGATAGGCTGGGCCGTGCAGAGTAACTGTGTGTGGGGCTCACAGGGCAACTGAATGGTCTGAAGAGTGACTGGATGACTGCAGGAACGGCAGGGACCCCGCCGGAGACTGGGGCTCCAGTCACGGCCATGGCACCTCACCTGACCTCTCTGAGCTGACGCCCCACAGTGTAATGGGGCACATGGGTCTCCGCTTCCACCTTGGACGTTGACTCACTCCCGTTACGGCAGACTGATGAAGCAAGCTGCCATGTCACAGGGAACTAAAGGGGGCCTCCGGCCAATGGCATTACCCACACCCCCGTGAGCACGCTTGGAGCCAGTCCCCCCGAGAGACATGAGGTGGCTGCAGCGTGGACCTTCAAGAGCAGCCCGCCACCACGCTCATTCTGTGACAGATGGCAGACACAGGGGGACAGAAGAGAATGGCCCCAAACACCTGAAACGTGATGGAAACTATGACCTGGCAGATCCAAGAAGCCCGACAAACCCCAAGCACAAAAGGGAAGCAAAGGGAATGACACCGAAGTGCATCATAATCCAATTGCTCAAAACTGGTAAGCCAGCATCTTAAATAGTCGGAGGACACCAGACCCGGGACCGCAGAGGCGCAGGGACGGGGGCCCACACCGGCGGAGCAACATTGGAGAAGGACACAAAGAACAGCAACACCAAAACCCGTGAACCCGGAATTCTTCCCAAGAGTTCAGAACGTGAGAACTGTCTCAGGACGACGACGCTCAAAACACAGGCTCCCGTGGAATGGACAGAGAGGGCCCTGTCCCTTCCGCGTATGACACGTGACAACACCTGCACTGTCACTTAAATCTCCCTGAAGGACCAATGAGTGCTCACGCCGCGGTCATAACGGTGTGCTTGGAGGGTCATCGTACGTGCAAAGCGCGTTTCAAGGGGTGGACTCGACGGGAAGGCAAGGGCAGGACCGGCGGATTGTACGCAGACGGGGTGCGATGGGTTCTCACGTTCTACATCGTGTGAAGGCTGAGATAAGACACATATGACAAACCCTGCAGCAACACACAAAATAGCAAGGAATCATAGATACAAAGTCAAAGAAGGAGACACACAAATTTGTATGAAATGTTCAACTAACCCGAGGAACAGTGAGCTGACGGGCTGGAGCAGGAATCGGTGTGGATGTGAATGGTCTGAAGAGCCCAGCGGAAAGGCAGGGACTGCAAACCCGACATGAAAGCAAGGCTCAGCCACATGTGGCTCTGAAGAAACACACCGCAAACGTGAGGACAAGAGTAGGTTAAAAGGACAAGGACGAAGGAGCTCCACCACACGTACGTTAGCCAGAATCTGGGTAGACTTTAGGGCAGAGTATCATGAGGGAGAAAGGCCTTTTCGAAAGGATGAAGGCATCGATCTGTAGATGGGCTGAGAAATGACAGAAATACAAGACGGAACAGACAAATCCAGAATTACAGTCAGAGGTGTCAACACCTGTCGCTCTTTAATTGCTGGAAGAGATAAAATCGGCAAGATTTTGATAGATGGAAGATAAGAAATTTGACAATATTATCAAAGAACTAGACGTAACTGACATTTATAGCATACCCTCCACCAGAATACACATTATTTTCGAGTACATTTACCTAGACAGACAATATTCTGGACCTTAAAATAAATTTTAGTGACTTTAAAAGGATTCATGTCATGCAAAGTATGTTCTCTGACCACAATGAAATTAATTCAGAAACTAATAACAGAAATGTACTGGAAATTTTCACAATATTTGTGAACTGAGTAACCTACTTCTAAGAAACCTCTGGGTCAAAGAAGAAACCAAAAGGGAAACCACGAAGTAATTTGAACTGAATGAAGATAAGAACAAAATATCAGAATCTGTGGAATGACTGAAGCAGCAATTAGGGGAAAATTTTAGCACTGACTGTCTACATGAGAAAAGAAGAAAGCACTCGAATCAATGACTTAGCTTCCACCTTAAGAAACTAAAATGAAAAGGGCAAATTAGACCCAACACAAGAAGACAGGAAACAAAGATCAAAGCAGAAATCAATGAAATAGAAAGCAGAAAAACAACGGGAAAAAATACAACCCGAAGTGGTCTGAGAAGATGAACGAAGCAGACACACTCTGGCCACGCTCATTAGGGAGAAAACAGAGAAGACACCCAACGATGTCACGGAACAGAGGAGTGACGCACTGGGTCCCACAGCTGTCAAGAAGACAACAGGGACCACAACCAGCAACTGCGTACCGGAAGTCTAATGACTCAGCTAACACAGACCCAGCCTCTGTGAGACACAAACTAGCAAAGCTCACAGCAAAGGAGGTGGACTGTATCCGTTACAGAAAACTTTCTCTCAAAGAACTCTCCAAGGTCGGGTGGCATCCCCAGTGAATCCCACCAAACGCTCCAGGAAGAAATTTCAATTCAACATAAACTCTAAGTAAATGGATGAGGATGGACACTTTCCAACACCCCTGTGAGGCTGACATCACCATGATACCAAAATCAGACTGTGACTTTCCAAGAAAAAAACAAACTATTGACCAGTAATCCTCAGGGAGTCAGATGCAAAAACCCTAAACAAACAGTGAGCAACGTGAGTCCAGTAATGGGCACAGAGCACGACATGTCATGACCAAGTGGAGTCTGTCTCAGAAAGGCAAGGCTGGTTTTCCATCAGAAAAGCGATCATAGTAATTCCATGTATTAACAAAGCGAAAAAGAAAAGCCAAACGATTATCTCAACAGATGCAAAAAAAAGCAGGGACCAAACCCGCCAGCATTCCTCAAAACAATTCTCAGAAAACCAGGGTTGGAAGGGAACTTCCTCAGCCTGACAGGTGGTGCCTGGGGGTGACCCACAGCCCACACTGTCCTCACTGGCCTGAGAGAGAACGCCGGCCCTCCATCGGCAAACATGGGTGTGCAGCTCCCTACTTCTGCTCGGCGTTGTTCTGGAGCTTCTAGCCAAGGAAATAAAGTGAGAAAAAGGAACAAAAGCATCCCGTCTGGACAGGTAGAAGTGCAACTGCCTTTACTCAAAGACAACATCATGGTCTGTGTAGAAAATCTAATCAAATGTATTAAAATCTACTAGAACTAACACATGAGGTTGCAAAATAAAAGGTCAATACACAAAAATAAACTGCTTTGACATACTAGTGACAAACCTTTTATGATAGTGTCAAAATAGGAAATGAATAAATATAACAAAACTAAAAGTGCAGAGAGAAACTGTTCTCGACCCATGTTGTTACGATGGACCTAGGAGCTCAGTTAAATCCTATCAGACTTGGATCGTACACCTGGACCAGAGAAACCCAAAATGAACATAGAAATGCAAAGAACCGAGAATACTTCAAACGATTCTTAAGAATGAAGCTGGAGGGAGGGTGGTCCCGGCACACAGATGTCCGCCTGCCCCTCCCAGCACACCCAGTGCACACGGTCCTGCCGCGGGAGGCACCTTCCGCTCTCCAGCAAGATGACCGCGTGCCCAGCCGTGAGCCTGGCCCTCCGCCGGGACTTCCCGGCTCCTCTGCACACCTGCGACATTTGGAAGAAACTGCTACAGGGTCTTCACGCGGCGTGGCACAGCATGTTTCCAGCAGCAGCAGGGGCGTCATAAATCTACAGTAAGCCAGCAGCTGAGGGCTCTGCGGCACGAAGGGGCCTCCACGTTTGGTCTTGTGCCATTGACAGAGTGGCCTGTGTGGTAGCGGGGAATTCTCCCCTGCTGGGCCCGAGTGGCCTCCCTCCGTCACCATCTTTGGACATGGACTCCAGGTCCCACATCAGCCAGGGGCAGCCCGACGGTGCGGAGATGATGGTCCAGAGGACCATTGGTGGGGGCGGGGGGGAGGGCACCTGGCTGGGGGTGCCTGATGCGTCTGCAGGACGGTCCGGACTGCGTACATTAGCGCTGGTCCGAGCTGCAGCTTGTCACCTCCACCGGCTGGCTGGGCTCTCCCTGTAAGCCCACACTTCACAGGTAGCCGGCGAGCACGACCAGTGGCCTGGGTGCCCATGGGCCAGCAACGCAGTCACGGTGCTGTGCACCAGGCACATCCTGCTAGCTCTAGGCCAAACCATCCCTGTGGCTGCTGTGGACTTCCAGAAAGTTCCACAGTCACGCTGATGCTCACCTGGCTGGCGGGTGGCAGCGTGGGACCTGACAGGTGGAGGCCGCGATGGCAGTGGTGTGCAGCCTGGTAGTTGTGGGAACAGGAACCCGCTGTCTGCCACATAGCCCTGGCGCAGCTCCCCCCCACACTCTGGACCTCGCACGTCCTGCCCAGCCCCTGCCCTCCCGCAGCTGCAAGCGTCAGAGATTGAGGCCATCTCCACCCTGATGACCGGAGTCCGTTCTCCCGAGCTTCCACTCCAACTGCTTTGACCGTGGCCTGACTTCTGCCTGGGTCAGGAGAAGCAAATATGGAGACTCAGCCCAGGGCAGGCCTCACACAGCCTCCGGCCCCCGGTTCCCAGCCCTGCAGCCAGGCGCTGCTCCTCCGAGGGGGTCTGAAACAGGCCGGCAGGAGGTTTGGGGGGGCCGGGTGACCTGAAGCCGGGGCACATTCTGTCAGGGTGTGACTTGGGTCTCCCTGCCCCTGGAACGAGGGGCCACTGCTTGTGTGGGGTTCCACGGAGAGGAGACCCCCATCTCTCAGGCCCGCGTCTGACCCTGAGTTGAGGTTCTCCATCTCCAGTGGGGCCCACGGGTGCTCCCTCGGGGTCCCCAGCCCTCACATGCCTGCCACTGTCCCTGGGCCGACCCCTCACCCTTTCGGCATTAGCATCATCTGCAAACTGCCTTATTTTTCATCTTTGGCAAGGCTGAAAATCTGATCATGAAAGGAGATTTTCTTTTTTCTTTTTTAATTAGTACTTGGTAATATCACCAAGCTGTGAGTTTATGGCTTTGTAGATCTTGTGTTTTTGACACTAATTACTCACAAAGGCTTTTTAAGCCGCATTTCAACTCTGCAACTGCCACGGCGGTAATTAAGCAAGAGAGTAAGAGGCAACAGATTCCATGCGTCACACTTGGCCCTTCTGACCTGTGCTCCGGCTTCCACGTGGCCACAGTGCCCGTGGCCCAGGCGGAAACCCGGTCCCTCCCGAGGCCATCTGTCTCCAGGCGTTCAGCCCCCTGCGATCCCGGCAAGGCGCTCAGGCTCCACTCCACACTTGGGGGCCATGTTTCAGATTGTCGGCAGTGGAAGGACCGAAAGCGCAAGAGTCTTGGGACCCCACAGGGGACGGGTGTTGCATAGCTGATGGTCGCTCAGAGCCTCCTGGGAGGGCCTGGCCCTGCTGAGGACACCCTGCTCACCTCCTTGGTCTTCCTTTCCCATGGCCCTGTGGCCACTTGGCTCTTCACACACTCGCTGAGCACCTACTACGTGCCCTCTCCTCCCTCCTGCCAAGGGGAGTGAGTGTTGGGCTGTTGGGGGTACTGGGAGCCGCGTACACCTATGCCCTGCCTGGGGCTCAGTGGGAATGCCCACCTGGGCCCTCAGCCGAGGTGTGGCCCCCAGCAAGCCCACCAGCAAGTCTGCAGCAAGGGCTCAAGGCTACACAGTGCTGGGGCATCCTGTCCTCCTGCTCCAGGGGGAGCGTCCACTGAGGCCCCTGGGGGCCTCCCGGCAGGCAGGGCACCTGGGGGAGCAGGAGCTGGTCACCCTGTGCCAGGACCCTCTACAGCAGGCGGGCGCCCCCATCCCCATGCTTCCCTGTAGAACCCACAGCTTCTGGGACAGCGATCAGTTGACCGAACAGGGCAGCAACCTTCCTGTTGTCCCTGCGTGGCCGGGCTGCACCTGGGAAAGGCTCCTGGGCAGGCCGGGTCGGGCAGCATGGTCTCTGGTGTGCTCCTGAGGGCTGTGGCTCAAGAAGCAGGCACTGTTCACGGGCCCGCCCAGCTGACTGTGCTGCACCCTCCTTAAATACAACTGGTTAGTCACACTTCAATGTTCTTTATTGCAACCCTATTTTAAGATACAATTAAAACATGTCATTGCCAGAGTGCATAGTTCCTACTGAGTTTTGCCCCCTCGTGTGAAGGAGTCAAAAACAAAGACGGGGTAGTGATCCAGGGACCATTCTCCCTCCCAAAGTGGCAGGCCTGGTCAGGACTGGTCCCCGAGGAGACCCAGAGGCCGCCTCCCCCACACGGGGCCGGGGCCACGTTGCGCGAGAACCTTCCTCCACTCTGCCTGTTAATGGCAGTGCTGTCCCACCACCTCTGTGGAAGGACACTCCAGAAGTCTGGGCTCTGCAAACACAAGTACCCGATGGGAAATCTGAGATACAGGTGAGCCAAAGCCACCACTGGAACATTCATGCCAATCAGTGCAGTTTCACTATAGCTAGAAAGGAACTGAAAAAAGAGCGAGCAAGTCTGGACGCACCTGGGCTGGTGACCCCATGCCTTGCTGGTGTTGGTCCCATCCGGTTAACAGCCCGTCACGGGACTGCATGCACCCCCCCATGGGTCCAGTAGTCACAGACTCTGGGAGGCAGTGGTTGCACACACTTCTGCAGGACCCTCGGTAACCTGCGGCATGACCTTGTGACAGGGCAGGCCTGAGCCCGAGACCGGCCAGTGGCCGGCAGGACCCAGCAGGAGACGGTGGGCGCCCAACAGGCAGACCCCGGGAAGAGCCTGCCATGGCCATGTGGGGAACAGCGAGCCCATGCAGCGGTGGGGACTGCAGTCTGGCTGGGGACCGACACCTCCCTCAGCATTTCCCTTTGGCCTGAGGCAGAGGGAGGGGTTGGGGCAACAAGGGAGCCCAGGGCCACCCCCAGGATGATCTGACGTGACCGAGCTTGTGATGGGCACTGTGCAGAGGGTCCCCGTGACTGCCTCCATCTTCCCTTCGGGGCCTCTGGTCGGGGGAACACCCCAGAGGTGAGGGCTCTGAGCTCGGCTAGAACTGGCTGCCTCCCGGAGCTGTGGCGTCTCTGGTGTAAACAGACGTAGGACACCCACCCTGCACGCTGCTGTCCGGACGCACAGCCAGTGAGCCGTGAGTGGGCAGAGGGCCACGGTCGCTGGCACCTCCACCAGGAGTCCAGCAGGACAGGGGAGGGGACCACGGTGGCACTTAGGGCTGGCCTCACTGGCGCCAGGCACAGACACCACCCAGGGCTACAGGCTGCTGCCACCAAGACAAGCACTGTGCAGGTGGACTGCAGGGGCTGACCGCAGGGGGGCTGGGAGGTCTCAGACACGGGTCCCCTGCTTCCCACAACCCCTCCTGGCCGACTCACTGGCCGTCGGGCAACATGCCAGCTGGGGGGTTGGGAGGCAGGGACTCGCGCTCCACAGTGCAACTTGATCCAGCACGGCTGTGCCCAGAATCCTGATGCGGGAGAGGCTGAAGCTCTGACCTTGGCCAAGTAGGCAGCCCTCCTGGCTCCTTCACGGCCCACAGCTGAGAAGTCAGCAACCCAAAAACAAGGGCCGGAACCCAACCCACTGGCCCGTCTTGCTCTCTGGTTCCCAGAAAGGAGCACACTGACCAGCATGCCTTGGGCCAGGTGCACAAGGCACCACGGACCACCCCCCCTGGCTCCCTCCACGGGGCCTGGGGAGACGGCGGCTGGTGCTGGATGATGGCCCCTGACCACAGAGCCAGCAGACAGGGGCCTCTCCCTGCGGCCGAACTCTGGGGGGTTTATTCCTAGGCTCTGCCACCCAGAACTGTGGGAGGGGGAATGGCAGGACTCCATCCGCCCTCCAAGGAGCACAGCCAGGGTGAGGGGCGGTTTGCTGTCACTGGGCAGGGTCTCACCACCGGGGTGGAAACCAGCAAGACCCAAGGACACCAATCAAACAAGAGTCATTTTCACCCAAAGTGTCCCCAAACTGAGGGGTGAGATGGGGCCCTCAGAGCGTCCAGCCCACGAAGAGGACGCAGGATGGGAAGTGGCCGCCAGGATGGTGGGGTCATCGGAACCAAGGTCTCTGTCCCTCCCTCCCTCCCACCCCCAACAAAGAGCCAGCTGACAGTGAAGGGTCCGGGCTCCCTAGCGACATGTCGGCCCTTGGGAGGGAGATGCTGTGTGCACCTGTATTATTCAACACTGAGCACACCTGCCCCTCACCCTGCAGCCGAGGCTCAGCTCGCACGCTGCTTCCCTGCCCCCAGACAATAAAAGCCAAAGGGCGGAAGTCCTTCATTCTTTGCAAAAAATGCTCGGACTGATGAAATTTGCGTGTGCAAAATGTGTGACGTGCATTTTCTAGCTCATCAGCACCTTAGCCTGAACGAAGCTGCTATTTGCATTCAGACCCGTTTCACGGGGCTTGAGTTATATTATGGGATTTTCTTCAACCTGCAATAGGAGATTTCATGTCCTACTGATAACTCTGCATTTTCATTGACCACATTCATTGGAAAAAGAAATTTCAGAACATATTTTGCAGCCATTTGCTCCTCGGCCCCAAGAATGGAATCCAAGTAATCTGCTCACATCCAGCAGATATCTTCCTGTGACTTAATTTCAGAAACGATTTTCTAAAGGACTCGAACATTCCTGCCTGTCCTGGGAAAGGGAAATCTCTCCTCTCCTTGGGGTGTTTGAAGAGCACGTCTGTCCTCTCCCACTGAGCAAGCACCGCATTTCTCTCTGGATGCATCCGAATGTGCTGGAGCGGCTGGAGCCGTGGCATCCACAGGGCAGCAAACCAGGGTTCAGGGACGGGGCCCAGGGAGCCCAGCACCACAGCCCCACGCACAGAGATGTCGGCCAGGACCCCTGCCCACCCAGGCAGGAAGGAGCAGCTGTACATCACCTTCCAGGTGGAGACCTTGTCCCATGGGGTTTGATCCAGAGTGCCATTTACAAACATGAGGCGATATTTTAAAATGAGGGGCTCTAACATAAAAATTGGGAGCTTCCAGCTACTTTGAACCCTGGAAACCCAGTGCGCCCCATGCTCCTCAGCGGCGAGGCTGGTTACCATTCGTTTTCACGGAGGCTTCCCTCACAGGCAGGCCGCCAGGGTTGGGAGAGGAGGGGGAAGTGCTGCCAGTGTCCGTGCCTGAGACCCTGGCCTGCCCTTGACACAGGCTGTGCGCTGCAGGTATGGGAGGAGAGCGTAGAGGCCGGGCCCACCTTGGGATGCAGTCCGGTCAGGGAAGAGGGGTCATTTCACTTCATTCGGGTCCAGCATGGACAAGGCCCGGGCCTGCGATGACCTTATGTCTGCAGCCTTGCAGGTGCCAGGTCCTGGCGTGGGAGCCCGAGCCGCCCACGGGGCACCAGCCGAGTCCCCCACAGGACAGCCGTGGCCTACACTTCATCGGTAATACAAAATAACACTCCGATCGGTCTCCAGGTGGTCACTTGGGAAAACCTGAAGATAACAACCTGTCACCCATCACCGCATCCCTGGGAACGATACCCCAGGAGTGGTGACCCCTCATTCCTCTGTCCCCCTTTTAAGCGTGTGAGCCTGTGCCGAGCGTGTGTGCGTGCCACATATGTGTGAGCGTGTCCACGCACGCTTGTATCACATGGGGCACGAGCGCCAGGTGTGGTGAGGGACGGCTACGGTGCCACCGTCCCTGTCCCTGACAGCACACCCACGCATGTGAGGGAAGGCAGCCCTACTCTAGTCTGCTACAGGGATCGTCCGTGCCTTTTCCTGATTCTCGTCGCGATGGTCGCTGTTGTGCTGAGTCACCAGGGGAGCCCCGCAGGAGGTCGGAGAGTCTCAGGGCTGCCGGGTGGGGGGCGGCTGGAGCCTCCCAGGGCCCACACTCCTCCTCATCCCTTGCAGCTGTACCGACAGAGCTGATGGCCTCCAGGCACAGGGCTGTGAAGGCCTTACTGGGTTTGCACAACGCCGAGAAGACCGCCAACCGGGGCCTGATGGCACGCAGGTACAAACTCGGAGAGACACACACATGGCGGGGGGGAGGGTCTGGCCTCCTGCTTGGGAAGTGCCCCAAGAGGTCCCGACGGGGACAGGGAGACGGGCCCTGACTTGGGGTGATGGGGCTTTGGGGACCTGGGTGGTATGAGCAGAACAGGCCTGTGCCATGCTGGCCACCAGGGCCACTCTCCGTGGGTGCAGAGTGTGAGAGCGGTGCGTATGAAAACATGGGCTCCCGTGGGGCCCGGCCTTCAAGATAAGCAACGACCCTCCAAGCAGAAACAGCCGTGCTTTGATGTGGAAAACACTGGTTAGTTTTCCTGCAGAGTAAGCGACCTTAAGGGATCTAATTTCCCCGAACAACCTGGCAAGGCGCTGGCTCTCCGACTCCCTTCTGCCTCCACCTGAACACTGCCCACGCGGCAGTCAGGCTAAGGCCGCCCTCCCAGAAAGAGCCACTCCTGGACGGTAGCCCACAGTGGGCGCTGCACCCACTCCTCGCATGTCCAAGTACTGGCCTTGCTGCCGGGTGTCGGGGGCCGCGGGGCAGAGCCCAGGCCTCAGGCTGCTCAGAGAAGGCGGCTCTTGGAGCCGGTGTCCTGATGGAAAGGTGGAGGGACCCAGCCTTCCGCTCCCGGGTGACGGGGAGCACAGGCCAGGCCCAGGGAGGTGCCCAGCAGGCGGAGGGGTCAGGTGCTGTCCCCTCTGCTGGGGCTGGGGAGCTCAAGCAGCAGTGGGGTAGGACCACCCATCTTGAGCACCCTAGTTGACACCTAGCACCCGGCCCTGGGACATCTATGGACCCAGAACCAGGACAGGCCCCTGGCAACTCCAGGAAGCTGTCCCTGAATCCTAGGCTTCTCTGGCCGACAGGGCCAGAGGAAGGCCAGCACGGGACAGCCCCCACGGAAGGGCGCAGAGCAGGGGCAGCTTGCAGGCGGGGAGCGCGGGGCAGGGGGGGGGCTACTTTGCGTGTCAGGTGCCGGCACATGGAAGCACCCGTAGGTGCCACCGTGGCCTCCGCCACACTGAATAACATGGGCGAGGGGCTTGTGTTCAACATGCTCCAAGATCAGATCACGAATTTGAAAGGATCTCCTGGTAAGTCACAAATCAGCAAACGCAGCGAGCCCAGCAAGCAGAGCCAGGACTAGACATCGGGCAGACCGGCGCGAAGAAAGGTGCCCAGATGCCCACATCCAAACCCCCGCCCGGTACGCACAGATCTCCCCAGAGTTCTCAGCCCGTCTGCACCCCAGGAAACACAGGGAACCCACCCATCTGATTAGCCCCAGTGCCACCTGGCAACAGAGAAGAACAGGTCAAGTGGGTGCAGCTGGGCTGTTTGGGGGTGCTGTGGGGGGGTCGGGGAGGGACCCGAAGGTGCTCGAGTGGAGGGCGGGGCCGGCAGATGTGGTCCGGAAAGCCTCCGGGCTTATGGCAGGCACCCCCAGTCCTGCACTGGGACTTCATGTCCACTGCCACCATGTCTGCTGGCCTGGGGGGGCCCACTGAGACCCCCGACGGGCTGCAGCCCCAAATGTCCCCAGCCTGGAGTCTCCAGGGGGGGAGGAGCTGAGGGCCACAGCCTGGGCCCTGGGGCCCCCGGGGGCAGATGTGGGGGCAGCTCGGTGGGACGCCCCAGCCCAGCCGGGAGCCGACATCTGAGAGCGATCCAGGTGACACTATGTGATTTAAAAGTTAATTAAACTGAGTGGTACAAAGTCTAACAGCCCCAGGTGTTTATTTCCAAAGAGCATTTGGAAGGAAAAGGGGAAATCTAATAAAAAGCTTTGTGAGGCATTGCATTAGGAAGTAATCACGTCGCTAAATCACCAGCGTCTGCAGTAAGCCTCCTCATGCCTGGGCTCCTTCCCTACCCCCGCAGTCCCCCGCGTGACCCTTCTGGGCCAGAGGGGGGCGGCAGCTAGGCCTGCCCCAGCAGCGCCCTCCAGAGGCGGCCATGTGTGTGAGCTCACCTGTGTGCGCATTCATTGGTTCACGCATTCACTCATTCGCTCACTCGTTCACCCACCCGCTCACCCCTTCACCCACTCACTTCCTCACTGGTTCACCCACCCACTCACTCATTCACTCACTCGCTCACTCACCCACCCGCTCACCTGCTCACGCATTCACTCACTCGCTCACTCGTTCACCCACCCGCTCATCCGTTCATGCATTCACTCACTCATTCACCCACCCGCTCACCCGTTCACCCATTCATTCCCTCACTGGCTCACCGGTTCCCTCACTCACTCATTCATCTGCTCACTTGTTCCCCTGTGCACGCATCTGTCCACACACTCATTCACTCGCTCATGCATCCCTGCCCTGAGCACTGGCCAGACCACAGCGGGAGGTGGAGGGGAACACACAGGCCCCACTGTCGCAGCCCCGGAGGAGCATCTGTCAACAACGCATAAGGAGGCCCAGCCCCGGGAAGCAGCATTTGGGCTGAGACCCCAAGGATGTGCATGCAAGGTCAAGAGGGGCAAGTAGGTGGGGGATTCCAGACTCATGGGGACCTCATATGCTGTCTGGTCCAGAAGGCCACCTCCTGCTGATGGTGCTGACCCTGTGTGGGCAATGCCCTAACGGGGAGCTCACCACCCTGAGGGCCACTGTCGTGTGTTACCGGGCTGCAAGGTGCCTCCCTGGACATCTGGTCTGCCCACAGACTGGACTGGGGCCGGGTTCCCAAGCTGCCCACGCAGATCCACACAGGCAGCACATCGTCCTGCTCAGCACCTGCCCCAGGCCTGCGGGGGCTGGCAGCCCCGCTCACATTAATTACAACAGAGTAAACACTAGTGTTTTGAAAAACGCATGTTTCTATATGATTGCTTTTTTTAATTGGTTGGTTTAATATTTGAAATTTGATTTAACTTCAACTTGATTTTCCTCACCATGGGGTCAGGCTCAGAGCTGGGGAAGTCATTACCGGAGCGCATGTCATCAGCGGTGGGGACCCCGGAGCACGTGCACCCAGTCCTGTGCAACCGTCGGCGGGCTGGCACCAGGCGGCGGCAGCACTCGGAGGGAGAGGGAGGAAGCGGCTGCAGGGATCTGTTGCCACAGTTTCCCCCTCCTCCAGAGCCTGGGCTCCTGGGGCATCTGCACCCCCAGGCCAGACCCACACACCCTTCCTGCCTGCTCTCAAGCTGATGGGGACAGCTCCGGGCAGGTGCGGGTGCTGACCACCTCGCAGGCAGCCCGTCCTGTGGGAGCCGCCTGCTAGCTGAGGTGTCTGTGAGGTGACAGAGGCTGGGGCAGCCGTGACGGCCTCAGGCAGGGAGCTGGCCTGGTGCGGAAGGCGACGCACCTCATGTAGCAGGCAGCCCGGCCCTGCAGCTCTGAGCCTTTGTCCCTTCCTAGTGCAACAGAGGCTGTGTCCACTGGGGACATGCAGGAGACAGGCACCCAAAGAGCCCAGGAGCCCTGCCGGCTGGGCATGGATGCTAACCATAGCTCCATCATGCTCCTGGAGCCCCCCATGCCCCGAGGCCACCAGAGGGCCACTGGCCATCCCCTCCACTCCAACTGCCCCCCACATAGGCCAACACCACGGGCAGAAATGCCACGGCCCACAGTCTCCAGCCACATGTTCCCTACACACGTTCCATGCTTTCCTGCCTCAGGTCTTTGTGGGTGCTGGGTCCTCTGCCTATGTAATGGGCTCCTCGAAAGGCCCTTCTTATCCCTCAAGGGCCACCTCAAAACCTAATGCTCCTGTGAAACCTCCCAGAACCTTCGGACAGAAGGAGCCACCTCCTCATTTATTCATGCTTTACCCACCCACCCACCATCTGTCTGTCCATCCACCCACCCACTCATCCATCGACTATCTGTCCATCCACTCACCCGTTCATCATCTGTCCATTTGCTCACCCATCCAGCCATCCATCCATTTAACCACTCACCCATCCATCCACCGTTTGTCCATCCATCTATCCACTCACCTACCATCTATCAATCTGTCCATCCTTTCACCATCTGTGTATCTATCCACTCACCCATCCATCTACCATCTGTCCATCCAACATCCACTCACCCACCAATCCACCATTTATCTATCCATCCCTCCATTCACCCCCTAGTCCATTCATTCATCTACTCACCCATCAATGTACCATCTGTCCATCTATCCATCCATCCACTCACACACCATCTATCCATCTGTCCATCCACCCACCATCTGTCTGTCTACCCATCCATCCATCCATCCACTCCTCCATCTACCGCTGATCTGTCTGTAAGTCCATCCTGGCTGCTGGCTCCCACTCTGGCCCTGGCACCCATAGGCTTGCCCCTTCCCTGACCAGTGGGCCCTGGTTTGGTGTAAATGGTGGATCTCGCAGAGACCAGCTCTGGTAGCATGTGTCCCATTGCATCACCAAGCACTCGGCCTGGCCCCTGCTTCTCTCACTGGCTTTGTTTCCTGGAGGCCGTCTGGCTGCCACTCTGGTTCTCAGCCATGCAGCCACTGCCCAGCACAGGCCTGGAGTAGGTGAGCAGTGGCCCAAGTGTCTGGAGCCTCTGGCCCCATGTCCCCCTGGAGGTTCCAAGCCATACTTCTGAAAGCCTCATGGGGCTTCCCCAGAGAGGCCCCCCAACCTCCACAGGCATGTGGGGACACCCCTCACTATTCTCATGCGGCAATGTCCCTGTCCACACAGCACCCATGTGCACACCAAGGTCACTGTGTCTGCCCGTGTGAATCTGCCCCCAACTCCCATGTCAGACCCACTTCTGAGCCGCTCATCCTGCACTGTCCTTGCCTCTGAGGGCGGCCTCCGCTCCTCCAGGTTGGCCTGCCTGGGCCCTCCTGATGGTGTCCACCACCGTCTACCCACCTCGGGTGCTGTCTGGCTGCCCCCCAACCCTGGCAGCCCCGTCAGCCTGCCTCCCCTCAACTCCACCGCCCTGCCCTGTCCATCTGTCCTCCATAGAGCCGAGGTGCTGCCTGGGAGCCAACTGTCCACGGGCCTCGTGTGTGCTCCCTGCAGCCCGTCCTGAGGCAGGACTGTGATGCCCCGGCTGCAGCCACAGGCACGGGCCCAGGGCAGGCATGCAGCAGGTGCTCAAAGTTTCGACGGGAAAGAGTCATCACCGAGGAAAGGGGAAGAGTTCCCATGTCTCAGAACACGAAACAGACATCTGCTGATGTCCCTGACCAAGTCCCCCGGCCCCATCCGGACTCAGTCCAGTGAGAGCTGCAGCTTGGGAGCAGAGCTCAGAGAAGGAAGGGCCCCAGCCTGACACCTGCGAGCTGCGCCCACGGCCACGACACATGGCCACAACACTCGGCCAGCAAGCTCTGCCCACGTGCCCAGCACACACGACACAGCAGCTTTGTTCACGGCAGCCGAAGAGCACACACAACCAGAATGTCCACCAACAGACGACAGATAAACAGCACAGACAAGGAGCACCGTGCTCACCCTTGTCACACGCAGACCAACCCTGACGGCCTGACGTGAGAGAGAGAAGCCAGACACACGGGGGTGCGCATCATGGGATTCCGCTGATGTGAAACGTCCACAGGAGGCAGAAAGGTTGGTGGGTGCCAGGGCTGGGGGAGGGGAGGCAGGGGGGGAGGCATTTGGAAATGCCCCCCTCCCCACCCCCCAGGGCGAGGACCACGCATCACCATGAATATGCTAACAGCAGTCCTGGGTCATCCACTTGAAAGGGTGGATTTTGTGGAAAGTGAATCACATCTCAAAGACACCCCATGTGGGCGTGAGGAAGTTGCTGGGGTCACTTCTGCAGACCCATCTCCCGGGAACAGGGTCCAAAACCACTGCCAGTGTCTTGTAAATAGAGTTCTTATAAATAAAGTTCGATCAGCACATGGCTGTGCTCAGTTACGCGCTCATCTGGGGCTGCCTGTGCCAGACCCTGGTGTGGCGCAACAGTTATGACAGGGAGTGTGTGGCCTCCAAAGCCCCAAATCCTCACTAGCTGGTCCTTCTTAACATTGTCACCCCCCACACCCCCCGCCAGCATGCTTTCAAGGGACCGGTCCCCCTCCCCCGACATGCCTCCTAAGGGAAGAGAAGCTGGGGCGTGCATCGGGTGTACCCCGTCATGAGATCTCAGGCCCGGGACAGTGTGGGGGCCAGCACCAGGGCCTGGGCAACCTCCCTGTAGCTGACTCAAGAGTGTCCCCCAACCCCCAGGCTTTAGCTCACAGGAAAGCTGCCGGCTGTCACTCAGCACATGTGGTTGGGATGGGCAGAGAAGCTGCGAATGTGCCAGAAAAACAAATGGCTCAGAAGGGCGGGGACCTGAGGAGGAGGGACATGGCCTTGTACTCTGGTGCCAGCGGCCTTACTGTGACTACGAGGACCGCCTCATCCCCCGTAAGCACATTCATATACCATCTACAGAAGGGATGGAGGGCAGGGAGGCAGGACAGGGCACTAGGACCACAGACGGAGCTCCGTGGAAGACAGAACCCACCGGAAGCCCAGATCTTCCAGGTTCCTGCTGCAGGTGACAGGAGGCCCACTTCTCTTCCACCAACCCAGGGCCCAGGCTCCGTGCGGGCAGACTGAGGCACTTACCTGGGGGTGGAGAAGGACTGGCACTCGGGCACACCCCTGCCTCGCCGTGCCACCTGGGCTAACGTGATATGGCCACCGCGGCCAACATCGTGGGATCTATGGGCATGGCAGACTTGCTGGGGACACCTGCCCAGTGCTGGCCCCACCCCAGAGATCACACCAGAGGGAGGGCGGGTGAGTGAGATAGAGCTGCAGGACGGTACCGGAAATGATCAGACTAGCATGGGCGTGGGCCACGGAACACGTGACCAGGCTGCCTGGTGGCCAAGGCTAAGCAGAGTCACATCATGCATGTGGCTGGGGGACAGAGCCTTCTATGTACAAGTCAGTGAAGAGTGGTGACAGGGACGGCTGTCCTGGGGCAGCCCCCCGGCCCCCGTGGCCTCCCAGCTCCCCCCTGGGACCTTGGTAGCCAGCAGGGCAGTGGAAGTGACAGCGAGGAGACGCCCCCACGGCCAGGCAGCTTGCTCTCGGCCACCCCGGGCCCCCAGGTGGCAGGCGCCGGGCTCCGTGGCACCCAGTGTGGGCAGCAGGGCCATGGAGGTCTCGGGACACTTGCCTGCTCGGCCCCACGCTCCCTGCACCCCCCTCAGGGAAACAGCTTTTGTATTATTTACTGCAAGGGCACGAGGTGGGGAGGAGGGGGAGCAGACAGGAAAACGTGTCTCCTTACAACTTGGGGACAGCAGAGACCCGAGCAGGGCATTCGGTTACTAGCAGTGCCGTACCAGGAAGCCGGTCCTCCTGGCAAGCAGAACTGTGTGCACCAGCTCCCTGAGGAACAGCCTCCACAAACTTTGATGTGAACTAATTACGTTTGCACAGTTAATCAGCACTGGCTGCCTCAGAGACTCAGCGTCCACAGATGTGGGAAGACGGGGCAATGGCTCTGGCACGCCAGCCCGCCTGCCTGCACGTCCGCTCAGACACAGAGGCCCAGGCCCAGGCCCAGACCCACGCTCTCGCGCCAGGGTCTTGGTGGCTCCAGGAGCCGGACTTGGGCTTCCGGTGCCCCACGAGCACCCAGGGACCGCTGGTCCAGCCCAGCTGTGTGACGGCACTTCCCACACGCACCTGTGACAGGCACCGGGGGCCAGCCCGGGGCACCGCTGGCAGGGCTGGTGGGGGCTGCCATCGCAGGATGATAAATACCTGGGGGACGGAGCTGTGTGTGAGGTCCAGAGGGGAGGAGGGGGCTAGAGCGCCCGACCTGGTCCCTCAGGACTTGCTAATGGTCACCTAGACCGAAGCAGGACCCCGGTGTGTGGCCTCCACTCTGTGATTCCCCAGCGCCCCCCGAGAGGGGCCCTGATCATGATTCCTCCCCCACCCCTGCAGATCCTTGTCCCTGGCACCGCAAAGGAACAGAAGAGTAGGATGGTCATGGGCAAGAGCCCCTCGTTGAGGGTCAAGGGATGGGGGTGTGAGCACGGGCCAGCCATCAGCTGCAGATGCGAACCAGTCAATGACTGAAGACGGATTTCCACGTGTGTGGGAAGGCACAGCCTGGATGAGAATCACAGTTAAGAGACCATATCCCCTAAGGAGAAGCAACACTTGCTCAAAGAAATCCTCTGGGCCCATGTCCTGCAGGCGCTGTCCTGCTCTGCGGCTCTGCCTGAAGGTACAGGGGTGAGCTGAAAGGTCCTTCCTGGTTCTCCTAAGTCAGGGTCACGACCCCTCTCTGGCCCTTAGGGAGTGCGCGATGGCAGAACTCCTGCCACCTCTTGCAGGTCTGACCTAGCCAGAACCTTCCAGATCCTTGTGGCTCCTCGCTCAGGCTCCCCTCCCTCTGGTGCTTGGCAATTCTGAGGACAGCATGGGCTTCCCTGGCCTGACCCTGTGCCACAGCCTCTGCTGTCTGTCTTCAACAGCCAATGCTGAAATTGACGTGTCTGTGGGTAGTCCCCCGCCATGGCCGCCCCATGGGATGCGCTCTGGACCCTTCTCCAGCTCCAGCCTTTGCCCCATGAAGAGCCCGCAAAGCACTGATGGCCATGGTGGTGGAGCGGAGAGCCGAGCCAGAGCTCTGTGCAGGGACTGCGTGAAGGACAGACCAGGCAAGGCCCGCCGTGCACTGGGCTTGCAGCCCGCCCCGCAGGTGTGTTGGGGACGCCCCCACGGGCAGACAAGTGCTCTGGGTGACACGGCCTGGACCCAAAGGACCCAGAAACAGTGACTGGCAACAGTGGCCCCGACCTCTGCCTCACATGGTGCCGAGGGCCTCAGGGGAAACATACATCAAACTGGTTTGGGGGTGTCTGCTATAGACAGATGTGTGGCCCCCAGATGCACAGGCTAAAGCCTAACCCCACTGTGGAGGTGCCAGGAGATCATGACGGGGGTTGGTGCCCCTACAGAGACGTCGGGAAGCCCCCTCGCCCCTCCCACCATCGGAAGGCCCGCCCCAGCCTCTGTGGTCTCCGCGTGCGGTCGCCTGGCTGTGGGGTCACCACTGCAGTGTGTGGACGACACTGGGGACCTCAGGGTGCCCCTGCCTGCCAGCACCAACAACTCCTTCTGTGAGCCGCGGCCCTGCCCCCCCGCTTGTGGGCTGGCCGGTGCCTCTCCCTGCCAGGCTGTCCGGCCCGGCCTCACTCTTGAGGCCAGGAACCCAGAAGGGACTGGCACACGCGATGCTGGGCAGCCAGGGTGCGGGTGGCGGGGGCATGCATCTGGCAGAGACCTCGTTCCGCATGCTGCCCTGACGTCCCCTCCTCCGCCCTCAATCATGAGACATCAACGCCACACGAAAACGGCGACATGACCACACGTAACCCCTCCGTTGTCAGTGAGCTGGTCACGGGTGCAGGAACCTGCACGGCCCATGCCTGCTGCCGTTCTGCATACCATGCAGGGCACCACTGGGCTGCCTGGCTGAGTGGCCAAAAGGGGGCTGGCTTGAGGGCTGGCGGCCAATTACCAGAGCAGCGGCCTAACCCCTACGACCCCCTGGTGGTGCCCACGTGAAGCCCACCCTTGGTGGGTCAACTGCTGGAGGTCCCGCTGACCTTCAGCTAGCAGCGAGGCAGCAGCTGGCCCACGCACCACACCGCCAAGCTAGACAGGCACCCTCCTGCCCGTGTGGTCGGCAGGAAGGCTGAGTGGGGAGAGCCGTGCCACCTCACTCCCGATCCTGACGCATACTTGCCCACAGTTCCATAGCACAGACCTCCCAGATCCAGAACCCTGGGGTTCCAGCCACCAGAGCCACGGCCTTAGCCGGACACAGGTGCTCCGGGTTGTTGCCCAGGCCAGCTAGGGAATGCACGGCCCCTTGGCTGAGGCTCTTGGTATCACCGTGGGCAGCACTCACTGCCTTGGGCGTCCCTCCCCTCAGCCACAGGGAGCTACACGTGAGTACCGTTAGCTCGTGACTACGTTTCCATGCTGCCAGCTTCTGTGGCACTCACCCCTGGCTGCCAAGAAGGGGAGCTACTCTGACGGCTGTACCCGAGGGCTGCACCCGCTCCTGAAAGGCAGTAGTCAGGCTCCAGACATTGCCATGGGGGGCATCCCAAGGCCTGGCCTTGGGGTGCTTGCATCCAGCTGTGCACACGGGGTCCCCGCCTTGAGGATCTCATGTTCCTGGAGTCCCTATGAGGCTCACTTCCACGTCCCCTGGCTCCTCAGCTCCAGGGCACCTTGTGTGGGCTCACACGGAGGCTGGGATTTGGAGGAAGGCAGATGTGGACCCAGAAGATAACCGGCTGTCTGGCTGCCCCCGCCTCCCGCCACACCGGCAGCTTCTGAGTCCCCAGCCGCAGGCATGAAGGCTGGCGGTGCGCAGACACGTGGGGACCTGCCTGGGTAGAGGAAGCACGCCGGGAGGAACAGATGGTGCAGGCAACACTCACCTGGAAGGTGTCAGGTGCTGGAGACACGCAGCGAGCCAGTGGGGATGTGTGTGTGTGGGGGGAGGGCAGAACCCCGACAGGTGCTGGTAGAGGGGGTGGGGGCTCCTGGGGAGCCTGGCGCGGGTGTCACTCAGGCGTCTGCTTTCCAGGGAGTGTTGGTTGCTTTGAAGAAGCAGGTTGATGGGCCAGCCTGGGCTGCAGGAGGTGGCCGAGTGGCAGGAGCGCTGGGTGCGGCGGGAGCGCTGGTGTGCGGCGAGCCTGGGGTGGGAGGGGACGCTGCTCACTCAGTGGAGACCCGGGGTGGCCACACCTCCAAAGTCACAAGGAGACGGCGGCGCTCCACCTCTGATACGCGTCCCCCAAGCGACTCCCCCCAAGCCCTAGACGGCCCATGGTTGTGTGGCAGGCCACCCTGGGGCAAAGCATGGGTATGACGTGCTCATGGCGGAGAATGGCAGCTATGTTCACTCACAGTTTGATGTGCCTCTGTGCCCACATCTGCCACTGGTGGCCATGGCACTGGGCGCGCTGCCTTCACAGGGCGCCGCTGACGCAGTGGACAGAGGCAGCTGGATGTCATGTCAGTCCTGGGGACACCTGGCATCCAGCAGGGCCTCCCCTCCTCCCAGGACAAGGCTTGCGCTCATCTCTGGTGTCCCGCTGCCCTTGTCCTCGGGCTCCAGGGACCAGCGCAGGGCCAGCAGGCAGACGGTGTCTGTGAGTGACAACCAGCGCCGGGCCTTGTTGGCGCCCAGGCCTGGCCCCGAGGGGAGATCTGGTCAGAGAGGGTGCTGTGATGAGTTAACAAGACGTCGGGGCATATGGTCGATCCCAGCAGCCAGGGGCAGGGACTGTGTCCCAGGACAGAAAGCCACCACCTGCCCCAGGGAATGGCCCCAGCCTCTGGTCCACGACCCTGCTCATCCCGTGGTCAGAGTCAGGAGAGGAAAGGCCCACCCAGGCCCGGCATAGATGTGGAGGCCCGAAGGGACGCGGGGCCAGGAGGAGCACCTCGAGTGGGCGGACTGTGCCAATCCTGGCTCAGTGCCTTCTGCCTGGAGCCTCAGTTTCCCTGCTCCTGAGGGTGTGGTGGCAGCCACGCCTTGGGCGCAGTTTCGAGGACTAAGGAGAAGCCACAGGCAGGGAGCAGAGATGGCGGCCCACACGGGCCTGGGCACCCCTCGGGCTCTCCTGGGCCGGGGGCCTCCTGCTGTGGAGAAAGGCAGCCCCAGGTGCAGTCACTTGGCGGGGAGCTGCTGCTTCTGGGGGGGTCAGGAGGGTGCCCAGGGAGCGGGGCACTGGGGCTGCGTCCCCGAGGAAGGCGTACACTATTGTCGGGCAGTGAAGGGACACAAAGGAGGAGCGGGCACAGTGGCAGGATGGGGCGGTGTTCAGAACGGGATGCTGTGCCAGGCAAGGCCCCTGGGGTCTGCAGCACGCGGAGCTGGCTGGCCCTCTGGGGCTGGGGGCAGTTTCCAGTTAGAGGGGGTCACTAAGCACCAACGAAAGGCCCAGCCTGGCAAACGCCGGGCTGACATCTGCCGCGGCCACGGGGTCTGGGCACTATGCTCCCCTCACGACAGGGGTTCTTGCTTTCTTAGACTCAGAGATCTCTTCAGAGATCTCTAAAGATCTCTCTAAAGAGAACAAAAACTACAAGCCCCCTAAAACACACCTCTGTGTAACCGCCCAAGGGGGCCCTCAAACGCTCCAGGAAGCCTGTCAGGGTGCACGTGTATTGGAGGAACGGGGGCAGCACCTGTGCCAGATGCTCAAAGTTCAGGGACAGAGGACGTCCGGGAGGCACATGGGACTGGATGTGGGGCCAGGTCACTCCTCTTGGAATACCCCATGTGTGTTGGGCACGTGAGGGGCCATGGGGACAGACCTGGGACCTGGAAGGGCTCCTGTGTCCTCTCCTGCTGTCAGCAGGTGGAGAAGGGCAGGCCTGGGACTTGGTATTCCTGGCTTGCTGGCCTGGACCTGGACCCCTGCCTGCAGACAGGAAGACGTGGCCAACAAGCGGAGGGTAGCTGGCGTTGGCGGGTGCTCACAGGAGGCACTCTCAGAGTGGGGGTGCAGGTGACTGTCCCATCATGTGGCAAGGGCCACTGTGCCAGGGGGGCCAGGAGACCAGTGTTGGGGGGCTGACCTGGCTGGGGAGGGAGGCTCTGGGGGAGAGCAGAAGCTCCCCCACCATATGGCCAGGGCGCACCCCTAGGAGCAGACGGAGGGGGAGGAGGGCCGGCCCTCTGATCCTGACGACCCAGGAGTGTCCACACAGCGTATGGGCCACGTGCGGTTCCCTTCAAAACTAAGAGGAGTATTGAGTTGCTCTCACAAATCAACATCACCCAGGGCTGGCAGCTACTCATCGATTGCCTGGGGGGCTTGGGCATTGAGCTGCAAAGGGAGAACATTTCACAACACACCTGCCCAGGGCCAGAGGGCTCGGGACCCCGCAGCCTCTGTCCTGCTGGGGCGGCCGCCAGGGCTACTGCGGAGGACGCGCGCCCCCTCTTGCTCTGCAGGTGAGCTGGGGAAATAGGAGCAGGTGAGTCCCCAAGCATCCAGTGACTCAGGCCCCCCGCCCGGGGAAGGCCCTTCCCCAGCTGCACCCCAGCTGCCTGCCGGGGCCTGCACTGGGGTCTGCGCTCGTGGCTGAGGCTGCCGGCTTGTGGGAAGCAAGAGCCAGCAGACCAAATCACCAGGAGAAATCACCATGGAGAACGACTCAGCTTGGGGGACACCATGGGCAGGTCTGTGCCACAATCTGAAACCAACCTAGGGGGGTGTCCAGGGTGGCTCAGTCGTTAAGCGTCTACCTTTAGCTCAGATCATGATCTCGGGGTCCTGGGATCGAGCCCCACATCGGGCTCCCTGCTCAGCAGAAAGCCTGCTTCTCCTTCTGCCACTCCCCTGCTTATATCCCCTCTCTCGCGCTCTCTCTTTCTCTGTCAAATAAATAAGTAAAATCTTTAAAAAAAAAAAAATGAAACCAACCTAGGACACCAGAGGCCACTACTCCCCTCGCCTGGGAGGTCGAGCTGCTGCAGCCCCAGAAGGTGGGGCCCTAAGCAGTCGGGGAGAGCACGCGTGTGGGGCGGTCTGTCCACACGGCATCCTGCCCCTGGTGACCTTCAGCACACCCAGGCCCGCGGCAATTCCGGGAAGGTGAGGAGACCAGGGACCCGTGTGGACACAGACCGCGTCTGTGTATGATCTCAGGGGTGACCGGAGGCCGCGGAGCCCACCCAGCTGTGTGCTGAGTGTTCTTCCTGAAACATGAACCGGGGACTTCCACCAGGACACCGGGACCAGACCTGCCTTCGTGTGGTAAACGACCAGAAAAACGGACAAGATACACACAGGAAGTGTTTGCAGACATTGGGCAAGCGGCCTCAGCCGTCCCGGAGAAAGGAGACACGTGAGGGCCCCTCACTGGTGGGCGGTCCTGCCCAGTGGCGCTGAGGAGCCGGGCCCTGCAGGCCAGAGCCTGTGTGGAACGGAGCGGAGCAGGGGTGCTCTGTGACCTGGGAAGGCCACCTGGAGCAGTGGGCGCACGGGGCCTTGCTGGCCAGTTTACGGCGGGCGCCCAGGCCTTTACCAGAGACCCCAGGAGGGCGAGGTCTCAGCAGCAGCGTCTCACCAGCCCAAGAATAAAAGCAAACTAGACGAGCTCTGACCACGCTTGGAAACCAGCCTCCAAAGAGTCAGCTGACTGACTTGCCTGCCAGGAAAAGGCCACCGCTGCTCAAAGGAAGACACTCGACATGTCATGTTCAGGACGCCCCTCGCCGCACGGGAAGTTAGGAAGCACGCAGGAAAGGCAGCCGTGACCTGTAACCAGACACGTCTGCCAACAGGACCAGGCCCAGAGACGAGGGAATCAGCACAGCAGGCCCTGAACTCAGCGGCGGTGACGAATACGCTCCCGGGTTTATAAGGCGTGGACCCGGTGGGCACGAGGCACGTGGCCCCCAACAACCCCACCTCCCGGCCCTCCCACCCCGGGGAGTCACCTCCTATGTGGTCCCCCGAGATGCAGTCCCCAGAGATGCAGTCCCCAGAGACGCGGTCCCCAGAGATGGCAGCAGCGTCAGCCCCGTCCCAGGCTACCAAAGTCGCCGCGGCCCCCCCATGTGGCGAGCCCTGAAACTTCCTGCCGGGAGCCGCACGGTGTGAGGGCAGCATGTGTGCGCGCCTCCGACTCCCGCCCGGGCCGCAGCCCAAGGGACCTCCGCCACGGCGCGCCCGGGGTGCTGGCCCTCAGACCCCGCGACGCGACAGGCGCTTGTTGCCCTAAAGGATTTCTTACAGGCCAACAGGTAAGCGAAACAAGGATGGTGACCTACGAGAAAAGAACTCAACAGGTCTGTTGGACGTGAAAAGCACGGTATCTGAGACAAAAAACTCACTGTACGGGGCACACAGCAGATGAGCGGCTCCCAAAGAACTGGTCAGTGACCCGGAAGATGGAGCGACGGAGATCATCCAAACCGACACATGGAAACACACGGGCACAGCAGGGCGACACCACGTGACTCTCTGGGGTGTGGCCAGAGCCCCGGGAGAGGCACAGGAGCAGCGCGTGAGGAACGACAGCCGGGACCGTCTGGACCTGGTGAGCTAGAACACACAAACCCGAGAAGCCCCAGCACCACAGCAAAGCGAGCACAGAGAAAATCCCGCAAGCAGCCCAAGGCCAAAAGACCATGTCCACGGGGCGAGGCCAGATCGCCAGCCCCGCAGGCCCTCTGGGTGTCCGGGGGCTCGACCCTGCACGGGCCCCAAGCACCCACTATGGCAGATGAAGGCAGTGGTGTTCGGGGGGCTGCCGATAGCTCAGAGCTCAGAGCGTGAGGGAACCAGGCTGACTCCCGGGCCCGGCTCTCCCCCAGAAACCAGGAGATGCGGTGTGCTTGGGGTTCTCCAGCAATGCTGCCCGACCCAAGGCACAAGGGTGTCCCCTGGGGGCCAGGGACAGGCCTCAGACAACCCCGACCCTTGAATGGACCCTCGGTGGGGTTGAATGGATAACGCACCTCCCAGGAGCCTCGTCTGGAGGTGCGGCCCTCACCGTGCCGTCTCACCCCAGCAAGCAGACCAGTGCAGACGGACCGGGGGCCCTGGCTAACCATCCGAGCACAAGGGACACCCCGAATCAATGAAGGCAGGGCCACAAACAGCACCTCATGGGACTGCTGAACCCGTCGCTGTGACGAACATTTAACTAGGTAGAAAATGCTCATAATCTGGCATTGAATGGAGCAGGAGACAAAATTCTGCGTTTTGGGCCCGCTTCACCAGGAAACACACATGAACACGGCAGCAAGCGGCTGACCGGCCAGCGCTGCCCCCAGGGACGGGATCCCCCGTGGCTAAGGGTTCCCCTGCAGGCCCGGCTATACTTGGATACAGTTCCCACAACTGCTTTTACACTCAGGACCCAGGACTCCATGTGGCCACCGGGTGAGTGTGGTCGCCAGCGAGGAGGGAGGTGCGAGTCCAGGCCTGTGGAGACCACAGGATAGAGGTTGAGGAGAGGGTCTACAGCTGCCACCACAGGGCCCGGTGGTGGCCCCAGAGAAGGCAGGGGCTCACCTCGCTGAGAATGCGGACTGTACCCTCCACTCACCACCCCTCGCCCCACACACACTCCTGCACACCAGCATCCCTAAACAGTCGGTTTAAGCCCTCAGCCCCCATCTTAAAATCTCTTTAACATCTCCTGATGTTCTCAGAATCCCTGGGATCTGGCTCCACAGCATTACTTCAGTTTTGAGGATACCCAGGCCTCCTTGACCACCAGGACTTTCCACAAGCCGCTGGAGTTGAAACCAGGTCTTCCCTGTGCACTGTGCTGCCTCACAGTGTGAGGGCCCACTGTCTGCTGGAAGGAGATGGCCTATTTGCCAAGTCACCAGCCTTTCCTGAACACGTCTCGTAACCAGGAAGGCAGCACTGTACACCAAACCAGCCACCTCTTTACTCACGTTCATGAATTTTCCTCTCAACGTTGGGAGCCTTTCCTCATCCTGAACTGAGGGCTGTGTCCTGGGATCCCAGCCGCTGTCCAATCCCCCCAAACAAGCCAGCTGCCCCCACCCCCAGGAGGGCAGACACCAGAAGGCACCGGCTCTGGCTTAGGCGTCATTCAGGTTAGCATAAGCCTGGCCTCTCCTCTCAAGGGCCGGGGGCAAGTGTGTCTGGGCAGAGGGGGCTCGGGGGCCACAGCACATTCCACCCGACTGCTCCGACACTCTGGGTCACCCCAATTCCTGAGCCCGCTCAGCTGAAGAAATGAGAGAGGTTTTGAAGTCAGCATGCATTCAAATCAACTCTATTTGAAATTCAGGGGACCCAAAAAGGCAAATTCAAATTAAAGTGTCTATCTAGACTTCATTGTTACAGCAGGAGATTGGAATGCTCCACGAGTAGGCTTCTTCTGACAGGAGCCTGTGCGTGGTCTCGACTGCCTGTCAGGGGAGGGAGCCAAGGAGAAACAGCACAGCTTCCCCCCTCCCCCAGACCGCCCACGCGGGAGACCTGTTACTTTCTCTACTTCCTGGCGGGCCACATAGACACCCAGGCTCGCCCACCACCCTCCCTCACCCAGGCCTCCCTCTGCACAGAGCAGGGGCGAGGCCGGGTCAGGAGGGAGGGGAGCTGGTGGGACTAGCTAAGCGGCACACCTCCCAGGAGCAGCTGCATTCTGACCGTCCGGGGCTCTCCGTCGGAGCCTGCAGAAGCCCCCTCCCTGCAACGGGCAGCCCGCACACCACACCTTAGCCTCGGCACTGGCACCAGGCAGAGCGGCTCCCGCCCTCCACACCGTGCTCCCTCAATGGGCAAGGCTCCCCCGCCAGGAGGCAGGGACAGAAGGCCAGGCGCACCCAGCAAAGTCCGAGAGCCCTTAGGGCCCTTTTCACCTCTCCTTTAAAAATCGGAGAAAACAGAGCAAACCCCTTTCTTTTGTGATTACTCGGCTTAAAAACAGATACTCCAACTTTGATTCTAGGATCTGACTTGAAGCAAGTGGACAGTTACTGCCTGTTTTGGGACCTCGGCCCCCTCAGGCATAAATGCAGGGGTGAGACCAGGCCAAATCTCAGCACCTCGGAGTCCTGACCATTCTGCAAAAGTCTCCACGGAGCCACGGTAGCAGGGAGAGTGCGGAGGCCCTGGCCTGATTGGACCTCCAGGTCCCAACTCCTGGGCCGGGCTGGTGCCCCCTGGATAGGCCTGCAGGCCACACTGCAGCGGTGTCCGCGTGCACCTGCACTGTGCCCCAGCTGCCAGCCATGCGCTATGGTAAATCATCTGCTCCACGTCACCTTCAGGGAGACATGTTCCAGGACAGGGCCACCGAGAGGCAGTGCTGGCACTTACACGTGGGGCTGACCAGCTCAGTCAGCTGGTCGGGGAGCCGGACGCAGTACACCTCGGCTTTTAGAGTGGTCAGCAGCCGCCAGGCAGGGCAGGAATGCCCACCCATCTGCCAGGCAGGGGCAGACCAGAGACGTCCCCAGATGTCAGCTACTGTGCTCTCACGGCCCTGCCAGCTCCCTAGCCCACAGGGCGGCCCGCACGCTGCTTCCGTCGACGTGCCTCGGGTCCTCACTCTCACCTGCCTGCATCTCAGCCCCCTCATGAAAGAGCCCTTTGCAATCCAAAAGCACATGGGATAATGGCCTGGTGCAGGCCAAGGGGTGTCCGGGGAGGCAGGCTGGGGGGGCAGGGACTTAGGGGTCTGTGGGGGAGGGCAAGCATCACACAAGGGTGGGGACAGGAGAGCCGCAGTGGACCAAGGCCAGGTTGGGCCTGCCCCGTGTCCCACAGGCCTGAGCGGCCGGGCAGGACAGTTTTGTGTGTGATGAAAGCGCTGGGACGCTGGCCCTTGTGAGCCCACCACTTAGCCTGCTCTCTCCTACCATTGGGGCTTGTCTGCCACAGGATCCGGGACCCCTGCACGGGAAGACAGCAATGTGGGGAATGGCCTGCATCAGCCAGATGCCACACAGGGACAGCAGGACAGTCCTCCCACTGCCGAAACACCATCGGACCATCAGGCCCACAGCATGGGACTCAGAACACATGGTGGGGAGGTGGGATCCCCCCAGGCAGCCTCAGAGAGACATGCGTCCGGCTTCAGACCGGCCCCTCCCCTGACACAGGCCCTGGCATGGAGCTGCACCATTGGGGCTGCTTCCAGGTCAGTACCTAACAGGGGGAACTATCCCCAGGTCACGAGGGGGCCTCTCCTGTTCCCGGAAGCCCCCTTCCTCCTCCTCCAGCCAAGAGCTGTTGGTGGGGCAAATGCAAGGCCCGCCAGCCCTGCGCCAGCAAAATGATGCCACACAGACATTGCCCCACAGCGCGAGCTTCTCTCCTTACCCCGGCCTTGTCCAAACTCCTTCTCTTGCTTGGCCCGACCACCCTGCCTCTGGACGGGGCAGCTCTATCTCTCCCAGCCTGGCCTCTGGCCCCTTCCCCGCCTCTGCTGACCACAGCAACTGCTCCCACGTGAGGCCACCTCCATGGTGGGTGGCCCTGCCCGTGGTGCCACAGGAGGCCACTGGCCTGTCTCTGCCCATCGGACGGGGTCCCCAGGGAGCACTGCCAGCAGGGTCCAACAGGGTGGGTGTGAGCAAGGGTGGCGGAGGGAGCCTGTGCCTTGTGGATGACGGGGGTGCAGGGGAGGGGCAGTTGGCAGACCATTCTGCTTATTTACAAGGCTGCCCTACGAGCAGAGAAGGTGTAGGCACAGGCAGCAAAGCAGAAAGCTCCCTCAGGGGACAGCACAACCTGCACAGGCCCCAGCCCCAGCCAGGTCTGCGAGGGCCACACCACGCATGGGGTGTGGGGATGGAACTCGGAGAAGCTTGGGGAAAAATAGCCACGAAGGCAGGGGTGGGGCTGGCGGAAACCACACACCCAGTCCCTTCCGGGGGCAAGCCGGGTAGACGCGGGGGGCTCGGCCTGAGCCTCTGTCCCCTCAAGGACGGACGGCCTTGGAAAGGACCCAGCTCGGCTCCACCCCAGAGCCCAACAAGCCGGCATCTGCTGGCAGAGGACCGAAGGGGGCAGGGCCTGGGTCCACGGGGGTGCGAGGAGGCTGCTGGGGTGCAGCAGGCAGGTCCCAGAGGTGGTACCAGGAAGCAGTGTGCCCCACATGCCCGGCCAGGGAGAGAGTTTGGGTGTCAGGAGTGCGTGGCGGGAGCCTCCCTGCTGCTTCTCCAGCAGCTGCTCGTTCTGCACGGGTGCGGGGCCCGCGGGGCCTCTGAAGCACCCTCAGGCTGCTCTTCTCCAGGAGAGGCGGGGGACGGCTCGCAGAGGCCCCTCTGCACCCCACCCTCGGCCCCAGGACAGGCACCGACCCCTATGCACACACGCATGCAGGAACTGTGTGTGATGGTGTAAGATCTTCTCGGGGCTGAGAGCTGAGAACCACACCATCCAGAAGGCTGGCTTCCTTTACATACACAGTCCGAGGGCCCTGTCCTGAGGACCCCCGGGGCCGACTCGGCCATCGGGTGCACGCAGAGGGAGGGGAGGCTCACAGAGGCGAAGCCGCGTGAACGTCCCGCACAGCCCAGGGGAGGCATGGCGACAGTCACACTCCGTAGTCTAGACCCCACGTCCGGCGGCTCTCACAACACGACAGGGGACGTCCCTGCGGCCCCAAGGGTCACCTCCATCTAGCAGACGCTCACCCTCCGCTGGCTCTGGGTCCACACCAGATGCCAGGGGGTGGGGGAGGGCCAGCGCCCACAACGGAGATGTGCCCCATAGGAGCAGGTGCACCGCCCAGGACCACCCACAGCAAAAAGCAAGCTGGAGGCCGCCACAGGGAGGCCTGCTGGCCGACACGGTGCCTGCCACCTGACCTCGGCCTCCGCTGCTCTGGGACCCTGAAGAGCCTGTCTCCCTGCCCCGCTCCTCGGGGGGCTCGGCCCTCAGCAGAGACACTCCCAGAGGCCAGGCAGGAAGCAGGCCCTGGAGGAGCCCAGACAGGTCCTGTTTCTCAGGGAGGCCATGCCTGAGCAGGACTGTAAAGGCCGGTCGATCTGGACACGGGAAAGTGAAGGAAAAAGCCTCGTTCCCAAACACTGTTCAGCAAAAGGCAGGGGCAAGGTGACCCTCAGAAAGCTCTGGAGCAAGGCTCGGAGAGCGGGCTGCCACCAACATGCCCCCAAGACTCCAAAGGCAGATCCCAGGGGGAAGTGATGTCCCCACATGAGCCGGACTTCTCCCGGGGCACCCGGATCCACACAAGCAAGCGTAGGGGGGAAGGGGTGCCGCCCACACCCCAAGGAGCACTGTGCAGCAGAGGGCAGCGCCTGACACGCTTCTGCAGTCCCCGCGTCCCCAGAGCCCTTGCTGCAGCGAGGGGAGTCACTCTGGGATTTTCAGGTCCTGGCCCGCATGGGGTGTGTGCCCTGCATTATAGTTCACACCCAGCCCCAACCAGCACACGCCGCCACGTGCCCCAGACAGACGGGAGACCCCGGGACAACAGGGGAGACCCGGGCATGGCTAGGCTGCCCTCAAGCTGCTCTGTCGCGGCCAGAAGCCGGGTCCCCAGGGCCGGGCTGAGAGGATGCCATGGCGTCCTGCACCAACCCCGACCACAGCTGGGTCCCACGGGGCACTGGCACGAGACTTGACCGCCACCCTTACCACCCTCGTCTCCTCCTTGCAACAGGGCCTTCTTGCAGGAGCGGGGCAGGAGGGCTCATGAACCACAGCCAGGCAGAATGACGGGCCGTGGAAACCAGGGCTCTGGGTGGTCCTGGGAAACTCCCAGGCACCTGCACTGGCGCGAGCCCGCAGGAGAGCTGGTTCTGCTCCGGGGTGGGGCGGGGGCGGGAGGGCAGCCAGGCCCCTCCTGGGCTAGAGCTCCTGCTGTCCTCGGAGTGGCGGCCCCCGGGGCAGGCAGCTCGCACCCACGCAGCCGCCATGGCCGGGCCACTGGGCGCCGTGTTTTCTCCTCGCATAGACCGCGGAGGGTGAGCCCGAACCCTCAATTAAGCCGGAGCACATCTGCGGAGCCCGCTCAACTGGAACAGTGCTCAGCTATTTCTAACTCTGCCTTGGGCCCCTTCCTGCCTGAAAAATCACTGTCAGGAAAATAAAATACAATAAACCAAAGGGACTAGGGGGTTACACTTTACCGTGATCCCCGATTCCAGCCTGATTCCACCACCGCCGGCGCAGGAGTCCGCCATCAGCCCCCAGGCAGCAGGGCCTCAACACTGCATGGGGGCCGCCGGGCCACCCTGTCTCTTGGGCCGGTCTCTGTCCGGCGGCCTCCCCCACTCAGGACCGCCAGCCCACAAGGAAGCCTCCCTGGCCGTCCCATGGATGGCTCGGATCACTGGCAAAGCCCTTCTGACCCCAGATTGAGTCCAGATTGAGCTTGCCACTGTGGGTAGGGAAACTGAGTCCACAGGGTGCAGTGACCCGGCCAAGGGTGGGAGGGTTCCAGGGCCTCTCACGTCCCCTCTTGGGTCCCTGGAAGGCAGTGAGTGTCTACAGAGGGTCGGTCTGCCTTCTACTTAGCTTCCTACACTCTCCCCCATCTGTCCGTCCTCAGCGAGCACCCCGCACGTGCCAGGCCCTGAGCAGGTAGGTGGGTAGTGGACAGGGTGGGATGGGGCCTATTGTCACTTGATAGTGAGCAGGCAAGGGTGACAGGTGAGTCCCCAGCAGTCACTAGATAGGCCTGGCACTGCAGCTGTGAGCCCCACAGCCCTTGGCCCAGGAGAAGCTCAGAGGCTCAGTGTCGTCAGTGTCTGGGAGGCCTCTGACCAAGCAAGTGAAAGCACACACACACCTCCAGAGAGTCTGCAGAGACCGCCATGCTGTGGGGCTGGCTGCTCCCCAGAGCCCAGCACTTCCAGCCAGCGGAGGCACAGAGGGAGGACAGGGCCATCGCGGAGGCAGCCCGGGGCCCTGCAGCACGCAAGCAGCAGCCGCCTCTTCAGGTCGCTGCCCAGCACTGCCCAAGGCAGAGCCACAGGTGCCAGGGAACCACCGCTCAGGACATGGGGAGTGTGCCTGTGGGTGAAAGGCTGAGCCAACCAAGACGATGGACCTCTCACCCAACCCCTCCCATTGGGTGACCTGTGAGCCCCAAGGACGGTCCCACACGGATGTGCCCCAAGCAGCGGG
Source organism: Ailurus styani (assembly GCA_002007465.1). Lineage (NCBI taxonomy): Eukaryota > Metazoa > Chordata > Mammalia > Carnivora > Ailuridae > Ailurus > Ailurus styani. The sequence continues at coordinate 6,060,707 of LNAC01000028.1, read as the reverse complement.
TACCCACGTGTGTGTGAGCAGCAGGGGGGAGGCAACGATGGGAGAGTGAGGGAGGAGCTGGGGTGGCCCTGGGGGTGGGGGAGGGGGGACTGAGGCCGGCAGGCCCTCACTGCCATGTCAGGGAGCCCAGGAGGCAGGTTCATGTCCCATGGAGGACGGGGGCACTGGCTGGGCAGGACGTGGTGGGCTCCAACCGCAAAATGGAGGGGAGGGCCCCTGAGTTGGACCCACAAAGGGGTCCAATGTTGGGCCCGTGACACAAATGACAGGACCAGAGCCCACATTGGAATCCTGGGGACTTATAGCCTCACCCTGAAGGAAGAGATGCAAGTTCGGGTCAGGATGGTATGCCTGGGGCCCCTAGCTGGCTCCAGATCCCTGTCCCTCTGTCGTCTCACCCCACACGGCTTCCAGTCCTTCCTAAAGAGCCAGGATGACAAAGGCAAACCCCCACCCACCCATTCATGCCCACACAGCGCCAGGTACCACGGGGTGACAAGACTGCACATGACAAGAAAACTGGTGTCCTTGGCAAAGCTGGGTTTCCCGGGGACCAAGAGACAAGGAGGCAGGCAGCCACCTGTTCAGAGCTGTCCACAAGGCACTGGGCTGGTTCCCGACCAGCAGGGCCCCGTGAGAGGCATGAGAAGACTCTGCCCCATGCCCGGCTGAGGGTCTGGGGGGGCTGTGTGCGCCTGTCACATGCAGATGTCCACTCGCACGCGCACACGCACGCTCCCAGGCTCTGGTTTCCGGGGAGCCCCCCGCCCCATCCCGGGAGGCCCCAAGGCACCAGCGCTTGCTGAAGGAGACACTGACCCACTGGTCGTGGTCTCTCACGCTGTCTAACAGAGCCATAGCTGCTTGGCCTGCTTGGCCTTGGCTCCATGGGTGCCGCCGGGGCATCTGGGGGAATGCCTGAGAGCAGAGTCCGAGGGGGTGCCCCCCACCTAGCAGTCAGGGACCACCCTGTCCTGTGCCCATGTCCCCTGCTCTGTGGAGAGGCAGTGAGGCTGGACAAGGACATAGAACTCACCGGGCCTGTTCCATGGAACCACCCCTGAGATTTCCACGGACACGAGTGAGAAGTGGTCCCTGCTTCCGGGCAGTCCTCCCCGTACCCCAGTGCTCCAAGAGCTGGCTAACACCTGGGCCTGGGGTGGAGGAGGAAGGGCTGGGAGGGCTGGGAGTTGCCCTGCAGGCTGGGCATGGCGAGTAGAGCCGTGCTTCCCAGACTCTGCAAAGCTACCAGAAGGCTCTGCACGTGCCAGCAGCCAGGCGGCCCTGCTGCGCCAGGCTCTGGTCAGGGCTGGGGACAGAGTACACATGCCTGCGCGAGGGGTGCTGAGTACAGCCAGGTCTTGGGCATGGGGGAGAGATGAAGGTGGGAAGGGACAGCGGAGCATGGGCGGGCGGCAGGGGGTCTGGGGGGGACGGCAAAGGGTCTGTGGGGATAGCAGAGGGTCTCGGGGATGGCAGAGAGTCTGAGGGGAATAGCAGACTGGGGGGATGGCAGAGAGTTGGGAGGGGGATGGCAGAGGGTCTGTAGGGGGGGTGGCAGAGAGTTTGGGGGGAATAACAAACTGGGGGGATGGCAGAGTTGGGAGAGGAACAACAGAGGGTCTGAGAGGGGGGACTGCAGAGGATCTGGGGTGATGGCAGAGGGTCTGGGGTGACGGCAGAGGGTCTGGGGGACGGCAGAGGGTCTGGGATGATGGCAGAGGGTCTGGGATGATGGCAGAGGGTCTGAGGGACGGCAGAGGGTCTGGGGGATGGCAGAGGGTCTGGGGGACGGCAGAGAGTAGGAGGGGACGGCAAAAGTTCTGAGGGAGGCATGGCAGAGGGCCTGGGGGTCTGACAGTGACTTCTGCCTGTCTCCACTCCGTGGTGGCTGTCCCGAGTGAACCAGGTTTGTAAGAACTACACCTTTGTTAATTTACTTAATATTTAAAAGAAACCATGGGATTTCTACAAGGCACGCAACAACGATAAGCAATGCCGAGCTCTTCCAAGGCGCGGGGAATCACGCAGGAGTGAAGAAGTACGTTCTGACAGTTTGCATAGATACGCCGTGTCCCGCCCGCATCGCACCGCAGCAGCACCTCCAGGGAGCATCTGGGGCCAACACGGGCCGCACAGCCCTGCCTCCGGTGAGCGGGGGGCCCGGCGGTGTCGGTCTCCCATCCTGCAGTGCAGCACGCTGGCCTTGGCCGCAGTCTGATCCCGAGGCCGCCTCCCTGGCCCAGCATGGACCCTCACCCCATTACTGCAGCCGTCCCCTGAACGTGGCTGGAGCAAGACGCCCAGGACCTCGCTGCCCTGCCCCTCCCAGCGACAAGGCCAACGTAGCAACAACACGGGGATGGCCGACAGCCGGAGGCGGCCAGATCGGGGCCTGGCGCTTCCTGCAAGAGGCCCCGGGTGGCAGGGCAGAGCTGGGGGTGGCCAAGGGTCCGCAGACATCCCCGGCCCCAGCGGAGTACGGCTGCCTGAGGCGAGGCTGCTCCCGCACACACGCCGTTGTCCAGCGGCACGAACGGCGGGTCCCGGCGGGCCCTACCTTGAAGATGAGGCAGTCGGCTTTGTGCTCGGCGTACATGGACGTCAGCCGGTACTGGTTCTCTGTTGTGATGTCGATCTGGTAGCCCGTGAGTGCATAGCAGACTTTGCGGAACTCCTGGATCTTAGTCTGAAAGACCTCCTTGAGCCTCTGGTTCTTCAGCTCGGCGCTCTCCACCTGCTTCCTCAGCTCTGCGGGGGGACAGGAGAGGAGGTGAGCCTGCAAGCCCGGGGAAGGCACGGACTCGGGCAGCAGCAGGGGGCCAGGGTCAGAAGCACCAGCGGAGAGTTGAGAAGGAAGGACAGGCCACCCGTGCCGGCGAGCCCTGGTGTGTGCACTCCATCCGGGAGTGAAGAGCACAAGCCAGTAAGTAGTCTGCACTTGTAGCTCCATGGGGAGCAGGGACTCTGAAAGCCAGACACCCTTCCGGCTCTGAGCCCCAGATCCCACCCCTGGCCTGGTCCCTTCCTGAAGGACAACAGGGGCACACGGAAGCCATCCCTGGTCGGGACGTGGGGGTGCAGGAACCAGCCCTCCTCCTTCCTGGAGGAGGTGACAGGGATTGCAGCTGTCAGGCAGGAACGCTTGCTGAGCGGAAACATCGGTACTGGACCGCAGCCCTGGGTCCCCACACATGGCTGTAGCCGAGTTCTTGCTGGGGGGCCAGACACCCACCCGACGGGCCAGGACGGAGAACTACTGAGTGGACGGGGGGTGGGGGGGGAAGGCTTTGAGAGGAGATGCCTCAGATATTTGTGCCCATGTTCCCTGGGGGTTCCCCTGGCACCCAGAGACGAGGCCACCAGGTGAAGGCAGGCCCTGGGGCCCCCCTCCGCCCCCACATGGCTCTAGCAGCACTGTTTAGGGCAGAGGCCCTCCCAGGTCTGCCCGTCACTCCCACCACGGTTTAGGGCTGTGCAGGAGAAGCCGCTGTGCCAAGTGCAAAGTCGTCAGGAGGCTACACAGTAATTACCACGGCTCCTTCCCCCAAGGTGCCTTCCCGATAATTAAAGCTCGGTTATCCCCCCATTCATTAGCAAGGCTGGCTCTCCTCAAACACTAGTGCAGCCTCTGAAGCCAGGAGCTTCCTGGTGGCCTCGTCTGGAGCTGACGACGGGGATGCCCCTGGGCCAGACAGGAGCCCCACTGGCCAAGGGCCTGGTGGGAAGACCCCCGGCCTTGGAGCCGGTCAGCCCGGCTTGGAGCCCCACCCACCATGATGGGGACAGCAGCAACTCGTCCTCAGACCGAAGCACAGGCCTGGGCCTGCCAACACCGGCTCCCTGGTGGGATGAGAGCAGGCGGTCATGTCAGCCAGCTTAACATGAGCAGATGCAGGCAGGGTCACTTCCGGGAGGAGGTGACGGGGAGCCTGCCTTCCAGCATGAGAAACCCACTGAAGACCCTCCACCCGCTCCGCCCTTCTGGACCTGCAGCCTTGAGCCCCTCACCCTCCAGCTCCTGGGTGCGGGTCAGGCATACAGCCACCTCCAGAGGCGTCACAAGGACCAAGTTGGATCCCACGGGACCACAGCCAAGTGCGGCGTGGTTCAGGCCACTCCACTGATGGCGGGAGCCCAGCAACCACATAGCAGGCTCCAATAGGTTTTGCGGCCACTGCAAGGCCACGTGGAGGCTTTACAAACAAGGCCTATGGGATCAAGTGCTTGGCCATGGGCACCTGGCACAGGGAGAGCCGTCCACCCCAGGCCAAGCTCTTGACAACGCCCTTGACCTTCACACACTCTGGGCAATGCCAGGCTTGTGAACACAGATCCTCGGTCTCGTTTGCAATGCCCATGCCTCTGTGGGCAGCCTGGGGCTGGCCACGTTCTTGCTCTGAACTCGGCCTCCTGATCCCAGAGCATGGCTCCTGGCCTCTCTGCCACACGTCCGTCCACCTGGCCACCGCCCTGCCCTCACCTGCCCCCCCAACATCCATCACGCAGCGCCGACAGCCCTGGCCAACAGTCACTCTGGGGCGGAGAGCTTCTCCATCAGGACGCGCGCACGGAGCCCTTGATTAATCGAGTAATCAGACCAGGAAATCAAAGGGGTAATTGGCGGCTCTGACCCCATGCTCCTCCCTGTGTCTCTCTGCCAGCCCACTGAGGATGGGTCTACCAGCGGGAGGAAAGCCCATTCCACACAGAAAACCTCACTGACCGAGGCCATACTTCACCTGTCAGAGGCTGCATTGCCTTTAATGGACCGCAGAGGTCTGCTGGGGAAAATTAAATTTTGGTAATAATGCAGCCTGACCTTGGAAAAGATAGGAGCCCCTTTACCCACAGACACCAAAATGCTGCCCTTTCCACAGTTCATGGACTCCTACAAGTAGACGGGGCTCGGGTCAGGAGTGGATGAGCCTGGCCACCTGCCACCGACCGGGAGGGCACCCAGGTGCCAGGACCCCACACAGCACCACGTACGCCCTACACAGCAGAGCCTGCTCAACACCATGAGGCAAGTCCCATGTCACCCTCTGAAGGGCAAGAGAAGGGGTGCTTGAGTTGGGGTGGGGGAGTGGCCTCAAAGTCACACAGGTTGTCAGAGGTCTAACGAGGGCTCTGACCCCAGTCTGCCTGGTGCGGGTCGGGCGAGAGGCGGAAGCTCTTGGGTGTAGTCACCCTAACGCAGCGTGTTCAGGAGGGACACCGTGAGTTCTGGCTGCGACTCAGGGCAGAGCAAAGTCAGTGCTCTGACCTCCCCCTTATTCTGCCGTTCAATCGCTTATATAAACGTGAATGAATAATTCACAAGATGGTTTGGATTAAATAAATAAAAGATGTGCCTTTCGCCTTGGAAATGCCACTGCTCTGATGCAGCCTCTCCTCGGAGCCAGCGGAGCCTTCCTCTGGGTGGGTTTGGTGGCCTCTGCACATGGCGCTCACAAGATGCTGTTCCACGTCACAGTGACCAAGAGCCCGAGACCCCTGGGGTCTGTGGGGACCACAGTTCCACACCACCCATGGGTACCCCACCACAGCCATCCCCAGGGCTGGACCTGGTGGTGGCGACCACATGCGGGCTGGGCTGGCAGAGCAGACAAGTGGTCTCATCGGGTCTACTGAGAGAGCCTGGACCGGCCACCCCAGAGCTCGCCTGCTGTGTGCACATCTTGGGCATCAGCAGACACGGGATGAAGACCTCGTGCCTGCGGCGCCTCCACTCAGGCCCGGGACCAGGCCCACACTCGGTGGGAGGTTGCACCTGGCCCAGACTCGCCTGCAGCCCTCTCCTGCCCTCACTGCCCTGCCCTCAACACTGCTCTCCAGCTGTGCCAGCCAGGGGACTGTGCCCCTCCCCAGTCCTTCTTCTCTGCCCCTCTCTGCTCCCCTGCCCCTCCCCTCCTTAGCAGTCCTCTGCAAGGCTCTCCAAGAGTGCTTGGTGAGGCACAAGTAAGGCCGATGGACAAGTGGGCTCCCAGGAGAGGACGTGGTCACCCAGAGCCTAGGCATGGAGGATGGGCACAAGCGGTGGGGCCAGGGATGGATGCTGAAGTCAAGGGGCCCATGCCACCTGCTCTCTGAGCTGGTGTGCAGCCCCGCCCAGGCCTGCTGGTTGCCCCCAGCCATGTCCACGGGGCCACTGGATGGCTCTGCCCTCCTCCCTCTGCTCCTCATCTGTGCCCAACACCTTGGCTCCTCCTGGAGTCATGGAAGGCAGCTGGGAAAGCCCATGGGAAGGGCACAGAACAAAAATAAACTGCTTTCCATCTCTCCATTATATAAAGGCTAGCAGGAGAGAGCGCTTCACCCCCGAGAGCAGAGATGTCAGGATAAAGGAGCAGTTATGGGCACGTAACCCTGGAGAGCCGGATCACAGTCTGAAATTCAGAGACAGGTTTTGTCCTGGAGGGGTGGGGAGCGCTAGTGAGGGGCAGACGGGTGGATGGCTGCACCTTCCCTGCAGAAAGCCTCTTTGGAGCCCCAGCACGCGGCCGCACTGGCCAGCAGTGCCCACTGTGTTTCTACTAAAAGTGCACGCACCACTGTAGTTTAATCCCCTTCTTCCCAGTTTGCAGGGGAAAAATGCAGGGAACTTGGTGGGGAGGGGTGGCAACAACCGAGGTCTGCGCCCCAGGGGACTGCTGGGCCGGGCTCAGGATGGAGGCTGGGACCCCTGCTCTCGCAGGCTGCCGACGTACACCCTTTCCTCCAAGCTCCTCTTACTCCCTGAACTGTCGAGAAGCACCAGCAGACAGGATCACACACAAACACCTTCAAATATGCAAACGGTTCTTAGGAGGGCAGCTGGTGGCCCACGTCCCTCCACTCCAGTAGCCCGAGTGTGCCAGCGACGTGCCCGGGTCTCAGCCTGATGCCCACTCAGAGCCGCTCAGCCCTGCCCTGTGGCTGTTCTGTGGGGCAGACGCATCTCTGGCCCTGAGCACCTCAGCTCCATCCTGGGACCTCTCAAGGCCACGGCTCCCCGTCAGTGGGCTTCCCTGACCCACATCTCAGGCCAGAGGATTCCGACAGCACAGCAGGTGCCGTGCACTGGCCACCATCCCGGCCACCCTGTGGGAGGTCAGCCCCTTCATGGCGGAGGCAGCTGGCGGGGGAGTGGAGCTGGGACCAGGAGGCGAGGTTGCTGGGGCCCCGGGCCTCCCCCAACAGTCAGCCTAGAGTGGCCCTGGCAGCCAGGTCAGGCCCTCTGACAAAATTCTGAGCTCTGAAGGGAAGACATGGTCTGGGTTAAATCCCTCTGCTGGAGACCCCTGGGCGGCTCACTCAGTTAAGCATCTGACTCTTGATTTCAGCTCAGGTCATGAGAATGAACCTGTGTTGGGCTCCACGCTCAGCACAGAGTCTGCTTGAGATTCTCTCTCTCCCTTTGCCCCCCCCACCGCCCCAACTTGAGCGTGTTTTTCTGGGCGCACCTGCTCTTTCTGTCAAATAACAAATAAAATCTTAAAACAAAACAAAACAAAACCCTCTCCTGTAGCTATGAGGCCTTTGCCAAGCAGCCCAGGCCACCCCCTCCCCAGTTGCACCTGACTGGCTTTATTTCATGCCCCGAATGAAGCTCCACTCTCCTCCTCACCTCAGGGCCTTTGCACATGCCTGGAGCAGCTCCTCCTGGTTTCTAGCTGACTCCCAGACACCTCAGCTTCAAAACCACATCTCTGGAATAGATCCCGTCTCCTGCTGTGTGTTCTCCAGGTACGTGACAGCATCCATTGTAGCACAACACAGCATTTTTAAAAGGTCCTTTGTATTACTGTTATTTCTCCACCAGACTCTAAGCTCGGAACAGCTGAGGACTAGGTCCTTTTGTCCCACTGCCTCCCTACACAGTACCTCAAGGAGCCAAGAGTAGAGAAAATTCCATTTCTGCATAAATTCTAAATCATAACCCCTAGCAAATCAGTGTAAACAAAAGTAATGTGCACATGGGGCTTCCCTGTGGACAGGGCGGATGGAACATACGTGCTCACCCTTGAACACTCATGTTTGTCCTTGCTCTCTACCATAACCACTGTGGGAGGCAGGGGAGGCAGCGGCAGACGAGTGAGGTGGGCAAGATCCTCGAAGATGAAAAGCAGACAAGGGAGAGGCATGAGGCTCGGCAGACCCGCAGGAGTCGAGCCTCACCAGGGCAGGGAAGCCAACTAGAGCCGGAGCTGAGGGTCCGTATGGGGGCACACGTGTCCTTCCTGTCTCCCAGGTGATGGCCTTGCCCCTCAGGGCTGCTGCAGGAAATACTGACACCTGCCCCCTTGCAGCCAGGCTCACGCCCAAGGCAAGGGCTGGAGGGCCCCCACCCTGGGGCCAGCAGCTTGCTTCCTGAGAAGCCAACTGCTAAGGTGTGGACTGGGACCCACACCTGCAGGCCACACCTGTGCAGGGAGGCGGGCGGGAGGATGGGCTCAGCAAGAAGGGGTCAAAGTGTGCCAGCAGACCTAGTGGGGTCTGAAGCGGCCTACACACCCGTCCCATGCTCAGGCTCCCTGGAAAGGGACCTGGGACTGTGTGTCCCCATGTCCAGCAGATCAGCCCCAGCGGGGAGGCCCACCAGCTGGCTGCCTGCCCGGTATGGACAGAGGCCCTGGGGAGGGAGGTGGAGAGAGGGGTGAAGGGCTGGGCCCAGGGCAGGAAAGCTGGCCGGGGACTGGGGGCTGGGGACTAGGCCGAAGCTGGCCGAGCCATCAGAGGCAGGCCAAGCCCAGCTCCCGCAGCGGCGCTTTGTTTAGGAGCTGGAAGCAGCTTTTGAAATTTTCCTTTGGGGACTCAGGTCAGAGTCATTTTTCTTTCTGAGAAGTGAATAAAAAACACTTAGCCAACAATATGATTTTCAGGCTTAAACAACAACAAACAGCACTAATATTTCACCATCAGCAACAGCAGCCCTCTGAGCCCAGGCTGCGCCAGGCAGTTGTTTCTAAACCTGGCACCCGTCCGGGTCGCTCCAAGGGCAGCGTGGGAAAGGCAGCAAGGGAGGGCTTCGAGACCGGCCCGCCTGGAGGGAGGCGGCGGGGTGAGGGCCGGTGCCAGGGCAGGGTGGGGTGTCTCCCACTTTTCCAAGAGGCCGGACAACTGGCTTCCTGCTCTGTCACAGGCCATGAGGCTGGCATGCGTGCTCCAGACTTCAGGCACCGTGTCCCTCATCCCTGGGCGTCCCCAGCACCACGCTCCGTGGCCTGGAGGGGTCTACGGGGCAGGGATGATGGCTGGCGCACCCTCGGGGCCCACGCCGCACAGGCGCACAGCAGTGGACGGCAACAGCAGGCTGCCTATCATCCACCACCCCCAAGGACACTGAGCTCCGATCCACGGCGCACCCATGGGGTGGCTCACTGACTGCCTGGTAGGGAGGCTGAGGCCCACACAAGGGTGGGCCTGCGGTGCGCCCAGCAGTGCTGGCCACGGCACACCAGAGCCAGTTGGCCTCTGGAACAGTGCTCCCTGTCAGCTGTCTCTGGCCGAACTAAACAGTCCGGTGCCCGGGCAAGGCGCTGCAGGGCAAGAGGGTCAGGAAAGACAGTGTGCAGCCACCCCAAAGGGCCCCCCAGGACATGGGCAGCCAGGCCGGACGTTCCAGAAGGCCAGCTGGTGCTCTGGCCACCCTTGGCCCATAGCTCTCGAGTCCTCCCAAGGCCCAGGAGGCACAACGGAGCCCGGTCCTGGCAGCGGGCATGAAGCAAGGGTAGTGCTGTCCTCTGCTATGGACAGGCTCTGGGGGAACCATGGGTCTGCAGATCAAGGTCCTGAGCTGGGTGTTTGCTTCCTGGGGTTCCAGAAGCTGGTGATGGAGTTGAGGGAAACGCCTGCCCAGAGTCAGGAGGATACACATGCGGGGAGGGGTGGGGGGCAGCGGTGGCACCCGTGGGAACCAAGCCATGGCATGGCACCGTGAGGCCACACAGGAGCAGCTCTTCGATGTGGATGTGCTGGGTCTGGACAAGAAGGGCGCAAACCGCGTCCCTGCATATCTGAAGGGCACACGGATGAAAGCAAGCGTGTTCTGAGTTGTCCCTGCAACTCAACAAAGACCAGGGAGGGGACTTGCCTCTGTAAGGAGGTGTGTCCCGGCGACGGCTAAGTGTCAGGGTGATGCAGGGGCCTGACCTCCAATGAAAAAGTGGCCTGTACCCCTGTACCTTGAGAGGCTAACCCCCTGAGGGTGGTGCAGTGGGCATCCCATCCACACTCCCCGCCCCACGGGACCAGGCCGGGGTCCAAGGAGCCGGGCTGGGCCTGAGGTGTCCCGTGGGAAATATCCCTGGGCCTCCCCAGCAGGTGCATGAGAAAAGGGGTGCAGAGGGGGAGTGCTGGCTTTGCTCAGGTCCAAAGCTGGGCCACACTTCCAGGGCCAAATTATTCATGTCTCATAACTTCTAACTATTTCAGCTTCAAATCTTTAAATATTTAATAATTAAGCATCAAATATTTATACAATTTTATTAGTGACCGTGGGAGCCGACCCCACAGGGGCTGTGACTGTGGGTCCGGGTTCTGGTCCCGGCCGACCGTGTGGAGCGAGGAGAGACACGCATGCCGGCGGGACCCCTGCCCCTGGCAGGCCTCCTGTGGCGCCGCGCCTCTGGGATGCACGCAGAACAGCCGCAGGTCGCCGCCCTGATGCAACATGTGCGTCCCTGATGGGCTACTTCTGGAGCCTGCCTTCCCATCCCAAACGCAAACCCTAGGGGAGGGGCCCAGGACGCTGGCAGGCACAAGGGGCGCCCAGGCAGCCCGGAGAAGCATGCGTGCCCATGCCCGTGCCAGCCAAGAGGTTTGAGGGGCCCATCCCCTTCCCTGCAGAGTACTCAGGGAGGCCATCCCCCACTGCAGGCCTCAGGGAACAGTGGACGGGCCCCTACCACCCAGCAGACACAGACTTTTGCCTTCCTAGGGAACCGTGCGCTTGAACCGCCTGCAGCCGGAGGGCCCCTGGGACAAGGTCTCTCCATTATGAGCCCATGTTCCCCTGCTGGGCCGGAAATTGCACGTTTTACACAAGAGAGAAGACAGTGGCCCTGGAATTATATGCAGATGAGCAGCGTGTGTGCCCACCGCCGGCTGCCTGGCAGACACCCGCCCTGGGTAAGCTCGGTGCCAGCTTTCAAACGGGGGCATCTCTGTGTGATTAATGGCTCACTCCACAAGCAGCTTGTCACCTTGCACAAAAATGATCTGAAAAGACACCAGCAATTACAGCCCACCAGATTACGGGGTGGGAGAGTCCCAGGGTGACAGGCGGGAGCTCATGTGATATCATATTCCCGGGAAGGCTCCCTCCCCCAACGCGGAGAACAGAGAACAGTCGAAGCCCCAGAGGATGCACCCCCCCACCGCCTCACTGGGCACCAGGCTCCCCACCCCAGTGTCTCCTTTGGGAATGGAGGACCAGCTGAGCCTTGGTGGAAGGCCACGGCCAGCCCCTTGTCCGGGCAGCTGACAGATGTGGGGTCAGGCCCAGAGAAGGTCAGTGCCTTGTTCACTGTCACATGGCCAGGGAGCAGAGAAGCCGGACATTCACGCCAGGACTCCAGGGTGGGATCTGTCCCCCAAAGGGCACCAGGCAGCACCAGTGATGCCGTGAGGAACAGACCTGGACATGAGGTGCCACCTCGGGTACACAGTCTGGCCTCAGTTGCTTGTTGGAGCCTCCCCGGACATGCTACCAGCAGGGGCACCTCTGGGATCCCAACGTCCCAGTGTCCATGCACAAGCTCATGATCCTCTGACTTTGCTTCACTTGTTTGGTTGTTTAGGGGACATTTTCTCCAACAAAAACACATACCCCATGAAGGCAGGGTCCTGGGTTCTGCAAGGGCTGGGAAATGCGCACCCTGCGGGGACCTATTGCCCTGCACACGCTCCAGCCCATGTGAAGCTATGTCACCGAATCTCCAGTTCAGGGGTGGGGGACCAGGGACCAGACGACTGGAAGCAAACTGCCCGAGGCATGCACCAACACACACACGTGCACGTGGGTGCTCATATGCATGCACACACGCTCATGTACACGCACATACACGCTCCCACGCAGGCACGCTCACACACCCCCACCAGACCCAGAAACCATGCAGAGGAAAGAAGTGCTCAACAGCTCCATCCCATCACAAACCCCTTGAGATGTAAACCAGAGAACACCACTACTTAACACAAGTTTCTGGCAACTTCCTTCCACACACGCCCCGGCAGGTGGCCCGTTGGGCTCACGAAGCAGCAGCTGCCTGGGGCCACCAGGAGGGACGGCCCACAGGTAAAGGCAACAAGAGGCCGGCAGCGGCGGCAGGCTCACTCCTGCTCCGTTCTGCACAGCGTGCGTGTTATTAATTTCCAACAGCGGGCTCCAGAAGCCAAGTCCCTGGAAGGTGTGCTTCCTCTCAGAAGAGGGAAGAGCCTCTCAGAGCTCATCTTTTATTGACGGAGTCATTTTCGAGTCAATCTGTCTGCTTTGGGCGAGACAAGATTTTAAATCTTTCTCTCCCTGCTTTTGAGATGTGGCAGTCTATTAAAACCTGCTAACGTATGCGGCCAGGCCGAGAAGAAGGGGACGGAGAACCCGCCCAGCGGCTGCAGCCGCCCACAGACCACAAGGTCTGGAGGCGGGAAGGTGGGGGAAGACAGCGGGCAGGCAGGGGGCAGCGAGTTAGCCCTCTGGGGATCCAGAGGGGTGAGGACGCAGGCTGCCCTCAGGGCCAGGCTCCTTGGAAGGTGGGGTGCGGGGTGAGGAGTGTGCCGGATGCACAGCCCCAAGAGGGAAGCAGCCCTCTGAGGCACCAAGCAGCAGGGATAGACGGCAGCCCTAGGGTCTGGGGGTCTGCCTGGGGGGTCAGCGTCCCAAGGGCTCCACCTCAGAGCCAGGCTGCTACTCCCAGGGCCCCCGACCGGGTCCATGATGCACAGCTGCCCGTGGGCAGGCAGAGCTGCCGAGTGCCAGGTGAGGCTCGGGGAGGTGAAGGGGCCTGGCGGAGCGCACGCGGGGGGCAGAGGAGATGCCAGGACGAGAGTCCAGCCCTGCTCAGCTCCACGGGGTGCAGTGGGGGGCAGGGCTTTCCCAGACGACAGCTGCCATGCACAGCACACTCCCCACGCCGGAACTCAGAAGCGCCCACCCTTCCCCCGGGCCGGCCACGGGGGGCCCTCCTGCCCATCCTCCCAGGCTCTGTCTCCAGCTCCAGCCTGACCACATGGGACTACAACACGCACCACCCACAGACACCACGGCAGGCAAGCAGAAGCACTCCCGGAGCCCCACAGTGGGCTGGCCCCCCACGGCGGCTGCCTGGGGTCCGCAGCCTCTGTCTGGGGCCGCCGGCAGGGCTGCTACTAGCTTTATGCCCCTGAGTCCTAATGACCTTGAGATGTCAGAGGACGTTTTCCCCATCGACATGAGTGACCCAGACAGGCTGCGGGCAGATATCTGTGCCTGATACCCAGAACCAGGGCTGTCTGCTCGTCAGCAGAAAGACCTTGCAGGCGGGAGTGAATGATGGAGGTGGAGACAGCTCAGGGGCCCAGGGCCTCATGCAGCTTCTACAAGGGGAGGAGGTAGGAGCAGAGCAGGTCCAAAGAGGACACACCACTGGCATGGAGATCAGGGAGAGGCTGAGAGCCACGGAAACCAGCCGCCTTCAGCAGCTAGAAATGGAGATGGAAGAGGACCCCCAGAGCCTCGGGGGGACGCAGCCCTGCGAACACCTTGCTGTCAGCCCCCTGATGTGACTTCTGCCCCCCACCGCTGCCAGATGAGAACTCTGGGGCTATAGGTGACCTCCACGGTGGCCGCGGGCACCTGGGGGTGTAGGTGACCGCCATGGCAGCCTGAGAACCATCTCCCTGCCCCTCAATAGCAGCATCAGGACTGAGCCCTCCCAGTGAGTAGCTCCCAGGACAGGGACTTTAGGAAGGCTGGTGACTTCTTTACTCACCCAACAAGTATGTGACAAGATTGAACTGTGTGCCTGGCATCGTTTAAATTTAGGGCACACAGTGTGGACAAACCTCAAAGTCTCAGATCTAAGGAGTTACATTCCCACAGGGGACACTGAGAGAGACACGCGTAAGCAGGGCGGGAGCCAGGAAGCACTATAGAGAATTACAAGGCAGAGCTGGGAAGGGGCCACAGTGTGGCAGCTGGTCACAGCAGAACCTCCAGGAAGCCAGGGCACAAGCCAAGCACAAGGTGCGCAGGAGGCAGCCAGTGCAAAGCGCCTGAGGCAGGAGGCAGCTTGGACCATACAAGCAAAGCAGGGACGAGGCCGGCAAGCCAGTGCAGAAATGGACATGGGAACACCAACGGTAAGGCCGGGCTGTGGTCATCAGACCAGAGACTGGCACGCAGTCCGTGTGCTCCCGCTCCACCTCAGCAAAAGGCCCGTGTGAACAGGTCCTGTTTCTGCTAGCCGAAAAGAACCCAAGAGGGTTTTCTCGCTTTTATACAAAAGGTAAAAAGCAAAAGTGGTGTTCAGCGCTGGTTCTGCAGCAAGTGCTCAGAGGAAGCGTGCACCACCGGCAGCACAAACGTTTGGCCCCCAGGTCCGTCCTCAGGAGCCCCGCGCAGCATCCTGGTGTCCAGCCGCCAGAGCTCTGAGCTGCGGCTGTGCGCCTCTGCACTTTTTCCTGGCTGATTTCGTGCATCCGCTAGCAAGCTGTGTAGGAGAAAGGTGGTACTTTGGGAACAACTGGACCTCTAAACAGGAACAAATGAACACTGAACCCTCCTTCACATCATGTACGAAAGTTAGTTTGACACAGATCGCAGATTTAAAAGCTTCTAGAAGAAACCGGGAGGTTGCAATGCTGGAGCAAGCCAAGATTTCTTAGACAAAGAGCTAAGCACAGAAAAAAACACGAGTAGATTCAACTTCATCAAAATTTAAAAGTTTCGCTTATCAAAAAGCAGCATGAGAGAAGGATCACAAGGAAACAAATACTTTTCTAAAACCGTTTTAGCGGAGTAGGCGTGAGAATGGCTCATGAGCTGTGGGAATGCACGGGATGCCGCTCGCCGTCAGGGAGACGCGAGCACGATGGACGGCCTGCCCAGCAGCACGCCCGGCAGCCCGGCTGCCCTGGGAGGCCAGAGAATCAGCAGCGCCAGAGGCACACGGGGCATGGGCAGGGCACCGGAGATGCTGCCACCGCTCCAGAAAACAGCTTGGCAGCTGCTTGGGAAGTTAAACATAACCCTGCCCCCATCATACCCCGAGAAACAGAGCCCCGGATTCCACTCCCACCCCATGCAAGCCTCGGGGTCATACATCCTCGGCAGTGACATTCCGATGAGCCAAGAAGAGGACGCCCCCCATGCGTCCGTCAGCTGATGAAGGCCCAAAGCGAGGTCCGCACCATGAACGCTCCTCAGTAGCACACACGACTTCACGGCCAGACCTTGAACATGTTTCGGTGGGTGAGAGGCGGCAGACACGTCACCAGAGGCTGAACACGGACTCTGGCCCCACGGCTGAGCCTAGAGCAGACGCTGGCCTTAAGTGGGCAGCAGGGACCCTTCGGGGCTGACAGAAAGGCTAGTCATTATGGTCGCAAGCCTTGCGTATTTACTAGAAATCACTGCACACTTAAAACAGGTAAAGACCAGGAGTTTGTTTTAAAGACTATTAGAACAGTTGTAGGGTCACAGTGGAACTGAGTGGAAAGGAGAGATTTCCCTTATGTGGACACATGACACAGCCGCCTCCACGACAGTGCAGTTGTCACAATGCTGACCCCATGCTGACACATCACACAGTTCACAGGAAGCTCATTCTGGGTGGTGGGCATTCTGTGGGTTTCGATGAACAAACCATTATCATCATACAGAGGGCTTGAGGCCCTGTGACCCACCTCTGCACCCCTCCCCCAGCCCCAGGCACCAGCCACCGGTCACCGTCCCCGCAGTTCTGCCTTCTCGGGAACGCCCCACGGCTGGAACCCACAGTCCGGAGCTGGCTCAGGAACACACATGTCAGCGTCCCCCGCGGCTTTGGAGCCCACGTCTCTGCAGCACTTGAGTCACAGTCCACCATCTGCACAGCCCACGGCCTGGGCGTCCGTCCCCGACTCCAGGGCACCCCGGTCGCGTCCCAGTTTGGGCAGCTATGGGTAACACCACCATGAACAGCCGTGCACAGGGGTCACGTGGACCCAAGTTGTCATCTCCTGGGGTAAACGCCGAGGCACGTGGCCGCTGGATCGCACGGTGAGAGCGCGGCCGGTTTTGCAAGAAACCACAGGCCCCTCCCGAAGTGGCCACACCATTCCACGTTCCCAGCAGCCATGCGCAAGGGGGCCCATGGCTCTGCGTCCCGCTGGCGTCTGGTGCTGACCGTGTTCTGGCCTGTGGCCATTCTGCCGGGCGGCAGCGTCTCCTCGCTGCCATGGGAGTTCAGTTTTAAACACATGGATTTTGCAGTGTTTCAGAGACACCCAAGTGGGGGTGTCCAGTGGAGGGATGGGCCCTGCAGATGCAGCTCCTCTCTGGACAGGCCTTCTGAGGCCTCTTCTGAGCGGCTACCAGGGATGCCCTCACCCGCCTCTGGTCCCCAACCAGGAGCCCTTGTCCAGGGTGGCTACTCCAGCCTCGCGCACAGCAGCTGTCACCAGAGCAGCAGTGAGAGGGCGAAGGAGGGCGGTAGGGCGGGCCGGTGGCCTCCCCATGCAGACAGAGCTGAGGCCCGGAGTCCAGGCAGCAGGGCCATTGGAGGAACTCGGGCCCATGGAGCAGGCAAGGCAGGGCCCCTTCCTCTGCCCCGTGGGCTGCAGGCCCTGGAGCTAAGTTTCGGGACTTCTTTACCACCCCAGTCAAGCACCCCATGGGTGGTGTCACCCTTTATTACCTGACCCTGAGAACAAACAAGCAGCTTGGGGAGAGAATGGCCCAGGACACTTGGTGATGAAGGCGTCAACCACTTCTCCAGCCCACTGTCTGGAGGCAGCGCAGTGGGCCTCTGGACTCTCTCTCGACACTGCTGGGTGGACGGGCCCTGGTCTCTCCATCGAGGCCACGCGTGGCCCCACACACACCAGCAGCCTGACCCTGAAGCTGCCTTCCTTCCCCAACTCTTGCTTTCTGCCCAGCCTTCAGAGCCACTGCTGACCCTCGGAGGTCAGGCTGCAAATGCTCCTGCCCTGGGTGGTCCTGCACCCTGGAGAAGCCTGTCAGGGACAGTGACAACAGTTCCGGCAGTTCTAGGCAGCTGCCTCATGCCCACGTGCCCTTGCTCTGATTCTCCCAGCTACCCCTTCTCGGGAGAGCATGCATGGACACTGTCTGCCGACCGCCCCGGCTTGGGGCTCCAGTGGCCCTCACCTCACAGGAGGGGAGCCAAGGGGCAGAGAAAGGGAGTGCCCCACCCAACCACCCAGCCATTAGGTGTGCCCTCTGACCCTCGGGCCACCCGGTGACTTCCACCAAAGCCAAGCCTTCCAGGGTTTTCTCTGCCCGCTCTGCCTGCCCTAGGACATGGGGCCCAGGCTCTTGCCTTTGAACGAAGGCAGATGCCTCAGTCGGAGCTGGCAGGTCAGCATGTGGAACGGAGTTGGGGGGTGGAGCTGCTGGGTACAGGACCCGGTACTGTACCCAGTGGGTACAGGACATGCAGCCACCCCTGCTTTTCTGCCCAGGACCGTCCTGCCTTGACAGACAGGCTCCCATGCAGTCCAGGTCAATGGGGCTGATGAGAACAGCCTTCATCACCATTATCTCACACCAGGTGTGCACGGCATGCCCCCACGGGCATTGTGTGGACGCAGAAGGCAGCCTGCACGGCGGCCCCGGGCCAAGGTGATTGGCCTCGGGAGGGAGCCCAGCTGACACCGGGGTGTGGGGGTTGGGGGGGGGTAGGCGCAGAAACTGGTCCAAGGTCACACAGCTGAGTGGCAGAGCAGGGAATTCCAGAAGCAAGTGTTGCCTGATTCTAAAACTCAGAGTCCAGGCTCTTTGGGTTTCTCATGTCGGAGCAGCTCTTCCTCCACCAGCCGTGCTCCAGTGGCCCTGCTGTCTGGGACCCAAACTTCAGTGAACAACAAGAACCTGGTGCAGATGGGTCTGGGCAGCTGCGCCCCCGAGCCCGCGTCCGTGCACCCCCGGTCCACCCGAGAGATCTGCAGGCCCTGCAGCACGCAGGAGGTGGGCGGTCGACCACACACTCCTAGAGCCCGAGGGACTGTGGAGCATGGAACCCCAAGCTGGGGACTGCTCCCTCCTCACCCTGGTGCCCCCGCCATGAGGACGCCCTGCCCAGTGGTGAGTTGTCTGGCAGGTGGGAAGACAGAATGGGCTCAGCACACACTCAGGGCACGGAATCACGGAGACCTAGGGTCCCGAGCTGGGCTGAACAGCAGGATCACTGAGAACTTGTTACAGTAACTTCATGGGGACTTCTGGCCCAGAGAGATGGAGTAGACTTCTCCTCGCTCCTCCCTCCCAAAGACAACTCTGTGCGTGGCCGTGCCGGGGGCCCCAGAGCAGAGCTTGGAGGGTGGAAAGAGGAGGGGAGAGGACTGGGACCTGGCACGGGAGCCCCAGTGCCACAGCAGAGCAACTCAGGACCCAACCTGGAAAAGGAAAGTGACCTGGACCCTGCGTTTCCACACCCCAGCTCAGCAGCAGGTGGCCAGGGCGGGCCCGTGCAGGCCGAGGCCAAGCACAAGGACACCGCATGTCCAGGGGAGTGCCGGCTTCCGGCAGCAGGGCCACATGAGTCTGTGCCTGGGGGACCTTCCTGCCCAGAGCCAGCGAGGTGGAGCTGAAAACTCGCCTACCAAAGTAAATTACAAACTTAATGCAATTTCAATAAAAATGAAAACCTCCACAGCCTTTTCCTGAACTTGACAGTAATTCTAAAGTTCCTGTAGACTAATAAACAGGTAAGAAAGTCTCCAAGTGAAACAAAGGAAACCCTTGTTTTATACCAGAGACTAAAACATATCTCAGAGTTACAATTAGAAATAAATATATAGTAGAGATGAAACACAAGTACGGATCCTGTTACGTATCAGAAGCTCGCAAAGATAAAGACGTGTCATAAATGTGTGGAGCAAGTCATAAATGATCGCGCGACAAACAGGAGCCGGGCGATTGCTCAGTGGTTTGGGATGGGGTCAACTTAGACCCCGACCTTACTCGACACACCAAGGTAAGTTCTAAGTATATCTTTAAATGTGAAAAATAAGCCAAAAAACAGAACAACAACAACAACAAAGAGAGAGAGAGAGAGAGAAAGAGAGAAAATCCCAGAAGAAAACAGGACTATTTATCAAAAGGACTTTCTAAGCTTAAAAGTAATAAAATTAATAGAGAATCCAAAAACAGTTCAAACTTTCTATACAAAATGATTATAAAGAAAAACTGAATAAGGAAGCAATCAGGGAGCACGGACTTGCTGAGACCACAGTGGAAGGAGAGGTAAGACACACTCTTCCTTGTGAGAGGAGCACGTATTAAAACGAGATACCATTTGTATCTAAAATTTTTTAAAAATTGTGCAGTAAAATTGACATTTTTTGGTGTCCAGTTCTGCAAGGCCACCACCTCCAACATTCAGGACCGCTCCATCACCCTGGACAACTATGTGCCACACACTTTGTGCCCCCGGCCCTGGGACCTGGCCCCTGCCACCACACCTGTTCCCTAACCTGCATGCTTGCCCTCCTGAGTGTCCTGTCTCAGGGATCCTGCAGCGCCCTGCCCAGGGACTGGCTCCTCCCCCAGCATAGTGCCTCTGGGGCCCTCCCACGCCCCTGGGCGGTCAGCAGGTGGTCACTCTGACACAGAGCAGTGTTCCACCCACGGACGGACCCCCCCCATTCCCCACTCACCCGTTAAAGGACATTGGGCTGGTAATGGATTTTGGTGACTATGTGTGACACTGCTGGAAAACACGAGTTCCAGTTCCAGGGAAGAAGAGGGTATGAATCCAAGCCAGCCTTTCAGTGACGGCACTCATGCTGGAGAGTGTGCACGGAGCAGCCGCCACTGGCCGTGAAGGGAGAGGCTGCAGGTGGCCGAGGTGGGACCAGAGGCCCAGCGGCACCCGCCCCACCACCCTAGCCACAGGAAGTCCCCACACCAGCTGGGGCGAGTGGATGTGTGCTGCATGCCCTCTTCTTATCCACAGCACGTCGCGCTTTCCCTCCGGTCAGAGCGGAGCTCGGTAGCGCGCAGCGTTAAGGGTCCTTTATGTGTTTGCTGGACTCACACCTGGGGACTGCATTTGTTGAGAGTGAACAGAAACAGCAGTATGTTTCTGACTTCAGCGTCCACGTGTCTGCTGCCAGTGTATCACATACAACACATGTGCTTCTTATGTGCACACATGCATTCTCGTGTCATACCAAGTATGCTCGGCAAGGCCAAAGAATACAAGATCAGCAGGATCACGACAATCCATGCCGAACTCACTTCACCAGTCTTCATGTTTGTTTCTGCTTCTTGGGGTTTTATGCACAGAGAGTCGTCTACAGAGGAGCGCTTCTGCTTCCTCCCTTCCTGTCCCTAAGCCCACTCATCCCTGGGGGCCGAGACCGGACTTCCGACATGTTTACTCAGGGTGCTAGACCACCTCTGCCTCAGTTCTGGTCTTGGGGATGCACGGATCTGGTGTGGGGGTGCTTGCAGACGCTCCGTGTTGGGCTGAGGAAGCCCCTCTTTATCTAGTTTGCTGAGAGTTTTCCTGGGTATTGAATTCTACCAAATTACTCCATCAATCGATTAGATCACATTGATGCGGTGGATAACATCAATGGATATTTGAATTCTGGAATAAATAGAAAAATAAATTCCTAAAGGTTTTGTTTTCTGTCCTGTCACTGGTTTTCAAATTAGGGTAATATCTGCTTCATAAAATGAGTTCAGAAGTGCTCCCTCTTCACTTTTCTTGGATAGCTCATACAGAGCTGGTGTTAATTGTTCTTTGTTTGCTACAATCCACTAGTGAAAGCACCCGGGCCTGGAGATGTCTTTTTGGGAAGCTTCCTGACCGTAACTCCAACTCCTGCAACAGTTACGGGTCTGTGGGGGCTAGCTCCTTCACACTGGGTGAACGTTACAGTGGGAGTCTGCCAAGCTCGGCTGCGTTGCTTGTTTATTTGGCTCCTGGTGCTCCCCACCAACCCGCCCCGACAAGAGAGGCACTGGAGCCTTGGCCGGATGCCGCGAGCACTGGGTGCAGACAGACTTGAGAGAAGGAGGTAGGAGAAAATCCCCCTTCTTCCTCTTCTCACCCCTTTCTCCTCTGGGTCCTTGGCAACCCCGTGGAAGTCAGGTGCAGCTGGGTGGGTGCCTAGCCCCTTGAGAACCATGACCTCAGGACAGTGGGGTGAATCCCAGCTGCCATCCCAGCTGCGGAAGTGCACAGCAGAGCAGGGAGGGAACCGGAAAATGTGGGGGATCAGCAGAGGGGACTCTCGAGGGGTGTGCCTGGCACCCACACTGGAGACTGTGGTAGGACCCCAAAACTGAACGGCTGTGGACGCACAGCTCTCAGCGGGCATGGAGACTGCCTCATTCTCCACGGAACTGCAAAAAAACTGAGACTCTCCCAACGTGGCATTCGAAACCTACAGAACACATCCAAAATTAAGCAGCACATGAAGAACCAAGAAAATACTAACCTGCTAGGAAACACAGCCAACAGGTGCCGACCCAGGATGATGGAGACGGCAGAACCGCCAAGGAAGACCCTACAAATGCCCCCCATGGACTTTGCATCACTGCCCGCTAGGAAACAACATTTAGCACCAAAGCTGGCTGCGGAGAGCATGTTGGTGTACAGGCCCCCCACCTCCACACGCTGCCGCTCTCCTGTCTCCCGCTTTTAACTCACAGACACCATTATCCGCGATCAGAGCTTCCGATGCTCTGTGTCTCTTACGCTGAGGGCAAGTTATCTGAGAGACGGCAGAGGACTCGTCAGAAGCCATGGGGGCCAGAGGGAGAGAAGCAATGTTGATTTCCATAATGCTCATAGAACCCTTCGCCCGGAATTAGTAGGGACATCCCTCAGGAGGGAGGGCAAGACGGGGTCACCATGTGGAGAGAACCCCAGGAACCTGGTCCCAACACACATTCTCTGAAAGGAACACCCAGGGAACCAATAGCAGGGGAAACCTGGAATTTTGGGAATGAAGAGAAAGCAACAGGAATTCTAAATGTCTAAGGAAAAATCCTGAACCATTTTTCCCGCTCTTATGCTCTTTAAAATACGTATGAGAGTTCAGAGCAAAAATGATAACATTTCATGGCAGGGCTCTCTGTGTATGTGGAGGGAATGACCTGCGAGCACTACCACGCAGGAGGCGGGTGGGTGGGAAGGCCTATCATGGTAAGATCTTGATATTCCAAAAGGGAAAAGAGCTGAGAAGCTAAGTGTGTGCACTGTAATCCATCCCTAGAGAAATCACTTTAAAAAGTGTCCAAAGAGATACAATGAATTGAAAAAGCCCTAAGATATATCAAAATGGGACACTAAAAAATGTTCAAATAATCTGGAAATAGCTACAAATGGGAAAACAGGAATAAAACACAGAGGGCAAGCAAAACTAATCATAAATGGCAGGCCTAACTCCAAACGTATTAAAACATCACATTAAACATAAATGGTTTAAACATACTGATCAACAGACAGAATACACCTTCCTATCAGGTGCACATGGAACATTTACTAAGATAGCTCAGCAATGGCCATCAGACAAATTCTGAGTTAAAAAACAAATTATACAAAGTGCATTCCCTAAATGTAATGGAATTAAACCAGAAATCAATAACAGAAAGCCACCTGGAAAATCCCCAGACATTTTGATATTAAACACACACTTCTAAAATATTTATGAATCACAGAGGACATCTTAAAGGAAATTTGAAAAATTTCTGAACTGAGCAAAAATGCAACTACAGTATACTAAAATTTGTGGATGCAGCTAAAGCAGCACTCAGATGCAAATTTACAGCATTAAAATGCTTATTTTAGAAAACAAAAAAAGATCTCAAGTGAGCAATCTCACTTTCCAGCTTAAGAAACCAAACAAAGAGCAAGAGAAAGCCAGAGCAAGCAGACCAAGAAAGTACCAAGGAAATGAACAAAAATCAGTAAAATTGAAAACAGAGGAACAATACTGAAAAAATCAATGAAATTGAAAGCTAGGTCTTTGAAAGACTGAGCAAATGGATAAATCTCCATCAAAGCTGACAAAGGAAAAAACAAAAAGCAAAGACACGAATTTCCAAAAAACCCCACAAACCACCACAATTCACCCAAGGACAACTGGATATTCCTGTGGTCATAGTCCACGTGGGCCACTGTCACAGAACGTGGCAGACCGTGTGGCTTACCAACACGAGCTTACATTCCTCACAGTTCTGGAGGCTGGGGGGTATGAGATGAAGATGCCGGCAGATTTGGGGTCTGGTGAGGTTCCAGTTACTGGCTCACAGACAGCGTCTTCTCACTGTGTCCTCACGTGGTGGGAGAAGCGAGGGAGCGCTCTGGGTCTCCTTTCTGAGGGCAGTCGTCCCATTCATGGGGGCACCACCCTTAGGACCTCATCACCCCCCAAGGCCTCACCTCCTAACACCATTGTACTAGGGATGAGGGTCTCAACATAGAAACTGTGTGTATTGGGAGGGGGGCACAACCGTTCAGTCCATGGCCCCATAACTATTAAAAACTTTCAGTGACCCAAATCTACACGTCCAGATGGTGTCCAGCAGGTATGTACAAAATAGTTAAAGAGGAAGTAATGCCAATTTGACACCAACTCCTCTAGGAAACAGAAGAGGAAAAAACACTTTCTGACTTTTTTCATTCATTATGCTGATAAATCATAAGGACAGAACAACACAACTACAGACTAATATGAACAATGACACAAAAATTATTGATGCAATATTAGCAAGTTGAATCCAGCAACATAAAATGGAAGAATATACCACAACCAAGAGGAATGTATTGTAGGAATACAAGGCTGGTTCAAAATTAAAAAATTTCACAAGTAATCCTCCACACTGACAGTCTAACAAGGAAAGAACACATGATCCTACCCACTGATGGAGACACAAAATTCACCATCCAACACGATACACACTCTCCGCAAGCTTAGAGGGGACTCCCTCAGCCTGACAAAGGGCACCTACATACAGCCTGCAGGTCCCAGCACCAGCGGCGGCAGGGAGGGACTGAAGGCCCCGCAGGAGATGAGGAACGCAGCCGGCTCGCCCTCGGTCCCAGCCACTCAGCAGAGCACTGAAGCGCAGGCCAGGCAGGAGCGTGAGAGCATGGATCGCAGGCGCCCAGATGCTACGGGAAAATACAGAACAGTCCCTCTTCGCAAATGGCACAACTGCAAAGAATAAAATGCACACAATCCAAACAAGAGCCTCCCGAAATTGGTACATGGTTCTATGAGGTCCAAGGACACAAGACTAGCCATGCTTCTACACACAAAGCAAGATCAACTAGAAACAGTACATAAACACACACACACAGAGTAACATCAAGAATTTAAAACAACAACAAGGAAACGCTTCAGGACGTTTCTAACAGAGCATGTCATGGGTGTGTGCAGAGAATCGGGAACCGCTGAGGGAAGAAATGTAAGGAAGCCTGTGTCGGTGGAGACACATCATATCTTTCCACCCAAGAGGTACGGTTCTCCCCAGACCGATCTGTAGACCTAACAGGAAGCCCATGAAAGTGTCTACAGGATTTCTGTAGACACAGACGACCTGAATCTCACGTTCATGCGGGAAGGTAGTGGGACAGGAATGGGTGAGGCGCTGGTGGACAGGAGGCACGAGTCCAAGGACTTGTGTTACTGACGGCGTGTCTAGCTACGGCCACCGGTCAGGGTGGCAGCGAAGGGACAGACATGTAGGTCAGAGGGACAGAAAACGGGGCGCGGAGGGGCCCACATAACTCAGCCAGCGGACAGGACCGTGGAGCGAGGGTAATTCAGTGGAGGCGCAAGAGGCTTTTCCGTGGCTGATGCTGGAACAGCCAGATGTTCGCGTGAACCCCTCTCGAAACTCACTCCGCACGCAAAACCTCACATCGCACGCAAAACTCAACTCTATGTGGATCACAGAGTCAGCTGTAAAACTAAAAAGCTCTTGGTAGAAAACTAAGAAAAGAGTGTCTTGACCTTGGGTCAGGTCTCAGATGAGACTCCCGTAAAAGGAAAATTCACTGTCCGAGCGCAAATGAAAAACGTCTGCTCAGAGAAGAACACTGTGAGAAAATGAAACTCCCCTAAATCGATATAAAGAAAACCACCCAGTAAAGGGGGCGCTGGAGCAGAGACCTGCCCCAGAGGACACGAGGCCGGCCCAGGGCACTGCGGATGCTCATCCTCAGACAGCGGGGAAGCACCAGTTAGGATGGGACACGCTGCATCTCCACACACATGTACGCACATGCGCACACACGCACACACACGTAGGAACTACTCCTGTAGCACCAGCACCCTCAGGGACACACGGCCACGGACCACGTGTGGACACTGAGGGACAGGGGCCAGCTTTCAGGAAGCCAACCATGGGCTGATCCAGCTGTCCCCACCAAGAAGGTGCCCCAAGAAAATGAGCTAATGCTCCCACAAGCTCCTGTGTGGTGGTTTCCTGAGCCTGGCACTCTGAGATCAGTGTATTTGAGGGCATCTGACCCCATTCCGGAAGCTCAGTTTCCATGTCTGCTCTGTTTTAAAGCCTCTGTGGTGCTTTTCAGACCCACCCCAAGTGTGCACCACTCAGGCACCGACCAGTGGCTTTGAAGACCCAAGCCACCCTCCCTTCCCACCTGCTGCCAGGCCTCGGGGGTGAGAGCTGTTGTGCAGGGCGGGTGGGTCAGGAGAGCCCCAGACCAGGACCCTCCTGCAGCTCCCAGGGCCTGCCCCTGGGGCACAATGGAAGAGCTCATCTGGGGAAGGGATTGGAGGTGGCTGCAGGGACCCCGCGTTGCTCCCTGGATTCTCTGGACATGACGGTCTTCTTTCCCCCAGTGGATGGTGCATTCCTCGCTGGGAGCACACAAAGACAGCCCTCACTGCGGCCCCACACAGGGCTGGGCACATATGGTGGGGGCGGGGGACCAGCTCAGGGGACCCCTGCCTGGAACTAAAGGCAGCCGACGGCCAGTGTTGCTGGTAACGGGAGTGTGTGCCCCTGCCTCGGGGGCCACAGCGAGTCCACACCATCTCCGCCGTGGCACCACCTTACCCTCCCCTACGTGCGAGCCAGTGGAAGCCTGGCGTGGCTGCCTTGCCCAGGAGCACGGGGGTGGCACAAATTCAGATGCCCTGTGCCTTGTGGAGCCACCCCACGACGCTGGGCACCTAGATGGCACCTCTTTGGCTCCGGACCCGTGGCCTTCCTGTGGCCCACCCGCTCAGGCAGCACTGGCGGAAGCGGGGAGGAGACCTCGTCGTAAGCCCGCAGAGAGGACAGCACGGCAGAGGGGAGAAACAAGCTACTCTCTGTGCCCCAGTCCGCCTCCCCGGGCAGAGCAGGTGGGTTCCAGGGAGGAGCCCCAGATCCCACCACCGTCCCCCACTCAGGGACACCCTGGGATCAGCTGCACCCACACAGCCAGGCCATGACAAACTTCATCACCTTCACTGTGCTGCTGTCAAGACTCGGTTATTTTAATATTAATACACTACCTAATTAAGCTGCAATTAATAATCTAGGGCCCACCCTGGGTACTGCAGGGGGCCCTGTGAGGAGCCAAGAGCCAGCTGGGGGAGGCTGAGCATTTCAGGTCCTGTTGACCCAGGCGCTGGGCCCTTGCTAGGGGTTGTTCAGCAATTCCTTTGTCAAAGACCCACAAGAACCTCAGAAAAGCTCTCCCCTGAACTGAGAGCGCAGTTAGCAAGGCTGGGCGGCTGCGCCCCTTCCCTGGCCCCCACCGGCTCAGCTAACCCGATGGGTCCTTCTCCTCCCACTCACCCAAACTGCTCTCCTTGGGAGGCCAGGCCCCTGCCGCTAGTCCAGCCGCCTGCCATGGCACACCTGCTCCATCTGAGGGCTGTGCACACCCACAGTGAACCTGGGGGCTGCCCTGTAAAGCCAGCTCGGAGCAGACGGGAGGCTGTCTGGACCGTCAGCACCCTTTATGTCATCTGTCAGGGAACCAGTCATGCTCCTACAAGGTCTGTTGCTTGGTGCTATCCCTGGGGTACCCGAGGGCGGGGCCTCTGTATGTGTGTTCTGCCTCATCTCTGGCCTCCCGTTGGAGCCCAGACCAGAGCAAGCTTGGCTGCTCCCAGCAATACTGGTCCACACAGCCCAAGGTCTGGGTGGGGGGAGCTGCCCGCTAGAGGTGTGGCAAGACAGGCTGGCCTGTGAGATCCGGGGTGGAGGGCGGCAGCGCGGGGGCATCTGTTGGTGGCTGGAAGGCCCCTGGAGCCCCCCTCTCCATGGCGCATCTTCAGGGTACCGAGACACCCTGGCTAGGGCCTGCAAGTGCTGAGGCAGGTACTACTGCCCAGTACCCTGGCCCTGCGCGTCTGGGGCCATGCACACTGCACCTCCCCCCCGCTGTGGCAGCCATGCGGTCACCTAGCACCCCATCCCAGACAGGGTTCTGGCCTCTGTCTCCATGGACCAGCCCTGGGGCCTCGGTGGAACTGGCACGTATCAGCCTTCACAAGCCTGGCCTGCACACACACCTGCAACCCTAGCTGTTGGTTTTATGCCAACCCTTGCACAGGTAGGTGGTAGAGAGTCTTCGAGAGTCCAGCGGCAGGACGAGGGTGTCTCCCACTCCCTCGGGGCATCGGCTGCACCCACTGGCTGGTGACTTCGGTACTAGGTCCTCCCATGGAGGACCCACGACGGTGTCGGTGCTCCTGGGTCAGACAGTGAGGCTGTGCCTCCCGCCCTCGGCCCTCTTCCAGGACCCGCTGCCCCGAGCCTCCTGTGTCAGGCCCTGACGCTGTCCTGACCGCAGCCACACAAGCCAGGCTGGGCAGGAGACCAGAACATTCTCTCTCGACACCTTCTGCTGCCCCTGCAGCTGCTGACAGTCCTGTTTCTCTAGTGGCTCCATTTTCTGGGTCTTGTGACGGCCTTGGCAAACCTCCTTATTGGGTGTCCACATTGGAGCACCCTGACCATGTGGTGGGAATCACGAGCCAGGAGTCTGGCACCCAGGTGAGGAAAGATGTGGCCCACACCATCTCTCAAGACACTGAAAACCTTCCATTCTGCAAGGTTCCAGAACCTTCCAGCTGTCTTGA
Source organism: Ailurus styani (assembly GCA_002007465.1). Classification (NCBI taxonomy): domain Eukaryota; kingdom Metazoa; phylum Chordata; class Mammalia; order Carnivora; family Ailuridae; genus Ailurus; species Ailurus styani. The sequence continues at coordinate 6,032,456 of LNAC01000028.1, read as the reverse complement.
GCTGCTCTGGCTGCTCCCAGGGCAGCCATCCTGGGTCTTCCTCATCTCTCCAGGGCTGGCACTCCAGCCTCCTGTGTCCACGTCTTGCTCCCTGGCTCCTGCCCTCACTTCATAGGCGTGCATCCTCCACGGGCCTCGTGAAAAAGGGAACGTCAAGGTAGCGTTTTCCAGACGTTGAACATCGGAAACAGAACTGAACTCCTGCCTGACGGGGCTGAGCGTGGGGCTGGCTGTGCGCTGCCGTCCGGTCCCTCAGGCACCCGGAGTCTGGTCCCTGGTGGCTTTCTCGCTCCCTGAGCCACAGCTGAGAAAGGAGCAGACTGTTTTCTCCCTCTATGGGAGGTGACAGGTGCCCTTGTCCCTGTATCAGAAGCCTCACGACAACACATCCCAGTGTGGGGCGCCTCCCCCCGGCCAGCCACGAGTCCCCGGGGCCCCTGCCCTCTCCTGCCTCCATCTGGCCTTCTGCTCCCCTGTTCACATACGCTCCCCCAATTTTGTAAGTCTTCTGTTTAGCTTCTCATTTCACTTTTTGGTGTTTTTAACTTCCAAAAGTTCATGTGTTTTCTCTTTGAAAACATTTTTCAAAGTAAAGCAACACATCCTCCTGCTCTGATGGCGTCTGTGTACAATCCCTCAGAGGCTCTGTCCTCCCGCCTGCGCTGTTCTCTCCCTCAGGGCCCAACAGCCCCCAGCTTCTGCTCACAGTGAGAGGACAGGCCTTCTGGTCTGGTGGGGCCTCCCACGTCAGTTGTCACGACAAGAGCCTATCCAGAGGGTGCTGTGGTGGGTGAAGGGAGCGAGGGGTGGACGCGGCAGGGGTCCCAGCGCCCACGTGCACCACTTCTGAGTTCGCTTCCCTGTTTCTGTCTGGGGACCCTCTGCGGGCCACAGGCATGTCTGACCCAGCAGGCCTGACACAGAGCCTGACACCCTGGATCCCTAACAAGTTCCTGGGGAGGCCCTGCCAGTGCAGGGCCTGCTCTTTGGGATTCGGGCTCTAAGAGAATAACCTTGGTTTTCTGTTTCCTCTTGTCATTCTTGCTGGGGGTGAGGCCACTGCCTACCACAGGGCACTGGGTGGAAGGCCTGGGGAGATGCCTCGTCATTACGCCCTCTGGCAAGGGTCCTTAATCCTCTGCCCCCGGGCCGCCCGCCACCATCTCCCGCCCTGGGGGCTCCGGGGCACCCTCAGACAGATTCCTGGCTCTACACCCTTCCACACCCACCCACCAACATCCTGAGTCCAAGTCTGCTGTACCAGCGCCCCTCTGTGGGTTTGCATCTTCCTTGAAAATGAAGTACAAAACTCCGAACCTCCCATGGTCAGGCTGACGGCGGGTCAGGCCAACGGCAGAGGCAAACAGGGCAGAGGGTGAGCGGCTGCCAAGACTCCCGAGCAAGAAGACATGGGGAGAACAAATTCTAGGCAGAGCTCGGCAGAGTCAAGGGGGACGAGATGGCAGCCAGCGCCCAGCCACCTCCACGGGGACAAGAGGACCCAATGAGGAGGAGGTCGGTAGGGGCTTCACGTAGGAGAAGCAATGTGGGACCGACCGCAGCTGGGAAACATCAAGGCAATGGCACCTGGCCCTAACCTGCAGATGGCTCAGTGCCCCCCAGAGCTGCGGCGGGACGGGCTACACAGGAGCCTGCAGAGGGGCTGGCTTCCACACCAGGCCCTCACCACGAACAGGGACCCCAGGCAAGCGGGGCTCCCAGACACGCCCCCCTTGGCTGGTGGGCCCCTTTGCTCTGCACTCACCGGCAGCTCCAGCGCAGGACTTGGTGGGAACAGGAGGGTCACTTGCCCACATGGGTGGTGCTGAGCCCTGGGCTCAGGGGCTGTGGCCCTGGTCTGCAGAGCTGCAGAGTGTGGGTGAGGCCATGCTCCTGTGTGCCTCTCCTGGCTTCTGTGCCCGCGCTCTGGGCTCCATGAAAGGTACTTAGACCATGAAAGACAGTCCCCATTTCCAGAGTGTCAAATCTACTCATGATTAATAGGCCACGTGTGTACTGAAAAATGGCACGAATCTGTGTAGGGGCTAGACAGAGTTCAGCCACTTGATCCCCCACTGCTGTTGGAGTCCCTTCCTGCCGTGACCTGCAGCCCGCGAGGGGCTCGATCCCAGGCCCTCCTGCAGCCCCCCGCCCACAGGATGGCCCCCAGACGCAGCAGGGAGGGACCTACCTGTCAGCTCCTTGGATGAAGGCAGACTCGCAGCAGCCTCCAGGTCAGCAGGGACGGGGCCGCCTCGCTCCAGGGCACGCACGAGCTCCCGCAGCTGCTCGCATTCCTCCTGCAGCCGGGCCTGGTCCTCGCGGAGCCGCTGCTTGGCCACGCTGGCCGGGTTCATGCTCATGTGCAGCACTTTGGTTTTGCTCTGGTCGTAGCTACCCTGCAGGACCACAGGGAGGGTCAGCACGGCCTGGACCCAGCCGCAAGGCTTTGGTGAGCGATATGGGCCTCAACACCATAGGGTGAGGGCAGGGACGGCCACCCCCTCCACACCCCAATCAGTAAGGTGATGGTGCCATGACCCACCTCAAGCAGTGCTAAGGAGCAGCTGGGGGAGGAAACATGGAAAGACCCGCAAGACAGCCCTTCAGAATGTCGCAGGTGCTTGGACCACCGAGTGTCTCTCCACCTCCTCACCCAGCAGCTGGAAAAGCACACGGGGGGAGGGGGGGCATCGCAAAAGTCTACGCTCTCCAAACACTCCACCAGCAAATATTCTCACGCCTGCGGGCCTTGCTCCCACACACCCTGCTGTCTCAAGGTCCACAGATGTAAAAAACAATACAAAACTGAGAGAAAAACTGAGAAGAGAGTGGGATCCCCATGCGGCCTGCCCACGTCCCTGTCACTAACAGCGCGAGGGCTGATATACCAGTGTGGACGCGGCCCTCGCTCAGCTGTGAGTCTGCGAACATGTGCAAGTGCAGACACCTGTGTCTGTTTTACACTGAATGCGTGTTCCCACCCACGTCCACCTGAGCAGCCCCCCACAACAGGGGCCAGCAACCCCTTGCCCCCTAGCTGCCCAGCCCCCCATGGCTATCGGGTCCAGCGCCCGTGGGCCGCACATGAGGAGCGCCGCACTGGGTGCAGGCCCTCGTGCTTCCGGGTTCAGCCTCTCCACTCCCCAGGCACCAAGGTCAGCCCCCATCCCGCTTCGGGGTGCTGTTCCGAGCACAGGTTGCTCTCTCACACTCAGGAGCCAGCTTGGGCCCTGGCCTCGTGGATGATGTCACAGTGATATACACGTCCATGTTCACCGTGCAGTCAGATTCAGTGGGTGTTGACAAATGCACAGTCACGTGTCCCAGTCCCACGCTCACCACCTCTGTGGTTCTGGCTCTTCGAGAACATGGCTAGTTGGAGCCTTCTTCAACAGGTTTCTTTCACTTAGCACCATGTGCGGAAGGCTCCACCTCATCCCTGGGTGGCTTGCTGGGTCATTTCTTTTTACTGTTGAGTAACATTCCCTCGTGCAAACGCACCAGTCTGCGGGTCTGCTCACTTCTGAGGGGTACCCTGGTCGCTTCCAGTGTTTGGGCAATTATGGAGAAAACCACTGTGAGCCGTCCCGTGCAGGTTCTATGTGGACAGAGGTATGCAAGCAACTGAGTCCAGCTTTCTGCTGCTTCATCCACCCGCCTCTGCTGGGGGCCCTGCGGCCCCTGGACACCCCAGGACAACCTGCGCTCAGCCAGCAGGCCCCCCTCAAAGGCCCCCCTCTGCTGCTCCTGCCTGCCTGGCAGCCCCCACCCTGGTGAGCAGACACCGGCCCACTCTAGCCAATGCGGACCCACCCCCACCCACGCCCAACCCCAGAAACCAGTGTGAGTGTGGCCCTGTGACCAGGCGAGGCCATTTTCCCGAGGTAGCCAGGAGAGGCTGGGGAAGATGCCTCCTCCCTCCTCAGTCCGCAGCTAAGAGAACAAAGGCCTCACTATCTGCCATGTGTCCCGCCTTTTCCCTCCCAGCCTGGAAGAGGCCCGTCCATCCCAGGGAAACGAGGTCAGTGACGCTGAGACAGAGAGCGAGTAAGGCCCGGCCTGTGTGCAGTGCTCAGTAGGCATGTGGGGAACGACCAGAAATCTCAGACCTGACCCAGGGCCCGGATGAGCCACGCAGCCTGTGGCAGGTGAGCATGGCTGCAGGGCCACCTGGCAGACGCCACGACGTGTGACAGTCTCAGCAGCGACGACCGAGAGCCACTGACGCATGGACAGATGGAGACTGGGGGAAGGGTCGTCTCCCCAGTAAATGGTGTGGGTGCAACAGGAGCCCCAATCACCCCGACCTCACAGCATACACGAACCCTGACTCGTGAGGGTGGGAAAACTGACAAACAAGGTAAAACAGAACAGTATTAGAAGAAAACAAGAACACTGTGACCTTGGAGTAGACAGAGGCTTTTCTGAAACAGGTTCCAAGGTGCTGGCCACACGTGAACACAAGCACACTGGACTCAGAGAGCGAGAAGGCGACAGGCAGAGGGGACACTTGAAATACAAAAACCTAGCATAGGACTCATGCCCAGAATCCCTAGAAAACTCACACAAACAAGCAAGACAAAATCAGACAATTCAAGTTTTAAAATGGGCAAAAATGCGAACACTTCACAAAAGTGTCCCAAAGGCCAACAAGGCATGAAATGGAGCACAAATTAATCGTCAGAGGGATGCCAATTAAAACGGCAGCGAGCTAGCCCGCCCGCCTCCCCAGTTGCCTGGCCGGCACCGAACAGATGGAAAACACCGAGCACCGTGGGTGCCGAGCGGCCCGGGCTCATGCTGGCGAGAACGGGAATGGGCACGGCCACCCTGAAAACGCCACTTGGCAGTGTGTCTCAAGGACAGCAGGCACACATTTTATGGCGGGCAACTCAGGGCCTCACACAGACGGCCACTGGCAGTCAGGCACCAACAGGTCCTGGTCCCACAGTCCACACCCACCAAACGCAGTGTGTGTGTGGTCCCCACGTGGAAAACCATCTGCAAGGATGGGCGTCACAAACAACACCGAGCAGCACATGTTGGACATGGCAGAGTCCACGCTGTCAGGCCCGACGGCACAAGCCACAGCAGCAGGCCACATTGCTCTCTGCTGTGGAGGGAAGGACGGCCGGCTCGGGGGCTCCAGGGTGTCTGTGACGCCCTGCCTCCTGCTTGGGATGCCGGTCACTGGCATGATCAGTCAGGGGCAACCGACTTCTGGTGTCCTGCCCCATGGCCATGATGGAAAGGGGCGCCTGGACACAAGAACCATCCAGACACTCACGGGGAACCGAACGCTCGACTCTACCGGAGTTCACTCACGCTCGGGAGTGAGGGCAGGCACACGTGCACACACATGAACACACACGTGTGTGAGGACAGGGGCATTTGCACACATGACACTCGTGCACACACATGTACACATGTGCACACGCTCACGTGCATACACGTAGGTGAACACATACATACTTACATACTGAGACACACACGTGTACACACACGGATGAGCACACAGTGCACAGACTTACACACACGTATAAAGGTCAGAGAACCCCAAGGGGAAGGAGCACTGGGGACCTCCGCTGGCCATGGGACCTGCCTCTGAGACCCTGACCACCCTGGGCCAGTTGTAGGGGGCTCACCCCTTTGCCCTCGTGTTCCTGGATCTGCCGAGAGCAGCCCCAGTTTATGGTCTGGACGACCTGCCCCATGCCCCAGGTAAGTGGAGGCAGGGCAGGAGCCGGGCTCGGGAAGCTCCCGCTTCACACAGAAGTGGCTCCCGGGGGCTCAGGCACCAGGAGATGCCCCACCTGCTGCCTCCTCAGTCGGGAGGGACATTTGTGGAGTCACAGCATGGGCCAAACCTTTCTGACCCTCACTCTCCGGCCTCCCTGACAAGGACAAGGGGCCACGGCAGGGCAAGAGAGGGAGAGGGCCGTCTCAAAGGCCTTAGCGTCTGCTGGAGCAGACAGCTGGCACTGCTTTGAGGAAGGCCCCAGAACCCATTCTGGGGCAGGTCCGGGGTCTCCCTCCCGCCAGGTGCTCTGGGAGGCCCATGTCTCCTGAGCAGACGGCAGGAGGCTGCTGGCCTGCAAGCCCATCACATCTCTGTTGGCAAGCACCCTGGGCCTGAACCACCATGGCCAGACTTCCTTCCCGCTCAGTACGCAGTGGTTTGCCCTCTCCTAGCCAACACTCCCGCTTCCCACTGCCTTTGTGTGTCCCACTCACACATGTCCTCTCTCTTCCAGGGAAAACGGGGCGTGGGAGGGACAGAGCCCTTATTTCTGATCATCCCACGCCCCTGGGAAGGAGGCTGGCTGCGGACATGTTCATCAGGTGCACAGGGTCAGCACACAAGCTCAAGCTGCCGTGGCCGTGGTCCTGCCTGGTCATTGAAGGACAGTGCGGCCATGTGGGGCCCGGGCCGGCGCCAGCCACCGGCCCAGAATGCCTGCAGGTGCCTGCAAAGGGGAGGAGGAAGGGGCTGGGGGAAGGAGTAGCAGGATCCTCCCCTTCTGTGTGCCACCTCCAGAAAGTAAAACACCTTCCTGGTGTCATGGGCATAGGGGAAGGTGGCCCGCAAGTCCCCCAGTGGGAGGGGAGAACAGAGACACCAGCTTCAGCTGCAGGCCAGCAGCCACGGCCCCCTGGGCCACTCTCCACTGGCGTCACCTCAGAGAGACCGAGAGGAAGGCCACCTGCGGCCAGCAAAGGGTGGGGGCCCGGGACCCCGAGGAGCCTGCTGGGGAAGGCACTGAGCAGGGAGGACTCGGGCTCTTGATGGTTTCTGAGAACCTTGTAAAAATCCCAAGGGATAAAGAGAGATCCTGTAGCTCCGGCTGAATCACAGACTCTTGGGCTGGAAGGCACTGCTACTCCCTCCAATTTAAACAGTCTGGGAAAGATATGTAAGTGTGAGAAATCCATCCGCCCCGTGTCAGAGGCCCGGGGGCAGCTCACGCTCTGGGCCCTTGTGGGCTGGGCTGGGGGCTGGGCAGGCAGGGAGGGAGCGCAGGGCTTCACGGCCACACACCTCCATCCACCAGCCCGCTCGGCGTCTGCGCTGGGCCCCAGGAGCAACCCATGAGCTGCACAAAAACACAGACCCGACTCTTGTCACACACGCGTCCCCAAATGCCATTCTTCCTTTGGTTTTCCTTCAACCCTTCAAAAGTGTAAGGACAAAGACAGGTGGGCAGGCCTTGGGCCTGGACCCACCCCTGCTGAGCCAGAGGGTCAAGCCCCTCCTTCCCTCAGCCACGAAGCAGATGCTCTTCTGGCCAGAGACTGGACGCGACTGCTGACACCGGGGGCTGCACAGGGAGGCAGGTGCAGGGTGAATCGGGGACCTGTGCCTGGGCATCGGGGCCCTCCTCTGTTGTGGAGACACCAAACACACGTGGGCATGAAGGAGAACCGCTGTTCCCACGCCAGACCATGCTGTTCTGGGGGTGGTCCTCCCCTTGAGGGTGAAGTGCAGGCACAGAAAACGTGTGCTAGGGGATTTGGGGATCCCAGCAGGGCTCGGCCAGGCAGGGGCTGACAGAGGGAGGAACCCAAGCAGGGAAATTCTCACCATCTGATGAGGGTCTGATGAGGGTCTGATGAGTTGAGACAATGACCTGCTCCCTCCAGGGGTCAACATGAGCAGGCCCCGGATGGGGAGGCTGCAGGCCCTGACACAGCGAGGGTGGAGCCGTGGGGTTGGCACCCAAACCAATCCAGCTGCAGCAAGAGTCGTCTCCCCGGTTTGGGGATGAGCCACAGACAGCAGGATCCCCACCTGCCCCGGACGGTCATCAGTGGCCACCGTGTCCCGGCTGGGATGACCTCTGACCTAGCCCTCCCTAGGGAGCCCCGACAGGCTGACTGCAGAGCCCAGCGGACAGGGTCCCACGGCCTGGCCTCCACCTCCGGGGAGGCACCTGTTACAGAGACGGCACCCATGGGTACCTGTGGCCGGCGCCACGGTGAGTTTGGCTGCTGGCCGCACTCTCACCATGGCCTTGAGCTCCCTCACCTGGGAAACGTGGATGACCCAGCCCTCAGGAATGTCGGGGAGTGACAGAGTGACCTACACTGAAGTCCCTCACAGACTGTAAAGTTCGGTGCCCTGTGAACCACTTCCTCAGTGCATGGGCAGTGCGTAAAGAAGAAAGGTCTCCCAGGTACGTCAGCTGACACGGGGGCCATAGCTGGACTCTCCGGGTATGAGACTGGCCTCTGCCCATTCCCTCTGTTCTCTATGGAGCTGTAAGGACCCGGTGGGGCAGGCGGGCTGCATCCCTGACTCTGCTGGAGAGGATGGCCAAGGGAGCTGGGAGGCACTCCTGAGGGGGCCTGGGGCAGGGATGGGGGCTGGGGTCCACACCCCAGGCTCACCCCTGCACTGTGATGGGTCTGCAGAGGGGGTTGGGGACAGCCAAGCACAGCCATCCGCTGCCCAAGTGGCGCCAAGCCTGCCAGTCCTGAGTCTTAGGGAGCGAACTCCCCAACCAGGCCGGCCCCACAAAAGCAGGCTGGGAGCCCATCACATGTGCCGTGAGTGCACCTCGTGGCACACCCATCCCAGGCGTCCTAGCCCACCTGGCTTCTTTCCTCTCCACGGTCAAACTGACAAGTGAGCCTGAAGGCACAGTCTGCTGGTGCTGTCCCGACTGTGCTCTGCTTCTGCCTGAGCATCAGCGTCCAATGCTGGTGCCCCACTTCTGGGACCGACGCGACGACGGGACAGCAATGTGCCCGCAGCATGACCCGCTGCCTCTCCCCACAGTCAGGGGCAGGCTGCTCCTCGGGAGACGGTCCCGAGCATGAGCACCCCCGGCAGGCCTGAGCCCCTCTCCAGACAAGCAGCCGCGGCAGGAAGGTTCCAGATCTCAGTGCCCGCTGCCCCCCACATCCTCCCCATGGAGTGCCCCTCGGCCTCTAGGTCGACATGGGGCATCGAGGTCTGAGCGTGTGAGTGTGTGGCCTGCCCTCTTCTGACGCACTGGAGGCTGCACGCAGACACTGGCGGAGCCTCCTGGGAAGAGGGCCTCATGAGAGGCCCTGGCTCTTCCAGCCTCCCTGCAGGTCCACCTGCTGAAAGCTGGAGACAGAGCCCAGGGGACATCAGCGGGAGCAAGGCAGCTGCTGTGTTAAGCCACTACGTTTTGGGGTATTCATAACAAAGCAACAGGGAATGGACACGGTCTCTTGAGGAGGCTACAAAAGAAACGAGATGGAGCCCCAAGGGCATCCTGGTCCCCACCGGCTGGGCAGCAGGCCCCTGGGAGGCTCTGGGGCCATGCCTTCAGGATTCTGCAAAGAACAGGGCCAAGGAGTTACGCTCTGACCTGGGTCACCACAGTGCCAAGAGAGTACACTGTGGACCCCTGCCCCATCCCGACTTTGGAGGGAAAGTGGGAGGACTCACAGCCAGCTAGGGTAAAGGGCAGGCGGCACCGCTGGGCAGGCAGCCCCAGGCCCTCCCCCTGCTGCAGGGGCCAAGGGCCCACACTGCAGCACGAAGGATGAGGTGCCCTGCACAGAAGCCCGGGGTCACGGTGCCTGCCCTGTTCCGCCCCACCCACCTGTGATCACACTCCATCCTTCACAAAACCCTCATATTAGAGAAAACAGGTAGAGAGCGGGTCAGCAGACAGAGGCTTGGGGCCCTGAAGGCTGGGGCAGGCGAGGCTCCTTTCCTCGGGTGCACTGGTCTGGGGAGACAAGCCTGGTGGGCTGCTGGCCTGCTTTCTGGAGATGGCTATCATGTGGGCCAGCAATCCTTTCTGCAAGTGGGGAGGGAGCAAATATTTAGGTTTTGTGGGCCACACAGCCTCTGTTACCCCTGTTGTGGGGGCAGCCGTAGATGTACACAGACAGATGGGCACTGCTAGGTTTCAAGAGAGCTCTATTTGCCAAAACACAAGTCCGGCCGTACCTGGCCTGTGGGCTCAGGTTTGCTGACCTTGGATGGAAAGAATCTGAGAAGGAAAGTGGGAGGATGAGGAAGGTCCTCCACAGGGACGCACTATGGGCTGTGTGGCAGGCCGCACCAAGGCCAGGCCAGAGACCAGTTTCCGGAGTGCCGCTGCCAGGGACAGAGGAGTGTCCCCAGCCCATGGAGCTGAGCCAGAGCACACTGAAAACAATAGTGAGCAAACAGCGCTGGCAAGGACCAAAGACGGAAATAAACACCCATGGAATGGAGGACAGCATGTGTGTGACAATGACCGCGCCCAGCTGGTGGGCACGTGCCCTTCATCCTGCTTCGCCCAGATGCCAGCTGCTTCCCAAAGTCACATGGCACTGCAAGGGGCTCGGAGAACCCTGAATAACCCAGCAACCCTGAAGCGGGTACAGCACGAAGACCCCCCACGTCCACTAAAGGAGCCATGCACTTGGGTGCCGGCACCGGGACAGATGGTGAACTCACCGGAAGAGACTCGAGATCGCAGGAGACCCTCATGCCTACAGCCAACGATTTCCTACAGGGCTGCCAAGACCACTCAACAGGAAAGAACGGTCCTTTAACACACATGCTGGACCACGGGATGCCCACAGGCAGACAGGTGAAGCCAGACCCCTACCTCACACCACATGTAAAACCAAACTCCAAATCAAACATGTAAGTGTAAGAGCTAAAACTACAACTCCCAGAAGAAAACGTGAGTTTAAGCCTTCATGACACTGGATTCGGCTGCATATTCCTAGACAAGATGTTAGAAACAGAGAGGAAAAGAAAAAGAAGAACAAACTAGATATCATCGCAATGAAAAACTCTGTGTTTCAAAAAACACCTTAAAGAAAAGGAAAAGACAACATACAGAACGGGAAAAAATAGTTGAGTCACATATCAAGTATGGGACTTGTACCCATGACGCTGACTCAGTGGGGACAAGACCAGGTAACAGATTAAAAGACAGGCGGGGTCTGGTGACACACTTCTCCAAGGAGGAGACACAAAAACGAATATATACATAACAAGATGCCCAAAGCTGATGTCATCGCTCCTCAGGGAAAGGGAAACGAAGGTCCCCATGAGGTAACGAGCCTTGGCAAGGGCGGGGAGGAGGCCGAGCCCCCACGGACCACTGCTGTGGTGGTAAAATGGTAACAAATCCTTGAGCAGATGAATGTGGAATCACCGTACAGCCCAGCAGGCCCACACAGTGGGGTCTGCCCACGAGGAAACGCTCCCAGTATCGTTCTTCATAGCAGACAAAAGGCAGGAAGAACCGTGTCCACACAGTGGAACATCATTCAGCTCTGACCCCCGCGACAACACATGCACTCCTTGGACGCACAGTGCTCAGTGAGAGAAGCCCCTCACAGAACACCCCCACGATAGGATTCCATAAAAACGAGACATCCAGGAGCCCCTGCGCAGGTGGCAAGTTGGCCGCGGGCATTGCCCGTCTCCAGGGCCTCAGGAGGTACCTGTCCGGCCACTAGGCCGCAACATCTCCAAACCTCTGGGGCATCCTTGTGCCTCCACAGCTGGTCAGAATTCGCCACCACAGTCCCCTTTGAGGGACGCTCCCTGACTTCATGTTCTCAGATCAGCTTCCTGTGTTCATGCTCCCCGGCCCTGGGCCCTCAGGGCTCCTGCAGGCCCCCACGGCTGCCCGGACTAGCCGCCCCGAGTCCCCACACACTGCCAGGCCCCCATCTGGAGGGCAGAGCTCTGCTGTCCGGTGCTGCCAGCTATCCTCCCTAGAGTTGTCTGGCAGGAGCCCGGCCCCTCTCCTCAGGCCTGTTTCATCTGAGTCTTGATACGCAAGTACTTCGGGGTGCCTAGCTAGCACGTGCAGACCTGACCGCAAGGTAGGGCACAGGCCAGCAGAACCCCAGGAACTGCCTCTCAGCCATGCTCCCTGATGCTCACCTGGCCAGGTGTCAGAGAGATCATAGCGAGTCCGGGTTGGCGGGGGTGTGGAATTGGGGAGGGCACACACCAGGTGGACAAATGCTGTTTTCCCAGGGTCTGGAGCAGACTGGCTCCCAGGGCAGCCACCCGCAGGCCTGGCCAAACCGGAAGTGGGCACCGTGGTCATCCTAGGACGTCCCGCAGACCCCACCCTTCTCCCCCCACCCCCATGCCCTGCAGAGCTGTCACAGGGCAGGCAGGCAGGCAGGCAGGCGCTGACCTGTTGTTAGGACCATATGGCTGGGCAGCACCTGCTACATTGTCCCCTCTCAGTGTGAGGAGGCCGTCCTTCTGCTTCTGTGTGGGCAGCACGGTGGACACCAGGGAGGTCCGGGAGGGGAGGAAGACACAGGCGCCCCTGGCTGGCTGGCCATGGGACGTCCAGCCCTCGAGAGCAGGGGCTTCCAGATCCTTCCAGGAGGTGCGGATTCCATGAGGACAAGGTGAAGGGAACCCAGTGCCTCGCCCCCAGCCAACACCCCATAAGGCCCCACCAAGGGGAGCCAGTAACCCCCCCAGGGCCAAAGGCTGCCCATGTGCTCCCACCCCACCCTCAGGGCAGCACGTCTCCTGGACCCTCGGCTGTGTGGCTGACCTCCCGCCCCGGGGGGAGCGCAGGTCCCCAGTGCTAATGTTTCCGCCAGAAATTGTTCCCACGGCCAGAAGCACCGCACACGGGGGACAGAGCAGGCAACTACCCCAGAATCCGTGGCCAGGGGCGGCTCTGAGGGAGAAGAGGAAACGGCTGCTGTACACAGAAGACGTGTCGCCTCAATAGATTTGCAGCTGAGACACTGGCGGTACCGACAAGAACCTCAAAAGGCAAAGTTCCAGGCGTCCTTAGATGAGCCGATGCGACTCCTCACATGACGCACCTGTGTCACTGGCAGCAGGAGCAGACACTTCTGCCGGACAACAACCCAGTCGAAGCCAACCAGGGCCAGACGTGGGGTGGCCGGGGTCGTGGGGGCATCTGCCGCATGTTTCTGGGGAGACCAGCCGTGCTCTGGAGGGCTGGGCCACAGGGTGTGCCCCGATCGCCCCCCAGGGCCCGGAGGCTCCTGCCTCGCCCTCACAGCGAGGATTCTCCTCTCTCGCCCTGACTCTGTGCTAGCTCGGAAGAAAGGCTGCTCCCTCTGCATCGGGGCCTGTGGGCCAGAAGATGGCAGGCAGCATTGGGGACCCCTCTGCCCCCAGCCTACGCCAGCCCTCTCCCATCTGCAGAAGAGTGAGGGCGGGAGCTGCCACCCCTGAGGACCCTTCGGGCCTGGTGCTCATAAGGCTGCAGGGAGGGCGAGCCCCAGGAGCCCCCACCCGGCCCATGGCTGCACGTGCTGCGGACAGCAGCCCTGGCAAGTCAGGCAAGGAACCGCCTGCCCCTTGGCCCACAGCCCGGGAGGGAGGGAGCCTGCCACCCAGGCCTGATGCGCATACCAACAGGCCCTGCTGGAAGAGGCAGGGACGCGGGGAGAATTAAACAGCACGGTTAAATAAGTGCTGGTCCTCATGCATATTTATAAATCACCCGGCCTCAGAGCTAAATCAATATCTCTCCCGGCTGAAGGAAGCACAGCTCAGGGAGAAGAGCAGGGGCCTCAGGGGCCAGGGCTTGGCTTTCTAGATGGGAAGCCCAGTCCTCCCCGGGCTCTGCCGTTGTGACCCTGATCCCTCCACCCTGGCCATGTGTCTTCTGCTGCCTGCTGCCCCTGAGCCTATGGACACGCTCTGCACAGGCCCGGGGCTGGTGCTCCTGGGGCTCAGGAGCTACATGACCTTGGGCAGGCCCCACAGGCAGCAGGAAGCCAGTAAGGTTCTTGCTCGGTGCTTAGTGGACTCATGGAGACACTCCCTGGCTCTGAAGCCTTGGGCACACAGCAGGCCTCGTCCCCAAGAGTGGGGGAACAGGAGCCCAAGGGATGGCGTGCCAGCTGCACGTGGATAGTGCAGGGAGTGGCGGCAGAAGTCACACAGAGCACACAGGCTGAGCCCCCACTGCCACCCGCCTGCCAGATCTCCAGAACCATGAGCAGCCGGCCCACTTCCTGGCTCAGAGATTGAGAAACTGAGGCCCAGAGAGGACGGGAGACCCACACACCTGTCCAGGACTGGTCACTGGGGGCAGGGGGTTTAAGGGGAAAGAGGCCCAGGGCTGGTGGCCACAGAGGCAGGTCCCCTCCTCAAGCCACAGACATTTCACTGAGGGAGCAACAGGTGTTCTGCAAGCCTCCACCTGGCCTGGGCCAACACGACGAAGGAAGAGGCCAGGGACCACACGGGCCCGGCCCCCGCCTCCTCCATTTCCCCATGTCCCCCAGGACAGAGGCTTGATTCAGAAGCTGGTCACTCAGCATCCTGTGGCCAAGGCTGCCACCTCTCAGTGGGCTGTCCTGATTAATGATGGGAGTCTGTGTGCATACTGTGTCCAGCACCACGTGGCCAGCCCCGAAGGGACAACCCACGGCAGCCACTGAGGGGCCTGAGGCTCCTGGTCAAAGACCTTCTGAGGTGGCTCCAGGAGCACAGCAGAGGGAGAGAGCACCTAGGGGAGCAAGGCCTGCCTGGGCCGGTACACATGGGTGAGGTTCCTCCCATGCCACCCTCTAGGTGACCACCATGCCTACTTCCAAGCCAGTGCCAGAGAAGACAGCAGGACGGTTCATCCTCCAACAGCCAAGTGACAGAGGTGAGCAAGGTCCTGAGGCTGGCTAGAGGAAGACCATCAGGGATAGGAGGGCCCAGAGGGAACCCTCGCCTAGCTGGGCCTGATGCTGGTCCTCCTTGGGCGCAACACCCAGAGGGAGGCTGCCATGCTGAATCTTGGGGCCCAGCCCCAGCTCAGAGGCAATGCTGTGCTGCTGGGCTGGAGTGCTGCTGGTGAGGCATGAGGTTTCCAAGAAGTAGGGTGCAGGACCCGCAAGGAAGGCTCTGGTGGCCTCAGGCACTGGAGCAAGCTGCCTACACGAGGCAGAGACTGGGATGGCTCTAAAGTTCTACCCCAGAGCTCTAGGATCGCTCCAGCAGGGCAGGCAACCATCCGCACTGCCTCCCGGAGCTCCCTCAGCCCTGACCACAGAGGCCTGGCCTAGCTAGCTGGTCAGCCTCTCCTCTAGGTTCCAGGAGCAGCCCCAAGAGGTGCCCCTCCCTGTACTAGTCTGGGGACAAGTCCGAGGCCCACTCCCTCTGAGCCTCAGTTTGCTGGTCTCCCAGGTGGAGACACTGTGGCTCACCTTCCCAAATGCTTGGGGGAGGGGACACGTAACCACAAGAGCCCTGCTGAGCACAAAGAGTCCAGCAAGGTCCCCAGCGTGAAAACCAGAGTCAACCCTGCCAGGGGCCACTCACGGCCAGACACCCCCCAACTGCTGCATCTCCACATGGGCCCACATGTGGGGCACCTGAGCCTTTCCAGAGCTGTCGGCAAACTGGGGGGGGGGGCAGGGAAGCACAGGAGGAGAGCAAGGAGGGAGCAGAGACCATGGCAGGTAGGGCGGGGGCCCAGGACAGGGGCCTCCCCGCCCCGACATTGCGCGTTCACTCCCTGGGTGGCCATCAGCACCGGCCTCATCCAGTCTCCCTCCAGAGAGGCTCAGAAGCCACGAGAATGTCAGAGCTGGAGGTCACGTACTGGAATCCCTTTCCACTCAGGACAGCTGCCTCTCACCACACACCCAGCCCTGCAGCACGCCTACGTGGCAGCCTCACTTTCTAGAGACCCTGGGCCTCAGGAGGGCTGGCTGGCCGGGCAGAGCCTGCGGAGCAGTCACAACTGCCCTCCTGGGCCTGCTCTGCCGCCGTCCCCGCCACACTTGCTTGTCTGCAAGTGGATGCTGACACAACTGTCCTGTTATAAACTTAGGTTTCTACCAAGCACACCCACGGCTCCCGGCAGCCCCAGTGGTGGTAGAAGACACAGGTCAACGGAAGACGGAGAGGTCCAGTGGCTGGACTCGGAGATGGGAGAGCAGAGGCCACTGGCAATTTCTGAGAGATGTGACGGGGTCCCCACCAGATAGATCCGACAGACCCTGGTGTCCCACCAGCCTGAGTTGGGCCCTAGCTCTGCCAGCCAGTGAGCGAGTGCCCTGACTCGGGTTGGGAGGGGTAACGGCACGGAGAGTAGACAAGGCAGAGACCGTCCATGTGTGCGCCTCTGTCCCGTGACGCATAGACCCCCACCCGCTCCCCCAGCCCCAACCCCGCCGTCTGCTCTCTGGGTCCGTGAGCCTGAGGACTCCGGGTCCTTGTGTGAGTGGGGACCCCATGCGTGTCCTTCTGTGTCTGGCTTGTGTTCTCAGGCTCGTCCCCATGTTGGAGCAGGCGGCAGCACTTCCTTCCTTCCTGAGGCCGAGTGATGCTCCATGGTGTGGACAGACCACACTGTTACCGCTCACCCGTGAAGGACCCCGTAATGCTGCTGTGAACACAGGGGCACACATCTGTTCCAGTCCCAGGAGCGGGACTGTGGGATCATAGGGGTCAACAAAGCAGCTTTTCAAAATCAGTTACAACACCTGTGGTGAGGCATCAGGAAGTCCCCACGTGAGACAATTCTAGAATTCAGCATTTTGTCCATACACCGCCTCAGCACAACCACCTTCCTATGAGAGAAATCCTGTAACTGGTCAGAACTTCCTTCCTTGTGGGGCTTCCAAGAGGCTCAACGTCATCACAGCCCTGAAGCTGGGACATTTGTGGTCTGTTTCTTGCGGGCATCATGTTGTCTGTGGTTGAGAATTCTTTGTACAGTACTTGGATCTCACCTAAAGGGAACAGATGTGACTACAGAAAACAATCAAGGCAATATTCATAAACTGAAGAAACCCATTTCTCCAAGCAACCTTGACTCTTCTAGAACCTTCCGTGGAGAGTCCTGAGGGTCCCGGGATGCTGCCATTCACTGGACTATTCCAGAATCTGTGGTGAAGATCCCTGAGTACTGGGGAGGCTGACACTCCCCTATGTTCCAGAACCTTCCATGGAGAGCCCCAGAAGGCCTGGGAAACTGACGTTCTTTGTCCTCTGTGCCACAGAAGGAAACCAGGAGAACATGGTCCTGCCAGGCCCCTAAGCCCCTCCCAGGCCCCCGAGCCCCTCCCAATGGCCTGCTCCCTTTCCTGCGCGTCACCATCTCAGTGCTCTACTCACATATATGCTTAGCCCACTGTTGGTCTCTCCCCACAGAACATAAGCCCAGGGAAGTGGGGCCCTGGAGGCCTCAGCCTCTATCATCCCCCAAGGTAGAGGAGCACCCACACAGTGGGGCCCAGCAAGGTGGGCTGGCTTGCAGAGGGTCATTCACCTAACACCCAGCACCAGGCTGGCCAAATGACCACTGCTCAGCCCACAAGGTCCCTCCTCCCTCTGGCCAAGGTGGTGGCACAGGGAGGGCATGGGACCTGGCGACACGTTCAGAAGGCATCTTGGGCCCTGAGCCCTGGAAGAGCTGTTTGCAAGGGCACATCAGTGCCTGAGTCGCAAGGAGGCCAACCAGGAGATGGGGCTGACAAGGTGGAAGGCAGAGTGGAGACAGAGACAGAGCAGGGAAACCAGTGCACGGCTGGAACAGGCCTGGCCTGAAGCTCAGGTTAGTGAACCCCTGTTGCACAGGGCTTTCTGGGGACTGTGACCCCAAACAGCCTCTCTCGTCAAACAGGATTTTTGAGAGCAGAATGCACTGGGCTGCCATCTTCTTCCCGGGCAGCCACATCTTCTGTCCCCACACATATTCCCAGAGGAATTCAGTGGGGGCCAGAGATGCCTGGACATGGCAGCGGACGGGGAGGGCCCCGAACTCCCTGCTCTGCAGACGAGACCCCCTCTTCCCTAAGTGCCGGTCAGGCTGCCCACTGCACAGACAAGAACCACAGCCTCTGCCACCAGGAGATACCCCCAAAGGGAGGAAAGGGCCTCTGCCACCACGAGACACCCCCAAAGGCCCTCTCCGCTGCACCTCTGCCTCGCGTGGTGCGGGGACGGGGGGACAGACAGGCACACGGAAGGCCTCTCTGCCTCCCTGCTCCTGGAGCACCTGACTTCTGCCAGAAGGTGGGGCAGTCCAGCCCCAGTGCCCACAGTGCCTCCGTGGCACGTGCCCCAGGCTTGACTGCTCCCCTCCCACTGCAGGGACGGTGCTGCAGGTCAGGGAGGGGGAGTGACTGCTGGACTCCACCAGGGCAGAGGTGCTGCGGGGGCCCCTTCCAGGTGGGCCTATTCCCGCCTGGCCTGGCTCCCCGGCACAGGGAACAGTCTGACCCCCAGGCCACCACCCGCGCATCTACATGAGGGGTGGGGACACAACCCTACAGGGGCTGACCAAAGCCATCAGGAACAGGAGAGCCGGTACCCCCAAGGCAGCCAGCCTCAGAGCCCCCATCAGGGGAGGGCCGTGCCCTTGGCCAGTGTCAAGGGAACAGGAGCCGGTTGGGACGCAAATCCAGGGCACGGGCTTCACAGGGAGGAAGGTGACAGGCTGTGAAAGGGGCCTGTGGAGACCACCACCCACTGGGACAGAACCCTGGTGTGCAGGGTGGGGCTGGGTGTCCTGCCAGTCCCGGGACACTCACGAAGGACAGGAAGCCCGGGACAAGTGCTCCCTAAACAGGCCCTCCCGCCCGTCCCGCCTCTCTGGTCATAGACACCCCCCGACTTGACGGGCCCTGGGGAACCCCTAGAAATGGCTGGAAAGCCTCGCACTGGCATCAGGACGACGTGTCTCTCCCGGCTCTGCCCCAGGGCTCAGGGCCTTGGTTCCTGGGAGGGACAGAGAGGCACCACGGGCACGAGGCTGCAGCTGGCTGAGCGGGGCTCAGGACCCACGAGTGGTCCTGGGACAACAGCGCTGCCTCTGCCCGCCAGGCTCAGCCCGCAGCCGCGACACTCCAGGCCCACTCTAAGGAAGAGTCAACTTGCCGAAGGAGACACACATGACGTCTTACCACGCCAGCCTCTAGGCTCGCAGAGGGCTGGGCAAGCAGCGTGCTCGTCTACAAGCATGGCGAGGAGAGCGGAGGATGAGGTGTCAGCACGCGGTCTAGAGCGGCGAGGCGGTGAGGGCCACTGACGGTGCAGGGGCCACTGCTCCCCGAGCCAGCGCTCCCTGTGCCACGCGGTCCCAGCACAGCCAGCAGCAGAGCGGGCCGGCTGGCGCCCAGAGGGTCACAAGCTGGAAAGGCCCCATGCAAGTGGAGGGGGGCAGGGCGCGCGGCTGGGCCAGCAGTCTGGGGGGCCTGAGGCCCTGTGGGGACGCCCGCCGACACCAGCCTGTGGGATTAGAGGGGCTTATGATTCAAGACACATCATTCTCCTCATAAAAAAATCAAGAAAAATCAGCGCCTGTGGAAATGTCTCCACACAAGTGCACATCAGCAAGCCGGCTTTTTTTAGTCCTCAGTGTTAATAAACATGAGCAGCCGGGCGCCGCCGTGGGGAAGGGAGGCTGGGGCGCTTTCCTCAAGTGCCTTGTTTTACATGTCTGTCCCGGAGTGCGGGCCGGGGGCGCACGCCTGCTCGCTCATGCTGTGTGTGAAGGGGTGCACACGGCTACCCCAGGCCGGGCCACAGACGTCCGGAGCGGAGCCCCGAGGCCGTGTGTGCGCTCATACGGCTGGGACACCGAAGGGAAGACCCCTGACCTGGAGGGAAATGTGAACAAGAAATGCAGGAGATGCTGACCTGTCTGTCCATGCTCAGGTAGGGCACAAAGGGGACCCCACAAATGCAGACAAGTGGCGTTCCCGCGCAGAACAGTAATGGTCCTATGACGTCTGGCTCCCAGAGGTTCACCTTCCTCCCTCACAAAACCCAATGATTTTCTCATTGGCTGGGGGAGCTCGGTATGTGCATTCCAGGGGGCACATAAAAATAAACAAGCGGTGCCAGGAACACCCTGCAGGAGAAGTCACAGGGGCGGGGAGAAGGGGACGCATTAGCTCAGGAAGCAACCCGGGCCCGAGGAGGTGGCACCTCACGCCAGTGAGGACAGGCTGTGCTGTAAGCTGTCTTGGGACTTCTGGGAGGAGCCCCTGCTAGGGAACAGGCTGATGTCAGGCTTCGTACCTGGTAAAACACCAGGCCAAACCCAAACAGCACATCAGCCGTAGATTTACACATGAAGACAAGACCACCACAGAAGAACCCCTTCATGACCCGAGCCAAAGACAAAACGTCCACAGATGCACCGAAATAAAAACTTCTGCACCAAAAACTTCTGCTCGGTTCAAAACACCTCAAGCAAAGTCAAGAGACAGATGATCAACTGGAAAATACAGTCACAACTTAAAAACACTTCAACTCCTCAAAATACAAAAAGCTTCAAGAAATCAACAGGACCAACAAGCCATTTGAAAAACAGACCAAGGACATTAATACATATGAACGTACTGAAATGCCCCTGCTCCCGCGTATAATAAAAGAACTGGAGGTTCTAAGTACACTGCCCGCCCCCAGCCTGTGGGGGCAGGAGGTCTCCCGTGTGACAGTGCACTCCTGGTGAGGCTGCAATTGATGCCGTCCCACGTGGGGGCAGCGGTCACCAATGGACTGCCACGAGGCACCATCCAGCAGAATCGACCAAGAGAAGTGCAGGAACCCTTTGATCCCAAGTTTATCCTACATACACGCACATGCACGGAGACACTGTACACAGGACATGCACCACGGCCACGTTTATGGCCACAGAAGGGGAAGACAGGCCACTAACAGACAACTAGTTCAGTACGTGATGGCACATCACAGGGATGCAGCAAGTGGTCCTAAGAAAACCATGTGACCTCCCAGATCTGTTACGTGAAAAACAAGGTACAGAAAGGTTTGAAAACAGGTCATCTTTTGAGTTAAAAGAGGGGCAGGCACTAAGAATTTGTTAGGGAAAAAGCAACCAGCAGTCAAAGGAGTTCCTACATGAGAGGAACCCCACGAAATGCTTCCCGTACCAACTTCTCCCAGCCACCACATGGCACAGAGCCCAAGCCGCCCAGCCCCAGAAAAGCTCCAGGGCTTCCTCCAGAGCCCACCTCTGGGCCGTGCCGCCTGCTGCTGCACCTGCCCCCATGCGCCCTGCTCGTCTACGCCCCGAGAGCGTGGGCTGGGAGCCAGGCCTGAGGCCGGCGTGTGCAGGTGATCCAGGCAAGGTCGCTGCCCACAGAGCTTGCGCTCCAGAGGACCAACCCACAAACAGGTCTGGGATATGGCGTGAAGGCACTGCCCAAGCTGGCCCTGAGGGACGGGCAGGGCTGGGGGGCAGAGATGTGGGGCTCTAGACTGCAGTCGTGGGAGCCGGGAGCACTGAGGGGAAAGCCAGCTGGATGGCAGGGAGGCCCTGTGGTCACCACACGGCCACCCCAAGCTGTCGGGGCAGGAATAGGAGCCGATGGGGCAGCAGGAGGCATGGGGTTCTGCTGGGGGGATGGAAGTGCAGCACGAGGGGGTCCTGGGACTTGGGAGACCGGGCTCCGTCATCTGCGCTGAGGGAAAGACCACTCTCTTTCCTCAGTGACCGAGGCCTTTTTAAGTGTAGCTAATAAGGAGCCTAACTGAGTGTTAGAGGCAGGCGTGAGGGATGGCTCCCACGTAGCAGAGATTGGCATCTGCCTGTCGCAGACCAGCTGTGGCCATTGCTGACTGCTGTCGGTCTAATGCCCCTGAGCTCCGATCACCCTCTCTGGGGCTCAGCCTTCACTCAGGCATCCCCAACACATGGTCTGTGGGTTTGGCCCCTCCAGGGAGGACCCCAGAAAGCACTGCAGAGGTGTGGGCAGAGGGCCAGCCAGGGACAGGACATGCCCAAGGGCGTGGTCAGCAACCAGAGTCCACAGGGCAACAACGGTCAGAGGCAGGAGGGTTCTAAGAAGCAGAGGTCAGGCCTGCCTTGGGCTCAGGGCTTCCTGGCAGGGGGGAGCGGGTGCAAGCGGGTACGAGTAGGTGGGGTAGAGCCTGTCCCTGGGGGCGCCCAGGCCAGGCAGGAGGAACCTGCAGGTGGGAGGGAACCTGTGGGCACCCGGGGGGCCATCCTGTCACAGCCTCAGTGGGGAGAGGGCAGGGTGGTGTGAGGAGTGCAGTCCCCCCACAACCTCGTATTCAGGAAGAGGGAAGGAGGTGGAGGCCGGGAGGGTCTGATGAGACAGAGCTGCTTGCCTACTGACGCAGGGATGGGAGCAGGGATGTCTCCACGGGCACCATGAGCTTTCCGCTCACAGGCAACCCAGCAATTTTCTACCCACTCCGTTTCCAAAAAAGATACTTATTCCAAATGTCACTGGGCTGCAGTCTGGTCCCCTTCCTGAGCAGCGCTGCTGGCGGGCTACAGGCAGCCCCACCCAGCCCCGGGGAGCTGGTGCTCGGGCTGGGCCTGGGGGTGTGTGTGTGGGAGAAGCGAGACCTGCGCCCACCCCTGCCGGTCACCTGGCTGAATAAGCAGTGTGATCAGGCAGCACCAAGGGGCAGCGGGACGTGGGCTCCACTCCCAGAGATGAATTCTGCTTGATTACATGCACGCTGAAGCATTTACAGGGAAGGGTGCAGATGTTTGCAATTTGCTTTAAAATGCATCAAAAAACAGTAAAAGCACTGATGGATGGCGGAGGGTTGGCATCGGGAGGCCCCCACGGTAAGACGCTCATGCTAGGATGCGGGTGGTGGGGAAGCGGGTCTACACAGAGGGGCTCGTCCGACTTTGCTGGACATTTGAGGACACTCATTGTGCGCTGGGGCCAGTATGGCGGGGCCGAGGGCACAGGGAGCAGGCGTCCAGTCCGACTGTGCTCTGCACATCCCGTGTCCGGCCCAGGCCAGGCTGCTGACGGACACATGACCCCCGTCCCTGGTGCTGCCAGGGTCTGGCCCCCTCTCGGTTGCACCTGTGGCCTATGGCTGTCACAGTCCCCAAAGCCCATCAGAACCTCGAATGTGGAAAAGCATGTGTGTTGTCATCAAGGTGAGGCACAGGATGGCGGCCCTGCTCGGCTGGTGGGTGAGGTGCTCGGCCTGTAGGCTGTCACCGGGGTCACCAAAGCGGCCTGAGACCAGAGCCACAGCCACCACTCACACCAGAGCCCACCCACCAAGAAGAGACCAATGGGAGGTCAGGACAAATGAGATGCGTCCTGCTGCTATTTCTCATTCTCTTGGCTCTGGGAATCCAAGGCCCATGGAGAGGTGTGCAGGGCAGGGGTGTGGTGGGAGGGAGCAAGGAACCCAGGCAGGGAGGACCAGGGCCGTGGTTGCATGTCCCACTCCACGGCCACCAGCCCCCGGCTCTGGCAGACACATGGGGAGCACAGGGCGCCCCCTGCCTCGCGGCCCAGACCTCCAGGTCGTCTGCTTACTCCCAGCCCGGAAAACTCTGGACCTGTCCAACCCATCCGTCCTCTACCGAAGGCGTCTGTGAGCGAGCCACTCATGCACTGGCCAACCATGGGCCTCAGTTTCCCCATCTCTAGAGCGTGGCATGCACAGGAAAGCCGCAGTCCCCCCCAGTGGCTGGCGGGAGTCCCCTCCATGGGCTGGGGCACTGGGATGAAAGTGGGGATGGCCCGGTCCCCACACCCCTGGCAGGCCTGCCCCCCACGCCGTCTGGGCACTCAGAGAGTGCGGAGCAACAGGCGCACACCAGGCTCGGAGCGGTAACGGGAGCTGTTTCCTCACCAACCAGCTGTGAACCAATTACAAGAAGTTCTAACTAGTGGTGCTCCCTCTCCAAGCATATGTTCCCAATTAAGTCAAACTGCAGCTGATTTTAATCAATCTTCCTTGAAGCGGCCCAACTTGAAGCCTCTCCACAGAGGGAAGCGGGGAGAGAGGAGGGCGTGCGCACAGGAACACCCCGAGCCCCACGGCCCGACTGCGCCCCTGTAAAGCACGGGGCTCGCTGGGCAGCAGGGGGCGGATCCAGGCCTCAGCCAGACACAAGCCCTTCCTGCCCACTCTGCATGGCCCGCATGGACACTCATCGGGCCTTCATTCCTGTCTGTCCTGGGGGTCTCCGCACCTCAGCCCGGCCTGGGTGCACAAGCGCTTGTCATGAGCTGCACGAGGGGGCGGCGTCTGGGTCAGACAGAACAGCCGCTGCCACAGCAAGTGTCCAAGCCCTCTGGAGCAGCCGGCTCAGCCCTGGGGTGCCAACCTCTGCCTGCCCATAGCACCACACAGCTATGGCTTAGGGCAGCTGGCGGGGGAAGCGACCCAGCCCTGCCCCTCCTGCTGAGTGCCCTTGGCTGAATGACTGCCCCTCCCTGACTGCACATTTCCTCATCAGGAAAACGGGGCAGCGGGACCTCCCACCGGCGACCGTGGACACAGAAGAGGTCTGCAGAGCACAGTGACGGCTGACCTTCCTGAGACAAGCCCCATTCTCCACACAGGGCCAGCACTCGTAGACCTGAGCTGCAACTGGGAACATGGAGAGGCTGTCATGGCCCTCCTCTCACTGCCTCTCAAGGTCAGTGATGGCACTGCTACAGGACGGGCAA
Source organism: Ailurus styani (assembly GCA_002007465.1). Lineage (NCBI taxonomy): Eukaryota > Metazoa > Chordata > Mammalia > Carnivora > Ailuridae > Ailurus > Ailurus styani. The sequence continues at coordinate 6,008,069 of LNAC01000028.1, read as the reverse complement.
ACGTCCCCAGGCCTAGCTGCGAAACATCTGCCAGAACAGAGGAGGCAGCCATGCGTGGCTATCTAGAAGCTTCCACCACCCACTTCTCTGCGTTTCAGCCCTGCCAACCGCACCCCAGGGCCACGGCCAAGACTCAGGGAGTCCTACCACGTCCACCCACACGCACCTGAGCCCCCGGTATGACAGAGACCTGGCCCCCAAGCCCCACCCCCTTGGCTGGGCTGTGGCACCTCCTCAGCTCCCAACCCGCTCCCATAGGCGTGGACACGGACGTCACCTGACCCTGTGGGCAGGAGCTCAGCCCCTGGGCCGTAACCAGCTCCAGAACTCACTGCAAGGCCTCTGCCGCACCCCAGAGTTGGCGTGGTGCTTAAAGTATCTCCACCCAGGAACACTCGAGACGGGAAGAGCACCAGACACCCCATCTCCCAGGATGCTGGCACTGGTGGCGAACATCCATGAGCCATGGTGCTCACCTGTACCGCACCCCCAAGTCCCCACTAAGAGCCACGGCAGGCTCCCTGGAAGCCCAGAAACAGGGAGAAAGGAAATGAAAAATTTTAGTAGGGCTCACTGCACCCCAATGACGGGGGGGGGCCCGGGCAGCCGTCAGCCCCGCTCGCAGGCTGTGCCCTACCAGACATGCTGGAGACACCCGCCAAGCCTGCTCTGACAGGGCCCGGCTGACGGGCCGCCGGGGTCGACCTGCCGACAGCCCAGCTCTCCCTTCTGAGGCCCGCGGCCCAATTAACCCAGTGCGGCTCCTAGCACTGAACGCTGCCAGCCGTGGCTCACGGCTCCGTGCTTCATCAGAGTTGTCACTGCTCCCAACTCCAAGAATCGGTAATAAAAAAGAGATTTGATTTGCCTCTAATAGGTGTCAAGATAAAATCAATGGCCTGTCCAAAATCTGGGTAATCACAAACCTGCAGGTTCCTTGCCACAGAACAATTCAGACAGGAGGATAACAATGAAAAACAAAGTCAGAGCGAACAGTGAACAGCAGTGTGACTTTGCAGCTACGGGCAGGTGGGGACGGGCCTGGGTACAAACCCCAACAGAGAAGGTCCCTGGGGATTCTCACCCACCACACCAGCCATGAGCTGTAGGCGTAGAGGGAGGGCAGGGGGAAGAGCACTGACGGAGCACAGCACCACAGCCAAAGACTGCACCGCCTCTCTGCTGGGCTCCGGGATACATGCTCTCATCCACCTAGGGGTGCGTGTGTCCAGGGAGGTCCCTGATGTGGTTCAGTCTGATGAACCAGAAGACAGGACGTCTGTGGGTGCGGGAAACACAGACACTGACACACAGGGAGAAGCCAGAGAGCAGGGCACACCCTGGGAGAACACGGGCTCTGGGAGAAGCCTCCGCCTGGGGCCGCCCGCCTGCACGCACCTGCAGGGTGAGCCGCTCGAGCTGCATTTCCAGCATCTTCTTGTCTTCTTCCAGACGACTGCGCTCCCCTTCCAGCTCCTCAATCTTCAACCTGCAAGAAGAGCCAGACCATCAGCACACACACCGCAGGGCGCACATCCATTCCCACGGCCAGGGTTCTTCTGGGGATGGGGGGTCTCGCACAGGCCGGGAATGCAGCCCGTGTGTCTGTTCTGACCAAGAGGGCTCTGCAGGGGGTCTTCACTGATCACAACTGGGGGGGGGTGCGGGGGAAAACAAACAAGAGGCAGGACAGGTAGGAACCTGCACGTGTCCTGTGCCTGTTGGTCCACGCCCAGCAGGTATGACCACATGTTGTAGAGGACACAGAACCACGGAGATGGCCTGAAGAGAGACGTGGGCTGGGGAGGGAAGCTAGACTGAGGGGAAGTGGGCCAGGGCTGACAGAGGCATGTGGCAGGCTTCAGCTCACTATGAGAGAGGCACTACAGTCAGGTGATTTACACATCAGGAAGTGTGTCCAGGAAGCAGTGCCCAGCACGCACACAGGCTGAGGAGCAGGGCCTTCCCCACCACCAGCCAGAATGGAAAACTCTCATTTCATGGATTATTCAGGAAGGGCTTGGCTCAGGAGTGAGAGATAATTATCTCTAGACTGAGAAGTGCTCCAGGGTGGCCTAGCAAATCACACAAGATCTGAAAGGACCAAACTCTTTCCAAGAAACTTAATTGCATCTCTGAAAAAGCTCAAGAAGATTTATATGCATACAAAAACATTCAGAATCCAACAAGCCAAACTTCAGTGTCTGCCAACTAATCAAGGCCTACCAGGCATTAAAAGAAGTAGGAAAATATGACCCATAATGAGGAGAATAATCAATCAATTGGAACCGACCAAGAATGGCAAACAGGAAGTAGCACCCAAGGACATTTAAACGGTTACTCCAAGTGTCGGGACATGGGAGCAACAGTTAGCTGTCCAGCAGCTCAGTGGCTGAGGAGGAAAGAGTAAGACAACCCAAATCCCTGGAGGGGAAGCCCTGGCGCCGAGCTGGCAAACACCCCCGACAGGCTAATGACACAGTCGACTCTGCAGGAGAAAGGTTTATACTCTTGAAGACTAAAGGAGAAAACAACAACAACAAAAAAAACCCAAACCCAACACAGAAAATACCCCAGACAATCCTGAGTAAAATAGACAAGAAAAGGAATATGTAAGACTGACAAGGTTGTCCCTGAGCTGTGGGGCGACTTCACGTGCACAACATCCACATGAGTGGAGCCCCCGGAGGAAAGGACAGAGAGGGACAGAAGGACAAACGCTGCAAGAAAGCACCACATTGGATGAAAAGTATACACAGACCCAAGAAGCTCAACAAACCCAAGCGCAAGACACATGAAGAAAAACAGCCCCGGTGCACATGAGAAAGAGAAGAAAAATCTTCAAAATACTGAAATAAGAAAAAAATACCAACCTAGACTTCGAGTTCCAGTGAAAATAGTCATAAACCAAAGCAAAATAGAGATGTCCTGAGGCAAACGAAACCTGCAAGAACGCGTCACCAGCAGACCTGCTCCACGAGGGAGGTCGAGGGAAATCCTCCCAGCAGCAGGACGGGGACACCGCACGGACCCCAGGATCTACGCAAAGGAGTGAGGAGCAGTGGACAGCGTGCCTATGTTGGCAAGTATGTGGCTTTCAATGTCATCTAAATCCTCTAAGGGAACTGAAAGGACTAGCTTCTCTGTGCAGCTGGTGCACAGCTGACAAGCGCTATCACACGAGTTTCAGGCATGTGACTCAGTGACCCCACAACTACGGATGTCACCATCTGTCCCCACACAAACCTGCTGCATGGTCATGGGCTGCCTTCCCTGTGCTGTACGACACACCCACAACTTTCCTGTTTTATGGCCGCAGTTCTGTGCCTCCCAATCTCCACCACCCATTTTGCCCGCCCCCCAGCCCTCAGGTAGCCAGCAGTTTGTGCTCGTCTCTGTGAGTTGTTTCTGTTTCATTTCATCTGATCACTCGTTTTGCCTTTTAGATTCCACGTGAGTGAAACAATATGGCATTTGTCCTTCTCGGACTTAGTTCATGGAGCCTAACAGCCTCTAGGTCCATCCATGATGTCACAAGTGACAAGATCTCATTCTTTTTTATGGCCGAGTAATGTTCCACTGTGTGTATATATATGCTGCATCTTCTAGCCAAGATACAAAAACAAATTACTGTTTTTTAAAGAGACTGTTTCAACAAAACTAACAGAAGTGTACTGGGGTCTGAGGTAGAATTATAAATAGAATGTGTGACACACACAGCACAGAGGCTCAAGGGGAAAATCAGATACACGTAGTAATGAGGCTGGCATCGCTTGCAGAAAGACTGTGGTAAGTGGAAGATGTGTACTGTAACCCTGAAAACAACCCCTAAAATAGCAAAGAGCGACGACTAATAAGTGAAAAAAAAGAAATAAAATGAAATAATGAAATACACCCAATGAATTAGAAAGAAGCCAGAAAAACAGGAAAACAGGGAATGCAGAGGAAGAGAAGGGACAAGAAGAAGAAAGTGAGACCCAGTTGTACCAGCTGCCCCAGGACACGTGCACAGCCTACACGCCCGCCTACACGCAGACCATAAAGTAGACAGGCCAGCAGCCCCTGACCACGCGCTGCTTACAGGAGCACTCCTGACGTGAAGAGGCAAACCTCTGTAAGATACCAACACGGACAGGACAGCAAAGAAGGCTGGAGACGCTGCTGGTGTCAAGGCGAATTCCAGAGCCAAGAACGGCACTCACAAAGCAAATTCATAACGACAAAGGGGCCAACTGGCCAAAAGAACATTACCGTCCTAAACACGCATATGCTAACGACAGCTTCAGTGGAGACGCGGCAAAACCTGACAGAAATGTGAGATGTAACAGCCAGGCCCACAGTTACAGCCAGACATTTCGTACTGCTCTCTCAATAACTGAGAGAAGGAGAAGCAAAAGTTCCGGAAGGATAAAGTTGAAATGAACATGATCAGACAACATGACTCAAGGGTCCAGTAGGAACACTCTGACCACTACGGCACAGAGCACAGCCCTCTTGGGAGGACACACAGTATTTACCAACACAGACCGAGGGTGGGTCACACAAAGAGGCTCAACAAGTTGAAAAGGATTTTAGTAATTCAAGCACTTTCTGTGACCCTAATGGAGTTGAGCTAGAAATCAGTAAAAGAAAGATAACTGGACAATGTAATTGACAACAACATCCAAGAACACAGAGCATGTGGAGATCAATCTGGAAAAGCCGTCAGAGGCCCGCCCTTGGATAACTACGCAGGGGTCCGCTGAGTGGAGAGGAATTAACACCAGCCTGAACACATGGGGTACACGCGGCCGTGGCTAGAGGGCCGCCTGAGAAGATTTCACTTCTCCCCACATCGCTGGAGAGAATTCAAGCCATCCCAGTCAAATCCCACACATTTCTCTGTACAGACAGACAAGCTGATTCTAAAAGTCATGTGGAAATGTAAGGGGCCCAGAATGCTCAAAACAACATTGGGCAAAAGGCTGGGAAGCAAACAATTTCGAGAACTGTCATAAAGCCACAGTGACCAAAACAGTCCTGCCCTGAAGTCAGACTGAGGAAACACAACAGGCCCCAGAAATAAACACCCACACGTGGACAGCACTTTCTGATACACATTCTAAGGCAATTCATCATAGAAAAGATGCTCATTCTCACTTGCTCTCTCTTTTTTAAAGATCTATTTATTTTAGAGAGAGTGAAAGAGAGCACGCATGTGAGCCAGAGGAGGGGCAGAGGGAGAGGAAGAATCTCCAGCAGACTCTGCTGAGCGCCGAACCACACATGGGGCTCGATCCCAGGATGCTGAGATCACGACGGGCTAAAATCAAGAGTCAGACACTTAATCGACTGAGCCACCCAGGCACCCAGAAAGGATGTCTATTTAACAAATGGTGCTGGAATAGCTGGGTATCCATTTTAAAAAAAAAAATCCTTGGATCCCGTGATGTGTATAATGTAAAAAACTAACTCAAAATGGAAATATAAACCTCCACATAAGTTGAAAAGTTATAAAACTACTAAAGAATATAGGGGAAAACGTGTGAATCTGGGATAGGCAAAGTCTCACAGCTACAATATCCAAATCATCACAAATAAAAAACACTGATACAGATTTCTCTTTAAAAGCCTCACGAAGCAGCGAAATGGTGAGCTGTAGAACGGGAGGAGCTGCCTGCAAAGCAGGTGTGTGACAGAGGACCTGCGCCCAGAATGGACGAAGAATGCTCAGACTCACAAAGAGTAAACCATCAAATAAAAACTGGACACGAGTGGGAACACTGTGTCAAACAAGACACTGGATGACGACCAGCAGAGACGCTCAGCATTATCAGTCGTTCAGGAAACAGAGTCCAAACCACAGGCAGAGGCCGCTGCGCACCGATTACGGTCACAGCGAGAAAGGCTGCGGGCCAAGTGCAGGTGAGGGGACCCTGGGAGGCCATCTGCTGGCTGCGGGGATCCTGGGCGATGTGGCCACTTTGCACACAGGCGGATTCCTAAACCAGCACAACATGCCACTGCCAGCCATTCCACGCGTGGGCAGGTACTGAAAGAAGAGAAGTACATCTCCACATGAGGATTTCATTTGTAACGACAGGCTGCTTTGTCAGTGATGGCCAAAAGCCGGGGAAAGCGAACACCCGGCGCCAAGTGCCTGCACAGACACACAGCGGCACGTCGAGCTCGCAGCCAGAAGGAACACACCGCTGACCTGTGCCCACGGCAATCTCTCCGAACAGTGAAGCCAGACACAGAAGAGTGGACGCTGCGGGAGTCCATTCCTCTCCAACTTTGTCAAATGCCACCCGGTCCGCTGGTGAACACAGCTGAGCGGCTGCCTGGGGTGGAGAAGGGAGGGAGGGTCCGAGGCACTGGAGAGCTAACGTCAGGGTGCTGGAGTGTGGTGCCCGACAGCGGCGTGCAGGCACGAGTGTCTGTGAGAACATCACATGACACTGCCTATGCACAGCTTGCGGTCGCTTACAGCCGCTGACATGCCCGCCTCATGCCCGCATGAATACCGCTGCAGGCCCCCAGAGGCGAAGTACTGGCTGGAGCGCAGGCACGCACCACCCTCGCCAACGTGAACCGGGCCCTGGCCGTTGGGCTCCAGTGTTGCTGCCCTTCCTCGCTGGGTCCCGGCTTCACCGAGGGATGGACGAGGAGACGTCCCCGGGAGTGGGGGCGGGGGGGAGTCCAACACCCGAGGCCGCCTGGGGGAAGCCGCCTTCTGGGAAGGACTCCTGCATCTTGGGTGCAGGCTGCATGAGAAGGCCCGCTGGGCCGCTGGGAGACAGGATGCTCCGGATCCTGAAGGCTCGTGAGCACATGCTCTCGAGGGCTACGTGCAAAGAAGCAGACACGCAGCTGCAAGAGCATCAGCGAGACGGCTTGCTGTCATCCACCCTGCTCTCCGAGGACAGACCCACACCAGTAACGCTTGCTAATGCATTTGAACATGGAGCCCCTTTCTCTCCCTGATCCTCCTGTTCCTGCAAACTGTCACCTTGCCGAGGGAGGGAGAAGGAACCTGCTCACAAGGCTACTATGCCTTCCAGTGGTTCAAAGCAAGAAGCTGTGGGGTCAGTTTCTAGAAACTGATGGCCTCCACGTTCTGTAAACGTTGGGAGTGCTACACAGCCCAGACGACATCCCAGATCACCGCTTGAGAAGTCCATGCCACTCAAAGCAGGATGTGTGTGTGCAGGAATCAGCTAGGAGACGGCAGTTGCTCGCTGTTCTCACTGAACTACAAGACGGTGATGGTGGGGTGAAGGGGTGCAGGGAGTGGGGCCCAGAGAGGGGACAGCCAGTGGCACTGGCCCACAGTGCACCTGTCCAGGCTGAGCACCCACTGATCCCAGCCGCACACACTGCCTGCTGCCTCCTCCTCCCTGATGGGCCCTGACCGCCGGCTCACACCATCCCCGCGGACTTCCCTGTCTGGTGTGTCCCACGCCTGCCCTGCATTTCCAGCACAGAGCAAAGTGTCAGGCTCACACAGGCACACACGACCATGTCTGCACACAGCGAATGTTGGAGTCCCGCAGGAGTGGCTGGGACCCGGAGAAGCTAACGGCCCAGCTCTGGGGTCAGTCACACAAGGGGTGGGTCTGGCCATGGACCAAACGTGTCTCCCCAAGTTCTTATGCTGAAGCCCTACCCCCATGTGATGGAATGTGGAGGTGACCAGGATTCCATGAGGTTGTGAGGGTGGGACCCCGGGATGGGGTAAGTGTCCCTGTCAGAGAGAGATACCCGAGGGATTGTGCGCACTGTCTCCAGCCACGAGGACACGGCAGGCCAGGAAGAGTCCTCACCAGAAACAACCATGTGGTCCCTTGACCTCAGACTTACTGCCTCCCACAGGGAGAACATAAACATCTGTTGCTCCAGGTGCCCAGGCTGTGGCACCTGCCATGGCAGCCCGAGCGTGGAGGCAGACTTGGTCCTGAGGAGTGGGGGCCTCTGTGATAAGCCCCTGACCGTGTGAACACGGCTTCGGAGCTGGTGATGGGCACAGGCTGCAGCCGGGAATCCGGGCACTGAGGGCAAGTATGGAGAGGACTCCAGTGGAAACAGAGCGTGTTCTGGAAGGTGGAGGAGAGGTGAGCCTCGCCACAGAGCACCAGGAGTTTGGCTGAACTGTGTTCTTGAGTCCTGTGGAAGGCAGCCCTGGCACGCGGCTGTTCAGCTGAGATTGCTAAGCGGAGTTTGGAAAGAGTGACCTGTGGTAAAGTGCGAACCGAGGATGGGCATCAGGAAGGAAGTATCAGTGTTAGGGACCCCTGGTCTTGTGCAATGAGCAGGCCTCACCTCCGTGGTCTTCCTCCAAGAGCCCAGAACCTAGGTATCCTCATGAGACATGTCAGATAAGCCTGGCCCAGGGACAGCCACGGCCACCTGGCCAGTGCTGCAGAGGTCATGGGAAACAGAGAGAGACCAGGATGCTGCCCAGAGCAGAGGAGGCAGGAGCAGCCAAAACCAAGGTGGGGCCTGAACTGGACGTCCACGAGCAGATGGATGGTGCGTCCAAAGGAAGGCTGCCTAGAGCAGACAGCGAACGCCCACAGTGGGCATGTCCAGCACATGTTCAAGATGAGGGAAAACACGCACATGGGAGCTCTCTGTCCTGCTGTTGCAAGCCTCCTGCAAATCAAAACTTAATCCACAATCAACAGTGGGCATGAGAGAAGGTTATGGGTATCACCTTGGACAAGATACTTACTCGTCTCTCATTTCCTTCATCTATAAAATTGGGATAATAATAGTCCATACTGGGTTTTTTTTTTACAGCATGTTTTAAGAATTAAATGAGTCAGTGCTTGGCACATAGTACAGGCTCACTCAAGAAAGAAATGGAAGGAAGGAAAGATGACAGGAGTAAGGGAGCGAGCGGAAGTGGCTACGTTGACGTTGGACAAAGGGGACCCGCCAGCAGCCTGCCTGAAAAGGACCACGACGACACAACATGCAGGCACAGTGTGGCGACCCCGCGGGCTGGGTCCCAGAGGTGCAGGGAAGTGGATCGAGCGAGCACTTCACAACGAGCGGACGCTGCCAGCAGAAAGGACTGCACGAGCCACAGACCAGGCAGGCCTAATGGATGTAGGTACAATGCACACACACACACACACACACACACACACACACACACACACACACACCCGCCCCCGGACAAGAGTCCTTCACAAGGACAAGAAAGCATTCTCCAAGACAGATAGTATTCCTGTGGCATTTAACAAACCTTAACACAATTTTTAAAAACTGAAATTGTACAAACTGTATTCACAGACCATTAACGGAATTAAACCAGAGATCGGTAACAGTCAAGTAGCAGGAAAAACTCTAAATGTCTGAAAATCTAACATCGCACATCTAAATGACATGTTGTTTGGAGAAACGCCTGATGAGACTCTAAAGTACTTTACGTGAATGCGACAAGAACACGCCACGCCACACTGCAGGGTGCAGCTGAAGGAGAGCAGGAACACTTCTACTGGAAAAGAAGATCTCAAATCAATAATCTAAGCCTCCACCTTAAGAAACTAGACAGAAAGGGAAAAAAATCTACCCAGAGCAAGCAGAAGGAAGAATATATGAAGAGCAGACATCAGTGAAACTGAAAACAAAAAAACAAAGAGAAAAATGGAAGAAACCAAACACTGGTTCTGTGAGGAGGCCAATTACAGTGAACCTCCAGCAAGACTGGCAAAGAAAACCCAAAACAGAGGACACAAAGTCATTGTATCAGGTGCGAGAGGCTTCCCCCAGATCCTGTAGACCAACAGGAAAGGAGCTGCGTGCACAACCCGCGCTCACAGAACCTTGACAATATAGGTGGAATGCACCGATTTGACGATCTAGCCGGGTTTTCCCAAGATAAATGACATACCCTGGGTAATTCCAGGACTAGTGAAGACATTACATACAACAGAAACATCCAGACTTAGTTGGTTTTACTGTGTGCAAATGGTTAAAGAAGAAATGAGGCCAGTTCGACACCATCTCTTCCAGAAAACAAAGGGAAAGGGAATGCTTCCCAACTCATTTCACTGGGTCAGCATTATGCTGTACAAACCCAGACGAGCACAGCACTGGAGAGCTACAGGCCAGCATCCCTCATGAATATGGACACAACACTCATCAACAAGACATTAGCAAGCAGAATCCAGCAATATGTGAAAAGGACAATACATTACTACCAAGGAGGGCTCACCTCAGAGTGTCAGGCTGGTTCAATACTGAAAAATAAATCAACAGAATCTGCCATATCGACAGTCTGAAGAAGGAACACCACATGATCATACCAATCAGTTCAAGGAAAAAGAAAGGACCCGAAAAAATTCAGTATCCATTCACGATAAATCAAGAAGAGAAGGAAACTTCTGCATCCTGATGAAAGACACCTATAAAAAACCTACAGTTCACCTCATTCTCAGTGGCTTAAGACTGAATGCCCCCCCAAGAACAAAAACAAGGCAAAGGTGTCCGCCTTCATCACCCCACTTCTACATTGTACAGATGTCCCAACCAGCACAAAACACAAGGAAAGGAGACCAAAGGCATACCACTCGGCAAAGACCTCAAAGTGACCAAATTAATAGACAACAGAATATCTACATGGAAACTTCCAAGGAACTGAAACAAAAGAACCCGCATAAAACTGATTAGAAAATTAAGTAAGGTTTCAGGATACAAAATGAATAACTAAAAAAATCAATCATTTCTAGGTAATAGCAATGTATGGCAGTAAACCAAAACAAACTTTAGAACTGATATGAAAAGATATACTTAGGTTCAAATCTAATAAAATTAGACATGAAAGCTAGAACATTACTTCTAATGTTTCTAGAAATAAAAAGGACTGCCACGCAAGACTGTGGACAACTAGACACAGATTGAATAAGAGAGACTAATTCAGAGTAACTAACAAACTACCAAAACTGACACAAGAGAAAACAGAAATCTGAAGAGACCAGTAACGAGTATGGAAACAGAAGCAGGGATAAAACAATAGCAAAGAAAAGCTCAGATCAGATGGCTTCATGGGTGAGTTCCACTAAATATTCACAAGGGAATAAACACAAATCCTTCCAAAAAGTTAAAGAGGAGGGCACCCTTCCAAATTCTTTGTACAAGCCCAGCATTATTGTGGTACTGCAGCCAGGCAAAGACACCACAAGAAAACCACAGACTGATGACCCTTATTCAACAGAGAGGTAAGACTCAACAAGATAGTAGCAAACTGAATTCAGCACCATGTTGACAGATCATACACCACAACCAAGTGGGACTCATACCAGGAATGCAAGGTTGTCTCAGAATATGGACATCACTCAATGCAATACACCATATTAGTAGAATGAAGAAAAATACCCACATGATCATCTCAACAGATCCAGGGAAGGCATGTCATCCACACTCAACCAGCTACAAACAGAGAGGAACTTTTACATGACAAAGGGCCTATTTGAAAAAACACATAGCTATTACCAATCTCAGTGGTATAAGACTGAAAGGCTTTCCTATAAGATCAGAAAGAGGACAAGGATGCCTGCTTGCACCACTTCCATTTGATACACTACTAGAAGTTCTAGCCAGAGCAATTAGGCAATAAAAAGAAATAAAAGGTTTCCATACTAGAAAGGAAAAAATAAAACTGTATTTGCAGCCGCCACAATCTAGAAAACCCTAAAAAATCTGCAAAACAAACACACACCTGTTGGAGTTAATAAATGAATTCAGGAGGCTGCAAGCTACAAAATCAATTATGTAAAACTCAGTTATATTTCTATCTACTAGTAATGAATAATCTGAAAAGAAAACAATTCCATTTACAACAGCATCAAAAAGAACAAAATGCTTAGGAATTAATTTACCCAGGGAAGTAAAGGTGCATATACTGAAAACTGCTACACATTACTGAAAGCAATGAAAGAAGGGGCACCTGGCTGGCTCAGTCAGAAGAGTGTGTGACTCTTGATCTCAGGGTTCTAAGTTTGAGTCCTACGATGCGTGTAAAGATTACTTAAAAATAAAATCTAAGAAAGAAAGAAAGAAAGAAAGAAAGAAAGAAAGAAAGAAAGAAAGAAAGAAAGAAAGAAAGAAGGAAAGGAAAGGAAGTAGTGATAATAAAAGGAAACTGGCTTGTATTTGGTTTCATTATGTTTTAACATTCTCCAAAGAGAATGCACTGTCTCAGACCTGTGCCCAGGGGCCAATAGCACAACTCTGCCGCTGATACTCCACCGGCGTACCTCCATAATTTTTACAGGGATGCATTCTACTGTAGGTTCAGTAGCCTCAGTAGAACGCTATTTTCCAAAACCCTCTTTGGACTTCCAAAACCCTTTGTAGAATTCTGTAGACTAATGCAGAGAAGGCACAGGTGCACAGCCTAGCCCACGGAGAGGACTAAATCAACGCTAGCTGCTTTGACTGCAATGATTACCGCCACTACTAGAGCTAGGACCTGTCATCACTCGTGAAAGTACGAGTGTCAGAATCCTAGACGCAGCCAGATGTCCACAGTCGAAATACTGTCAGGCTTCTGAGACCCAGAAAATACACTTGCATGTACACCACAACACGGACCACACTGAATGCATGGAGATGTTCCTTGCAGCTCGCTCTGAATGGCTGAAAACTGGAAATAACACAAACTCCCAAAGTGGATTAATTAACTATGTTATGGAACAGACTCTCCATTAATATTTACAAAAAGTCTGTAAAAACATGGGAAGAAACAGGGTTTGAATGATGTGCTCCACCGTTTATAAAACATACATGAACGGAAAAAAGACCAAAACTCAGTGGGAGGTGGTGGTTCCTCTACATAGATTTAAGTGCAATCTCTCTCAAAATCTCACTAAAACAATAGTAAAGGCTTTTTTTCCCCTTATACTTGGTACTCCCAAGAGGACAGAGAAAACAAAGGAAGGGACAACATCAAAAGACCTTTAGAAGCTGGAAAGCAGATGAAGAGGTGGTAAATAACCCAAAAAGCTAAATCCTGGGCTGGCAGTAGAAAAGCCAAGAAAATTCTAGTCTCAGGAATGGGCACCATCAGTAGTCATTTCTGGAAACAAGGAGCGGGTAGGGCTCAAAATGGAAGATTGTGTGGAGGTGCTTTTTTTATTTTTTAACTTTGCAGGAAATAATTACAGGTTTGCAAAAAATGTACAAGGAGGACCATGCTCTTCACATAGCCTCCCTCTGTGGTAACAACCTGAAGCAAATACAGTTCACTATCAAACCCAAGGAAGCTGACACTGGTGCAGCCCTGAGGTTCCCACCTGCATGAGACCCCACTGTACATGCAGTTCTATGTAACCACCATGGTCAAGGTACAGAACTGGGTCAACACAGAAGGCCACTCATGCCATCCTCCTGGAGACACACACACCTCTTCCCCCCAAAACCCTGACAACCTCCTCTGTTTTCTAGAACAGTCTGCTTAAAACTGATGTTAATTACTCCTCAAGTTCAGAATTCTCGAGGGACACCATGTGGGCCTCGAAATATCTTTTGGGGGAAGCATTTTAGTTATGAACTCAATTGGTTTATGCTTACAAGACTATGCAGGTGATCTATTTCATGTTGGGTGAAGTTTGGGAGCCTGTAGTGAGTCTGTAGGTCCACTGCTCCTAAGATAAAGAATTTGTATGTATAAAACTGTCCATAGAACTCTCGTTACACCCTTTAGATGGCTACAGGATCTAGGGACACCCCAATCTTGTTCCTGATATAGGTGACTGCCTTCTCTTTCCAGGTGTGTCTGTTTTGCTAGGAGTTTATTAATTTTATTGCCATTCTTTAAAGAATGTTTTGTTTCAGTAATTTTTCTATTGCTTTTCTCTTTTCATCATTGTTTGCTACTTATAAGTAATAAGTAAGTTTCTGCTTGTTTGGGGCTGGAGGCTGGACTAGAAGTTTGGGAGTTTCCCCCTTAGAGCGCTATCCACCTCCTTGGTACTGACGGAGCCGTGTCTTGGGGATTTAGGTCTGTGCCTTATCATGACCAGTTGTGTTGACTTCTCCTTTGAGACTTCCTTTTTCACACACTGGCTATTTAGAGATGCACTGTCTAATCTGCAAACGGGAAGAGATGGTCCCGTTGTTTTCCTGTTACTTCTAGCGTGAGGTTGGTGTGGTCAGAGAGCATGCTCTGGAACTCTGATTCTTCCAAGTGTGTCTTATGACCCCAGGCATGGTCTGTCTTAGTGAATGCCTGGGTGCCCATGAAAGGAGGATTCCATGGAGCATGCCAAAAACGCTGGCCGGACCCTCTGGTTGGTGGTGATGCTGAGTTCCTCCGTGACTTGACGCGGTCCCTTCCAGCGATCCCGCCATCCAAGTTAAGCTGAGGCCTAGATCATGCACATGGATTGTCTGTTCCTGCCGTCAGTCCTACCACTTCTCACTTCACATTCTAAAGTTCTGCTGTTTGGCACACACACATTAGGAATCGTCATGTCTTGCTGCACTGGTCTTCGTGTGATGTCCCTTTTTGTCCACAGTAGCCTTCTTTGCTCTCAAGTATATTTTATCTAATATTAGTTAATGTGGCCATGCCCACCTGAAAAAATTAATGTGTGAGTGATCCCCATCTTCCACCCTACCTAGACGGCTGCGGCTGCAGGGAGCCTTGTCCATAGGATATGAGCGGTCCTGTATTTTCATCCATCCACTGACCTCCATTTTTTATCTGGTGCATCTAGACCATTTCCATTAAAAGTAATTACTGATTTCCTCATGCTTAAATCTGCCATGGTATTATTTGTTCTCTGACTGTGCCTCTGTTTCTCGTTTTTGCCCCCCTTGGATGAGTTCAGGATCCCTTTGTATTTTACTGACATTGGTCTGGAGTGCAGCACACGGTACAGCTGTCTCCATGGTCGCCTTAGGCCCTCAAAGGTACACCTGTTGCTGGGCCGGCGGCATGATGGGACGCCGTGGGGAGGAGCAGAAGCAGAGCTGCCCCGGGGGTCCGTCCCCCCAGGTGCACAGAGTGCCACCACTGGTTGCAAGTCAGTGAACACGAGGGGAGGATAGCCCACGCCCCTGCCCTCCTCCCTGATGTTCACCTGTCCTATCCGAGATGCTCCCTCACCTGCTCAGCACGGGCGGGTCCCTTGCTCGCACCCTGAAAGCGTCTGGCTTCTCCGCTGCCCCCTGAAGCACGCTGTCCCCAGCTGACAACTGGCTGTCCTCAGAGCGTGAGCGACGTCATGCGCATCCTCGGCCTCCGTGGCCCCCAGGCCAGTACCATGTGGCTCCACGCGGCGTCCCTGCACACCAGGCAGCACTCCTAGGCCTCTTCTTTCTAGACTGTCTCTAATTTTTAGGTTAATTAGGATGTGCCATGTGAATTTCCGGGGTTGTACACAGTGTGCAGTTCGCTCAGCTTCTTAAAGCTGCACGTTTATGCCCTTCCCCAAATTGGAGGCATTTTCAGGCATTGTTTCTTCAGATACTTTTTCAGCTCTGGTCTCTCTCTCACCTCTGGGGCTCCAGTTAATGCACGTCTATCTCTGGGGCCCCGATCCAGCAGCTCTGCTCCTGTCTGTCAGCTGTCAGCCTGTTTGTCTGACTGACGCCGTCTGTCTGTCTGCCTCCGAGGTCAGGACTCTTATCCCTGACCCACTGCTGAGTCTGCCCTGTGAACTCTGCACTTCTGCTTGCTGGATTTTCCAGGTCTACAAAAATTTCTGTTGGGCTCCTCTTCTTCTCCTTTTTTTTTTTTTTAATTTTATTTATTATTTATTTGACACAGATAGAGAGATCGCAAGTAGGCAGAGAGAGAGAGGAGGAAGCAGGCTCCCCACAGAGCAGAGAGCCCGATGCGGGCCTTGATTCCAGGACCCTGAGATCATGACCTGAGCCGAAGGCAGAGGCTTTAACCCACTGAGCCACCCAGGCGCCCTTCTCCTTTTTTAAAAACTAATTTCTCCTTCATTGTTGAGGTTTCCCATTTTTTCATTTGCTTAAAGAAGATTCCTGTTTGCTGACACGTTTTTATGACTGCTGCTCTACAACCCTTGTCAGGTAAGTCTACACGCACGTCACTGCTCTGCTGCCTGCTGACTGTCTCCTCTCATTCACGGCACGACAGCCTGGCTCCGTGTATGATATGAGACTTTTTACCATATCCTGCAACCGACTTCACCTGCGTTTGGCAGGAGGCCCCTGTGTAGCCGCAGTGCCAGGTCCAGAAGGCAGGTGCACATCCCACTACCTGTGGGCCCTGTTCACGTGACGCTGGCAGAGGTGACCCTGCACACGGTGGGGTGTAAGCTGGGCCTCCCGTGGGGAGGGGGAACCAGCCTCCCCACCCCCCATCTTGCTCCAGCTTTCAGTTGCAGGGAAATCCGGATGGTGGAGGCTCCTATTCAGGGGCTGCGGGAGGCCGGCTCCCCTGGCCCTGCTGACATGCCCGGCACTGCCTGCTCTGGGGCCTGGACAAGAAGGTGGGTCACCACTGACCTGGCTGACATGGCTGTGGGGACCGAATGCCCCTGCCGGTTGTCATGGGGCAGGTGTGGTCAGAAAGGCTCTCCCTCGAGACTCCCGTGTGTGTGTCTACAGCTGGTCCAGGTCAAAGCCGCTGTGGCCTCTGGTCCAGGGGCTCAGGCAGGAGCACGAGGAGCTCACCACCACCCTGTTCAAGTCCCAGGGTCCCACGGGGGCCACCTTCAGTCCCCTTCTGGGTCTTGCCTGTCTGTGTGTCATGCTGGGTTTTGAGTCATAAGGCGAGGACGTGGGCAGGACAGGATAACTGACCAGAATGGGACTCGGGGATCTTCGAAAAAGCCAGCATCTCTGTGTTTCCCATGACCCTTTTCTCTCCCTGTCTTAAGAGAACACCAGAGTTTATTTTCTTGAAAGAGAAAATCACAGGTCTCCGGGCTGAGGAATACCAGATAAAGTGCAAAGTCACCGCGGTGACCGGGGGAGGGCAGGAAGGTTTCCATAGTGATGCTGAGCTTCCCCGTCCTGTCCCCTCAGTTCCCAGGTGATGGCAGCACCTAACCCTCGCAGACACGAGCAGTCCCGAGGCCCCTCCGGGCCCCACCTGCCCCATGAACAGACAGCCAGGCCCAACGCGCTCTGGAGGCCGGGGTGAGCCAGCCTGAGAGAACATGGTCCGGTTTCTACCTGCCATGCTGACCTGACCATGGAAGCAGCCGAGGGAGAACAGGCCGCCTGGACAGAGGAGAGCCGCGCCGTGGACGCCATGTGCTCGCCAAGCCACAAGCTTTCTTATGTATCAAAGGATATTCAAGGAGCAACAACCACACAACAAGAAATTTTAGGAAACATCACCGTAGAGATACAGTAAGAACGGGCTGATAATCTCAGAAAAATTTACAGAAAGTACAATAAAAAGATGAAAAACAAGATCAAAAATCTTTTTAAAACACAACACTAATTCAGGAAGTTCAACACCCAGATGATTCTAGTCTCAGAAAGAACCAGAGAAACCAAAGAGCAGAAATAATGCAGGAATAACCCACGAGAATCGGCAAGAACCGAAGGGCCGGGGTCTCCAGAGGCGGTGGAGCGCTCCGCGGGGCACGTGAGCACAGGCCCGAGCGGGTCTCCGCGGCAGGTGGAAATGGGCACCAAGGAGAAGACTGGGGCCCAAAGCGACAGCCATAGGCGCACGCCTCCCCCGCTGCTGGCTGCCCAGGTCAGCGCAGGGAGGCCGCGTCACTCTGCAGGCTGGCACCTGGCCCTTGCGCGAGGCCACCGGCTCCAGCCTGCGGAGCCACGGGCTGGCAGAGGGGCCCGGGCCTGGTGGTCCGGCCATTGCTCACAGAGGGGCCTGCAGCCCAGGCGGAGGAATCCTGCTGCCCACAGGCTCCCGCTGTCCACCCTCCCGACGGAGCGGCCAGTCGGCGGGGAGCGCGAGACCACAGGGGATCCAGGATGCTGACCCCAGCCGCCCTAGCTGATCCTGAGACAGCCGGGGCTGGCCCAGGAGCTCACGGCCTGCGAGCACCAGGGCTGGAGGGCTGCCTCATCCTGGCGGCAGCACCATTCCACCAGGACCACTCGCCGAGGCCCACGGCCCTGGGTCTATAGGAGAAGGCAGCGGCAGGTCTGAAACGCAGGGAGGCTGGCTGTGCCGTCAAAGCCTGGGCTGTGGGTGGGGGCCGGACAGCCATGGCCCTGTCCAGCGGTGCCCTCAACTCTGAGATCAACCAACCGTGTCGGGAGCTCAAGGGGCAGGGCCCGTGTCCTCCTGATTATAGACTTGGGGTGCACAGAAGACAGGGTGTTCAACAAGAACTTTTTCAATGCAAGATTTTTTTTAGAAATAAGTAAGAGCCTCCCACCTGGCCTTCTGGAAGGTGTGTGGGTGGGACCATGAGGCACGTCCCCTCAGCCCCCGAAGCAGGGGCTCCAGGGTGGTGGAGAGGGCCTGGAGCTGGGCCGAGAGCAGTGGGAGGTGCTGGCACATGCGACCCTGGAGGGACTGAAGTCCACCTGGCCACTGAAGGCACAGACCACACTGGGGATGGCCAGCGCTGCCACGTGACGGCAGAGAGGAGAGCACCAGGATTCATTCCAAGGGAGAGGCCCACAGGCTCCACTTCAACCTCTACGCACGTTCCCTAGTTCGCTGGTTCCAAAGCGACGTCACGCGTGTGTGCATGACATTACATGTGCACAGTTAACGTGTCACTGGTGCCTCACAGCTTTGACCACACACACTTCACACATAACGTCCACCTGCCGTCCCCGTCCCCGAGGACCACGGGCTCCCCGGTCACCAACAGCGGGCCACAAGCAGCACACCTGTCTCCCTTTCTATCTCAGAAATGGTGGGGGGAACGAGAGACTACGAGGCGGCTGGGGGAGCCCTACAGGGTTCCGCGCCCCCTCCTGTGGGACGAGCTGGAGCAGAGGCGCGAGGGAGCCTCTCTCGGGGCCAGGGGTGGCTGCTGCTGCCGGCGTCCTCCCCACCCACCCCTCCCTGCTGAAGGGCCACTCAAGGAGTGGCCCCATGCAGCTTCCCAGGCACGCAAACTACGGCGTGTGACATGGGAAACTGGGCACAGTGCCACATGGGAACATTTACCATGAAGGGGATGCCGGGAGCAGGGGCGCCAGGTGCACAGGGTGAACAGCGGGGTGAACAATGGCATGAACGGCAGGGTCTGCCCGCGCCGTAGCAGCAGAGGGCCTTGCAGGGCCTCACAGCCACTGGTCCCAAGAAAGGGCTGGGGTGGGGGGCTCCCCACAGCTGTGCTCGGTGGACCCCACAGCCTGCCTGGCAGGTGCTCTCGCCAAAGGGCTGAGGGGGAGCGCACGATGTCTGTCATGCGAGGCCCCAGCCCTCCCTCAAGCGGCCACCAACTCGGAAGGGCAACGAGCACGTGTCCCAGCAAGTGGTCCACACAACTGCCAACCCAATTCTGATTAATTAGCCACAAAGGCTCATCTCCCGCAGTTGCTTTCACCAAATGAGATGGTGGGGACAGGCAGCTTTGATCTTGATGTACAAGATATCATTGGTGAAGCCTTTTATTTAGATCTTAAAAATAAATAAAAATGAATCCACCCAAAGTGTGCCAGCCCATGCAAATGTGAGTGCAGCCGGCCTGCTCAGCCAACAGCCGACCAGGGCCCGGATGGCACGCCCGCATCCCTAGGGGAGGGGGCGGTGGGAGGCAGAACCACTGCACCTGGCGGCTCAGCAGCAGAAGGGTCCCAAGCACCTGCTGCGTGGCCAGGGGCCGCTAAGGCAGAGCGGGGTTGCCGGCTCTCCTCCACATTCCTGCACTCAGTGGGGGGCTCCCAGGGCAGCCCCCAAGGCCCCCCAGGATCAGTACCAAGCACGCTGCCCTGGCCCAGCTCCTCGAGGGGCTCCTGTGGGGAAGCCGGTCCATATCCTGTAACTTGGGTGTGCCCCAGCCCTGCTTGGAGCCCCTCTGCTGCCCCTCCTCACCCACCTGCTATCAGGACCCCCACAAACCCCACCCTCTGACGGCAACAACCGTGCTCATCTCTGGGCTGGGGCTGCTCCTGGACCTCGGGTGTAGGAGAGTGTTTTCTGCTTCTCTGCACAGCGATGTTCCCACAGCAAACACTTAGCTGACGCTTGCCCGGGAGAAAGCTCCCCCCTGGCCAAGCTCCTCTTTCAGGGTACCACTCTGGGCAGCCAAAGGGGCTCTTACAGATGCCATTGCCCCTTGGCCCTAAAAGCTCTGGGGGCCCCACTGCTCCTGGGAACAAGGTCACACCTCAGAGGGCGTCACCTGGCCTGGTCCCCAGCACTCTGCTGGTCCCTCTCCGGCACGGGGCCCTTCCTCCCACACCATGTCCTCACACGCTGCCGCCTCCCCCACTAACGCCGGGTCCCCAGCCCCACCTGGCCCACCCCAGAAACCCCCAAGGCCACCAGACCCCCGGACACGGGTTCTCGAGGCATGTCCGCCATGCTTTGGCAGCCCAATGCTGCTGACCTGATTTTACTGAGTGACATCCCCCTCATCCCCATTGCACTGTAAGATCCAGGAAGACAGACAAAATTCACCCTTGCTCACCCTGCTATCCTCCCGCTCAGCCCACAGGATGCCCACTGCACACACCTGAATCTGAACAAGTCATGGAATAACAAACCGGCCACTGCGGGATCGGGGTGGGGGGTGGTCCCCAGGGACAGCTATTTATGAGGCCAAGGTCCTGACACGAGAGTGGCTCTGGAAACAACAGGAGAAACCTGGAACCTAGAAGGGGACCCTCACCTGCACACACACTTCCCACGGGGACGTCCACGGCCAGCACAGTCTCGTACCCGGTTCTCACAACCTGTGAAGGAGGGCTGTCCACCCAGTGCGGATGTGGCCAAAGCCCCAGGGAGGGGCACAAGGGCCAGCTCCTGCCCCGATCCCCGGCCATGTCACCAAGCAGCGGGGTCCTCACCCACTCTGCTCCCCAACCCACCAGAAGCTCGTGAGGAAGGGAAACCGGGTGCCCTGTGCCTGGTCCACGGCGAGCACTCAGAGCACCCGAGCCCAGGCTGCTTGGCCTGCACTTGCTTCGCACCCAGAGATTCTGGGGGGACACTGTCTACTTGCCCATCAGCCACTTTCCAGTAACAAACTGAAACAGCAGGGCCAACGTGGGGACCCGAGGGGAGCTGGGAGCAGGCCCTTCAGAGCTCTGCTTTAGTTTCCCTGAGAACCTCCCCCTTCAGGACCTGTGACCTCTCCCAGCCCAGGAGGTGGGCGTGTGCAGTGTGAGGAAGGGATCAGGAGGGATCGAGAAAGCCTCTCAGGGAAGCAGGTGTGTTCTGAGCTGGCCAGACACATGGATGGAAGGCGGTCTGCTTGACACTCAGGATGAGTTCTATGAGCACTCTCTTCTGAAACAGGGCTGTTCGTGTCCAGACCCAGACAAGCCCCTGTTGTCCCCGCACATGGCAGGACCCTGGACGCCCCTTGGCGCTGGGCAGGCAGGCCCAGAGGCCGCGGGTACTGACATACCTGAGCGAACTGACCTCCTCCCTGGACAGCGGGAAGCTCTGTTCGGCAGCACTGGACTGCGACTGTAGCATCTTCACCTCCATCTCCAGCTATGAGAGAGCACAGGTGGGTCAGCGGGACATGCTGCTGCAGCCCCACTCCACCCCCACGGGCCCCAAGAACCCAAGATCCTGCACCCGCCTTCCAGGGGGAGGGGGTGACGCTGGGGGCAGAGCCGCCATGTCCTGGGCTCCCCTGTGTCCCAGGGGCCCAGGGCGGCCAGACCTTACAGCCTGCAGCTCTCAGCGCCCACCTCCGGGGCAGCAACAGACACACACTTGTTCTGGGGCATGCAGACGGGAAACATCAGAACTGGGGGCAAGGGGGTCACAGCAACTGGAAAGAATATGGTCTGAGTTTACCAATGCTTTGATCTGCTTTAATAGTCATGGTCTTTTATTTATTTGCTGCTTTGAATTACCTTGCAGAATGACAATGACGCATAGGTCTCCTGGAAGGGAACGGGGACTTGAATGTAACTAGGGGTGTCAGGGGGGCTGGGACAGATGCACAGAGGCTGGAGAAGGAGCAGAGAGGGAGATCCTGCCTGGTGGCCCAGATGCAGGGACGGGGCAGTGGCAGGGGCCTTCATAGGAGCGAGCCTGTGAACCGCATACAGCCCCCAGAACTCCTGCTCCCCCAAAACCACGCCTCCTTCCCTGACCCCAGCTCCTTGCTAGAGATGCTCACAATGCCCAGGGCTATTCCTCACGGCCCCATCTGGCAGATATGGTTCTACACCCGTTGGTCTGACCAGGGTCAGTCTGCCTGACCACTGGACTCCCAGCTCTTGGACCAGAACAGATGCTCAGTAACCTACTGAGCAACAAGAGAGGACAGTGCACACCTAGGATGGTCTGCTCTGGCACAGACGTGGGCTTCCAGGCTCCTTTGTGGGCATCTCAGACGGTGGGTGCTCTGAACGCCCCCGAGTTCACAGCAGAAGGCCAGGAGAGGTGGCCAGGGGGCCTTTGTCTTTCAAAGGGCCTTCCTGGAAGGTATAGCCCTGTGGCTGGCGGGCACACCACCAAGAACACGGACCCATCAGCCTTTGCTCCTCATCACACCAGACCCGGTCTGTGGAGCGGATGTCCCCAAGGGACTCTGACAAGCCAGTACTCATTAGGAAAGACCTAAGTCGGCTACAGGAAGCAGCACAGGTGTGAGCTGACAAGTGTCTCAAGCTCCGGGCCCCACGGAAGCCCCTGAATGAGACGACAGTGACAGTGTGGTGAGCACTGAAGGGGGAACCAATGGGGTGGGGTCGCAGGGCAGACACGAGTCTCCCCACCTCATCGGGGGCGGCCTGAGCACAGCTCCGGGCAGCCCCTCCCCTCAGTGGCCTGTCCTGATGCCCCAAAGGGCAGCCACTCGACCTCTGACTCTGCACACTCTGCAGGCCAAGGGACAGGTGATGACAGGAAGAGACCTCCTGCCATGCCCACCCGAAGGTACAGGCTGGGAATGACGTGGCCAGTCCGGGTCTGCGGACCCACCTCACTACCCTCTGGGCCACATGGATAAAACCCCTGCCCCTTCCCGGGGGCAGCCGAGAGCTCCCCGGCCTGCACCAGCACATGGACAATGCCACTGTCCTGAGCTGGGAACCAACAGGGTCTGCGGGAAGGGTGCGGACACATCAGCGTGGCCCAGGGCTGGGGGACCAGAGAGCATCTCCATGTAGCTGCCTAACCGGGCCTGAATGAGCAGCCTTCTTCTTGAAAACGTCCTCTCCAGACTCTTCCTGGAAAGGTCCTCCTGCAGCAGCTTACTAGGAATTCCTGGGCCCAAGGCATCCAGTCCGCATGAAGCCCTGATACTGATCATCCAGGTCCCCCCAGTGGGACCACTGCACATGTGGGTGACCCCAATCCTGCAGGTCGTGGACAGCAAGCACGAGCAGGCACGAAGCCACCACGCTGTGGCCCCACAACACGGAGCAAGGACTGCTCACACTCACGGAGAAGTGGTGCCCGCAGTGTCCGGGCGCCTCCTTCACCCCCACCCCCACCTCCCTGAACTGGCCAGGCTCCTCACTCTTTTCTGATGCCACCCGGGTGCTTACACGGGAGCTGGCGGGCCCCATGTCCTCTTCACAGCCACAGCCCAATATGGAGCTGGTGGGCCCAGGATGGCTCTCCCGGGAGGATGCAGAACCAGCCGAGTGCAGCCTGGGCTGGTCCCTCTTCATCTCTCAAGCACAGGAGGCTGCACATCCCACACGGCAAGTGCCCGTGCGGCAGACAAGGGTGGTCTCTCCACAGGGACGTCCTGGTCCCGGCCCCGGCCCGCCACCCCGCCTTCCGGGGGCTGTGAACACCGTGCAGCCTTAGGACCTGAGGTTCAGAGGCGGAACACAACGGGCATACAGCCCAGAGGCCTCTACAGAGCTCCGTGGTCACCCCGGCGCTAGCCGCAGCCCCTGGAACCGAGCGGTCGTGTGGCTCCGGGAACAGTCCGTGCTCCGCCAGCAAGCAGTAATCGGCTCCTCTCCTAATTTCTCTCTTTATTCACTGTTAGGAAAATGGTAAGACGGCCTCAACTTGTCTTGTACTCTGGTTTTCTCACCTCATCTATTTTGGAGAGATTTCCAAACCAGTGCCAAGTGCACCTCCCAGTTCCTGTCCGGCCCCGTGGAACCCCACCACGTGGGCCTCCTGTCTCTCTCTGACCCGTCTCCACGGACAAAGGTTTCCTCTGCTTCCCACCTGACAAAGCGGCATCGACGCTGTGGCAGGCGGCTCTCGGATGCTCTGGTCCCCTCGCGGGGTTGCTCCTGCGGCCAACCTACCGGCCCCCAACGTCCCCATACGAGGATCCCAAGGTGCAACTGCCCCCCGCCGACATCCGACTCCATGTTGTCACTGAGTTCTGAGTCTGCTCTGACTTCCTCTTCCTCCGCCGTTCTGTCCGCAACAATTCCAGGTACTTTCTCTCTCCCACCCCATCCCTCCCCTCAACCATCTCAACAAAACACAAACCAAACCTCTGCAGGAAACACTGGGGCTGTGGTATATGCAGGGACAGGGGAGTCAGCACGTGAGGACGCAGCCGCCTGTCCCGCTCCTAGGGCGCTGCCAGCCTTGCGCGCCCCACCCCAGCGGCCGTCCTGGGGCTTCTGTATGCCCTGCCATGCTGCTGTTATACGTGGGTGCAGTTTCTTGTCTGTCTAGCTCGTCTCTGTATGTGCAGCACTGAGAAGTCCTGCGTGGTAATCCTGTCCCCACCCTCGCCCGCCGCGGGCTGCTGCCATCTCAGCGGGCAGCCTGGTACCCGGTCACGTCCTCTGCAAGCGGTGGCCTCCCTCTGGCTGGGTCCGGGGCTGCACCGGCACGCCCGGAGCCCTGGATATCCCGCACCTGTCTGTGACGCCCTAAGAGAGGAAGCTCATATCTTCCTCCTTACAGCATGTCAGTTTGGGGGTGAAACAGATACACTCTATTATGTCAAGAAATTATCCATATGTTCATGTTTTAAGACGAATGTTGGGTTTCTGTCAAATGCTTTCCCAGCAAATATGGAGCACTTGCCCTAAAAAAAAGCCGGCAGTCCAGCGCGTGGGGGAACCGTGGGGCGCACCCCACGCCTGCTGGCTCCGTGCCTGACACGTGGGCCCAGCGCTCAGGGTGGCGTCCACAGCCTGGGCCCCCGCGGACACGATGCACACCTCCAAAGAGCCTCCCTCTCCGTGCTCGGTCAGCCCGTGCACACGGGGTCCATGCTCTGTAGGCCTCACAGACCCTCTCCCCAGACCGCCTCCACCCGATGTGACTGTTTTCTGTTTCTTCTCACTGAGGGAAGGGAGGAGCGGCCGATGTGTGACCACTGTGCATTTGGTCTCCTTAACCATTTGATCACTTCCAGAGTCAGTACCACTATGATACTTCCATCTATTCCTTTTAGATTGACTTCCATGTTTGCTCTATCTCCGCTCCAGTTGAGGTACAGCTGACACACGGTCCAGTGCAGGAGCCCCAGCCTAGCTTCGTGACTGCGTGTGCACTGGTCCACACCTGCAGGGGTCCCCCGAGCAGGATCAGAGGGCTGGGCACTGCGGGGGGGGGGTCCCCACATGCCCTCCCCACCAGAAACTCTGATTATCCTCAGTCCTCATGGGGGTGGGGGTGCGTCTACTCATTTTTCACTGGGACTGTGAATGATTCATACATTTAACTGGCTTTATTTTGGGGCACAAGCACTTGGATTTATTATTTCCACTATTTTTCACTTTCTTATTAACTTTTGCTTTGATCTTTGCAAATTCCTAGTTTTTGCTTTACTAGGGCTTATTTTGTTTTCCTTTCCTGAGTTCTTGAGCAAAGTCTTTAATCTATCTCTATTCATGCTTTCCTGCTCAATAATATAAATATTTAATCCACGATTTTTCTTCTCAACCCAGCTCTGCTTCCCACAAGCTCTGAAACATGTTTTCTGGATTCTGTGCACTTCTGACCCAAGAAATGCTGAAGACAGAGGCTTGGGTTCTGTTTCATTTTTGTTTTGTTTTGTTCATAATCTCAAATTCATCACGTCATGAGCAGGTGCATGTCTGCATTAGTTCTGCCTATTTGAGCTCAGGAAGGCTTTTCCCTATCATCAATATACAGTGAATTCCGGTGAACGTTTCCCATGAGCACTTTATAAAAAGACCGTTCTTTAGTTTTGGGGTTGAGGGCTTTCTCTAAAACAGACTGTTTCTTCCATTACTTATTCTCAGTCCATCTGAAATACTATGTGTCACAAAGTCAAACTCTCTTAGTGCCGGTGTCCTCAAGGACCCCCGAATCTCTCCCCATCTCTGCTCTTTCTGAACATTGATGATATATCTGTGGCCTGTTCATCTTGTTTACTTTTTTGTGTGAAATGAGTTTTTATCTTTTTGTTCTAGTGGTTGCTTTCGTAACTCTTCCCTTGACATAATACCTACACTTTTCTGCTTTTGACCATCCCTGTTTGCCTCCTACAACGGATGTATGACCCCTCTCACTGTTCACTTTCAACAGTTAAAAGTGCTCTCACTACATGACATTAACTTCAAATGTTTTAATCTTCAGCTACCACAGCTGTAACATTGCCACTACCATGTCCGTTCCCATCTGCTCCCTTCCAGAGAACTTCCATTAAACACATGAACTCCAGTATGTGTGTCCAGAATGCACAGCATTTGCCTGGTCCTGTTTCCTGACCTCCACGCTGGTTTCAGTCTTCCAGGCCTGTGGGTTCAGCTGTGGCCACCGCTCCTTGCAAACAAGCACCCCAGTCCTCAGGCCTGCCAGCTCCAGCTCAGCCTCTGCTCCAGCCCCACAGGACACCCTGGATTCGTGGCAAAATGTTCACAAACAAATTTTGTCTGCTCAAGGTCAGGTTGTTAATTTTTTCTGTGAAGTTTTTTTCTGTTATTTGCTTTTCTACAAAACATTTGGGTTTTACAAAACTGTGTGGTGTTGCCTTTATTACTCATTGGTGAAGCTAACTTTCATTCAATCCAGCTTTGTGCAAAAGGGCCACACTGCAGAGAGGACAGGGTGCCTTCTCTTCCCAAACCTGACCAGATAGCTCTGAGTCCCATGAACCTTCCCGACTTCTCTCTGCAAGCTCTCGTCTTCATGTCCCCCTGCGGCCACGCCCCCCGCCCGTGGAGCCGGTCCATGGAGCTGCTCCTGCCAGCAGTGTTCACTCTGGACAGCTTCACTTCTGGGCTCCATCCCGCACGCCCCTGCCACCGCCTCCACCGAGGGCCAGCTCCCTCCCATTAGGGGCTTGGGTTTTAGCTGAAGTTCTGTTTGGCCCAAATTTAGGTTTGCCTTTTTTGGCTTTCATTCTTCTTGGTACTTTTGGACAATTTCCAGGAAAGAAGGAAGAAATGCTGACTTATGCCACTGTTCAAAGCCAAACAGGCCCTTTTAACTTGTAAGCTTGACTCATAACTAATAGGCTTTCCACTTCACCCTCTCCCACCCCGCTGGTGCCCGACACTCCGGGCCTCCGAGGGCTGCAGACCACACATGCCGAGGCCCAGGAGGGACTGCCTCAGCCTGCCCTTGGAGAGCCTGCCCCACCCCACCTCCCCATCCCGGGACGAGGGCCAGCACATAAGGCACACGGTGTGTGTCTGCCAGTCAGTCCCAGTCACCGTTCAGATCCACCTCAAAGGCTACCTTCCCCACCAGGCCTCCTGAGTGGGGAGTGCCAGCCCCGTGCACTGTCCAGTGTGGGATTCCAGTGTGTGACTCTTCTCCCCCACTGGCCTGGGAGCCCCTGAAGGTGGACACGCTGCCGTCACCTCTCTACCCTATTCCCAGCTCAGCTGGGGTGCACAGAAGGTGGTCCAGGCCCAAGGGCCCGGGGCACGCCACTGACCAGCACAAACCCAGGCCTGGCACATCCCTTGCACACGTGGTCCAGAGCGGCGCAGCCTTGGGAGCGTGGACCGGCCAGGTCCCTACCGGGATGGCACAGGGCAGGGGTGGGTCCAGGGTAAAGACACAAGGAAGCACGCCATCTGGGAGGGAAAAAGACCTGGAATTTGTTTACCCACCAGACACTCAATTTCAGAAACTACTTAAACAGATCAGTATTTAAAAGGAGGGAAAGCAGTCGGGTTCTGAAAGGGGCTGTTGGAGGAGGAAAGTGAGCAGTGTTGCTGCGGGTGCCTCGGGAACAGCCCCTACTCCAGGGCCCCTCCTCTAGGGGATTCACGCCATGCTGCCCGGGAGCCCCTGGGCTGGTTCACACACAGGCTGAACCTCAATGTCCTCATCTGTAAAGTGGGGACAGCACCTCCTGTTCCTGAGGTCTGAGCAAGAAGCGAGAAGACCAAGAGGAAAACGCCCATCCTAGGGCCCAGCCCACGCCAGCCAGAGCCCCTTCCCTGCAGCGCTGCATGGCCACCCCTCTGGAGGGTGCCTCAGGCCCGCCCGCAGCACCTCCCTCCTCCTCCCTCAGGCCCGGCCCTGGCTCGCCGAAGGCACAGGCGAAGCCACGCTGCTAGGAGCTGGCACTGGAAGAAGTGAAAATTGGAAACGCATTAATATTGCAGTCTGCAACTACCTATTTCATACTTGACTGAGAAAAATCTGTATTTGGAGTTGGTTTAAAAAAAAAAAACAGGACTAATTGGATTGCATCTTCTGAGACTTGCTAAATGACAAAACCACAAGGGCTGTTCCGCGAGCCATTCCAGGACCATGGCCAGCCCACAGGTCGGGCTCGGAAGGGAGCCCCTCCGAAGAGCCATCCAGAGATGCAGCGCGTGGCCCGGGGCAGCGCGTGTGATGAAGCCCAGGTCCACAAGCCAGGCACACCCTGGACGAGGTCCTGGGCCCGCCACGGCCCGGGGGACCCACTCCACAAAGCTCCCAGCTTCGTCTCCACATGTGTCTGCCGGAGAGACACTGCTCTGCCTTTCCAACCTCTGAAGTTAATACGCAAATTTATATTCCTTTCTTGGGCTCACTCTCCAAATTAACAGGCGTAATTACCAGCAGCGCCTGCTCCAAACGAATCTAACGCCCAGGGAGCCTGGCTGCTGGCAGACCGTGCTCACAAACCGGGACGCCCCCGGGGAAGCCAGACGTGCCGGCCCTGTCCACAGCCTCCTCAGAGGCTGCTGCTTCTTGTCCCCTAGGCGAGCTCGCCAAGGCCAAGGAGGTGAGCCTTCCTCCAAAGTCAGCCCCCTGCCATTTTCATGCTGAACCTGGAGCTGAACACGTGTGGGGACCGGGGAGGCAGCCCCGCGGAGCGCCAGGTGCCAGTCCCCTCAGGCCTGGCCTCAGGAACTGCCGCCCCCAGCCTCCCTGACTCTGACGACAACGGAACTGGAGCCTAGCACTCACCCTGATGCCAAGGCCGTGAACTGCCGAGCCTCTGACTGCTCCGCTCCATGGCTACCTGAGGAGGAAGTCAGATGGCGCAGAACCGCCCAGCCTGCACACAAGGCACGGGAAACACGAGCAGCCTCCAGCATGAAGGCCTGCCGGGCGGAAAGACAGCTGCGCGCTACCATCTTGCCTTGTTTCCAGAGCCTCACTTCACACCACGTGCACATGTCGCTAACTCAAACAGTGAAGAAACACTAAAAATACCCATTTATTGGCTCAATGCCCAGGCCAGCAGCCACCAAAGGACAGGTCACCCTTTATTTTCATTGGCCAACCACAGCCAGCGGCTCACACAGCAGCACGTGCCCTGACCACAGGTGCTTACCATCCCTCTAGCTTTCTGCCCCTGGAACGCTGAGTTCCGGAAGGGCTGCTCCCACTAAGCCCAGCACCGACCTCCAGGCCCTGGTGGGGGCCGGGAGCACGAACCTGGTGTTTGCCCAACTGCTGAATGAATTCAGTGTTGCCCCTGCGCTGCTCTGGGCTCCTGGCTCGCGGTCAGGTGCTCGGAACTCTCGGCCCTGACCCCAGACCGCAGGGAGGGCACCAGTTCAAGGGACCACCAGGAAAGTTCTGCACTTGGGCAGACACACGCAGACAGCAGAGAGCACCAGGAAATGCTGCCCTTGGGACTTCTGCTGGCCAACCCACAGCCAGGGTTTAGGGGGTCTGGGCTCCCTGGAAACCTATTAGCTGCCTCCCAGGGGACTGTGCCTCCTCAGGGCCTGATGCCCACACGTCAGGGCGTCTTCACAAACGCCAGCAGACCTCGGGTTCTAGTCCCAGAGCCCTGGAAGCCAGGCCCCTGCCTCGGCGTGGATCAAGTCCACTCGTCGCATGAAGACCCGCACTGCTGCCTTGCACACAGGCTACCCCAGATGACAGGCACACAAACGGGCACTGTCACTTTGCTTTAAGTGCATTTACTTAGAGACGGTGGTGGGCTGGACAGGCCGTGGGCTGGTCTGCTGCCCCCAAGCTGGACACCCCCCCTCCCTGCTGATGAGAGGAGCAGTCAGCCCGGACAGAGGCCCAAGAGCTGACAGGCGCACTGTCTACGGGATGCCTGCCCCGGCAGCCCCGCAGCTGGCCCACCCACTCTCCTGACCATGGTGGGAGTGGGTGGAAGGTGAGCCCAGGGCCCGGAAGCAGGGGGCTGCTCGCCAGCCCCTGGTAGTGACAGGGCTGCTGGTCTCCCACTGCTAACTCCCAGGACTACGACCCCCAGGCGGCAGGGCCCAGCCCAGCCCAGTGTGTCTGGCGCCAAGTGCAGCTGGAGGGTCTGCGGGGCTTCTGCGCCAGCTTCTTGCTGGGGAGGCTGCCAGCCAGGCACGGGAGCTGAAGGCATCCCTTGCCCACAAGAGGGGCCAGTGGCCCTTGGTGCTGAGTGTCACCTCCTCCACATGTAGGACACACCGAGAACCCCCAGGCGCATGGCACCAATCTCAAGGGTGCTGCTCAAGCTTGCGGGGTGCAAAGCGGCGACTCTGACCTACACGCGGACCCCACGCCTCCCACAGCAGCGCACAGGCTCCCCGCACGCTCTTGGCAGCAACAGAGTCCACGGGAGCACACCCACCGTGAGGGCAGCACGAGGACACTCCTGTTCACAACACGAAAACCGTCTGTCACATGAGAAACCTGCATCGCCGTGGCGAGCTCGTGGCCTCGGAGCTCTGGCACAGCCTGCCGCGCGGACGCGTCCCCAGTGGCTCCGGACACGAGCCCCGCTCTCACTGGGCGGTCAGCAGCCACACGCACACACACTGACGTGGAGGAGCACCGTTCTCATCGACTACTGTCCCTTTGCTTCCCCTTTGTCTGATATTTAAGCTGCTGCTGATTATGGGCATTTCTAAAGTGGCCAGGAGAGAAAGGGCTGTACGAGTCACCTGCTGTCAAGGGTGCCAGTGACACACTCGTGACAGACTGGTGACGAGCTCATGGCAGCAAAACTATGAAGGCCCACAGACCAACCAAGTGCCTGAATGTCCCATCTGTCCCGCCTACATCAATTCCGTGCCCAGAGGTGGCAGCAGGGGCAGCACCAGTGGAGCCCCACATAGAGTCAAGGGGGACTCCCTGGCCCCATGTCCACAGCACCCCCCAGCAACCTCCAAGCCCCACACGGCTACTGAGAACCAAAGCGCCCAAGACAAGGTTCTTGTCGAAGGGGCAACCTGGTTCGGCCCTAACCCTCCACCTGTGGCAGCCAGGTCATGGGATGACCTCTGAGACTGAACATTAGCCAAGTCTACACGCGCAGGAGATGTGCCTGCTGAGAAACCACGCCATGCCAGACATGCCAACCTGTCCACTTGAGTGAGGGCGCAGATTCAAGGAGAGGGACTGTCCCGGGTGGAAAGGAATGCCACGTAGTGGGAACAGCATGGGCAAAGGCACGGAGGCATCGAGAACAAGAAAATGTGGGTGACCGACCACGGAGACCGTCACATCAGAGACCCCACTCACTCAAGTCAGGGAGGCAAGCATGGGCTGGAGCCGCCCCAGACGTCCACGTGGACCCTGTGTGCGGTCAGAACTCCACACCACCAACTGGCCGCCAAACCCCATCAGTCAGGTGTGGGAGGAAGGGGAGCAGCAGGGTGGGTCTGTGGTGTGCACGGGACAGGAGGACACAGGACAGGACAAGGTCTCCGGAGTAGGTCATGGCTCAGGAGTCCCCACCACTTCTCAGAGTTACTGCTCTTCCTCCCATCAGTCTGCAGAGATTAGTGGAATATTTATACAAAAGTGAAAATCCCCTCTACAAGCCAGAGATTAATATAGCAAAGGCTGGCTGGCCTCCCAAAAGGGATCAGAAACCTACTCTTTACCCAAAGGTTCCACAGCAGGACTCACTTCCCAAGCCCTCTGAGGGCCAACCTACTTGGGCTGCCTCAGGCGGAACACAGACCAGAGCTCCCCTGTCCCTGTCCCGGTGGGGATGGTGGGCCGAGTCCACGGGATACTCAGCACCCAGAAGCCAGGACGAGATCTGGGGCCACAGTCTGCAGACTGAGGTCCCATCCACACAGCCACAGGGGCAGGGAAGGAGCCCCGATCAGGCCTGGGAAGAGGTCTAAGCTGACCCCAGCCCCAGACAATCAGAGAAAGGGCCTGGTATCAGGAAGTGCTCAGTACATCAAGCGTGATTTCCTGTAAATCTGTGTTCACAGCAGACTCTGATTCAATGACATGCCTGGCACCTTCTGGAAGAAACTCCCAGTGCTCTAAGGGAGGCCAGGTGCACAACAGGCTAGAGTGAGAAGCTGGGCCAGAGGCTCCCAAGGCCAGGGCCGCCTCTGGAAAACTGGAAGGCTGGAAAGCATGAGGCAGACCTGCTGGCTTGCCCCAGCTCGCCGTCCCTGCTGAGGAGACAGAGTCAGGAGTGCGGGGAGACCATGGCAGCCAGACCCCATGGAGCAGGGCATGGGCAGGGTCCCCCACAAGTACGCAGCACAACCCTGACAGGCAGATGCAGGACAGGGAAGATCTCCAGATCAAAGACTAAACCAGGAGAAGGGACAAGAGGGAACAGTACCTTCTTCATCCAGCTAGACTCCAAAGCCCCTCCCCACAGGGCGTCCAGCAGAGCAACCCAGGAGGCCGAGGCCTAGGCCTGGTGATAACTGGCCCCAGAACTAGTCATCAAGATGTCACCTGGCAGACTGAACCACTTCTTAGGATACTTACTACATCCCTGAAGGTCACATGGGTCTCTGGCGTCCACCCCAAACAGGTGTTAGAACGAGCATTGAACGACTTTGAAACAGTCAACATAACTGAATGCCATACTTTCAAATATTAAGTAGACACATGTGGGGAAAAAGGAAGACCGAGGCAAACTCTGTAGAAACGTAAACAGCAATGCCCGAAATAAAATGTGCAGGTCAGGAAGATTAGATTAGGGAGGCTGGAGACACAGCAACAGGAACTATTCACAGCAAGACAGAGAGAGGGACAATTTTCAGAAGTGAGAAGAGTGCATGTGGGCTGGGGGACTAGTACTGGCCCCCCAGCTGTGGGTAACTGGACACTCACAAAGGACGAGGACATCAAGTCCAACGGAGCTCGGAAACGCAGAAACCCCAAACACAGGAGACACAGCGAAGAGCAACGAGGCACACCGTAATCAAACCGCTCCCCCCAGCAATCACGAATCCCCCAGAAGAGCAGAGAAAACAGGTGAGTTACACGAGAAGCTCAGTGGAAACAAGGCAAGTCCGAGTCAGTGGGAAAACCCCTTTATGTCCTGAAAGGAAAAGTCACAGCAACCGAGAAGTGAAGCTGAACAAAACTGTCAAACATTAGCTAGACCGACGGAGGGAAGAGAGAAGGGCCCATCTGCTGATGGCAGAAAGGGGAGCAGAGTCACTGCTGCTGACCTTAGCAAGTAAGAAGGACAGTGAGAGCATCCCGGAGCAGCTGTCCACCAAGAGTCAGGCCACCTGGACGACTCAGACAAACTCCTGGAAATGCACAAACACCAAAAATGACTCCAGAAGAAGTAGAAAATCTGAACAGACCTGTGACAAGTGACGAGGCTCAGTCAGTAACCAAGATGTGCCCAGGACTGGATGGCTTCACTGGTGAATGCTACCAATCACATAAAAGAATTAACACAGAATTCCCCAATTCTTCCAATCCCCCAGTTAAAGAGGAGGAACACTTTTCAGCTTCCTCTATGGGGCCAGCATTACCCTGATACCACAGCCAGAGAAGGCACCACGTGAAAAGGAAACTAAGACCAAGAGCCCTTATGAACCCAGGCATACAAAACCTCAACAAGCCAGCAGCTTGCCCCACTGGCAGCATCTGAAAGGGTCACACACCGTGACCAAGTGGGCTTTCTACCAGGAATATAAGAGTGGCTTGACATACAAAAATCAATTAACACAATGTACCACATTAACAGAATGAAGGGGAAAAAAAACTCATGATCATCTCAGAGAAAGGTAGAAAAAGCACTTGGAAAAATCTAACATGCTTTCATTATAAAAACATTCAATGAAGTAGGAGTAGAAAGGAACTTCCCCAAGCCAATAAAGGGCATTCACTAACACCCACGGCTCACATCACACTCTGTGGTAAAGGAAGCACAGCTTCACCCTAAGATCAAGAACAAAACAAGGATGCCTACTTCCAGCACCGCTATTCAACAGGGTACTGGAGTTCCAGCTGGAGCAGGTAGGCAAGAACAAGAAACAAAAGACATCAAATTGGAAAGGAAGAAGTAAAGCTATCTCCACTCACAGATGACATGATCTCATAAATTGAAAATCCTACAGAATTCACAAAAACTATTGGAGTTAAAAGAATTTGGCAAAATGGCAGAAAACAAGATCAACACACAAACACTGGCGGCTTGTCTGAATACCAGCAGTGAACAATCAACAAAGAAACCAATTCCATTCACAAGAGCATCAAAGAGAATAAAAAACTTGTGAGTAAGTGCAACCAAGGAAGAAGTACATGCACACTGAAAACTATAAAATACTGCTAAAACAGATGAAAGTAAACCTTAATAATTGGAAAGGCATTCCGTGTTTATGAGTTGAAAGACTTAATGCTGTTAAGATGGTGATTTTCCTCAAAGTGATCCGCAGATTCAATGCAACTCCCGTCAAGACCCCTACCTCACACCATCAAAATGATTAAAAGCTAAATGTAAGACATAAACCATTAAAACTCCTAGAAGGAAACACAGGAGTAAATCTTTTAGGACTCTGGATGTGGAAACAGTTTCTTAGATATGACACCAAGAGCACCAAATGACAAAAGAACAAAAAAGACAAAATGGATAAAAGCCAAAACTGTGTGCACACCAAAAGACATTCTCTAGAGACTGAGAGAACAATCCACAAATCAGTTATCCAATGAGGATCCAGTATCTATAATTTATGAAGAATCCCTAGAGAAGTCTTACAACTCAACAAAAAGATTTAAAAAATTTTTTTAAATGGATAAAGGATCTGAAAGCACATTTCTCTAAAGAAAATATACAAATGGCCAACAAGCACGAGAGGAAATGCTCCATCCACATCACTAGCCATCAGGGAGATGCAAACCAAAACTACAATGAGATGCACCTCACACCCACCAGAACAGTGACAAGTATTCCTGCCAGGGGGAGGAATTCTCATTCTTAATGCTGGTAATCCATGTCTTGTCTTCCTTTCTTCCAATTAGTCTGGCTGCAGAGTCATCAGAGTGTGGTCTCATGTAGAGAACTCACCTCTGAGTGTGAGTGAGGGTGGAGGGACTGATGAACACTTACAGGTGGAGCTCTCTAGGGGGTCTGTACCCTGAGCAGAAGTGGATGAGAGCAGAATGCCGGAGCTGCCCAAGCGCCGGGCACAGACCTCCGTGGCAGCATGCCAGGGTCAGCGTGGACCAGCCTCTGACCTGCCTGTCTCCTCTGGTGACAAAGTCCCTCCCTCCTTGCAAGGAGGCCTGGTCTGCCAGACTCACTCACAGCTCCAAAGCATCATTAAACTTTAATGCTAATGGTACTCAAGGCTGGCTTGCTAGTACAGCATAACCTTTAAATAGAGACCGTGTATTTCAGTTTAATTTGGGAGGATACACAGTTTGATCCCAAGGGCCTTACCCAATTCCATGAGGCCACAACCAACAGGAGGAGCAGGGGAACGTGTCTCTACCTTGATACAATCCTAAGGACCTCAGCGCTGGTGAGTGCCAAGAGGAAGGATGCTCAAACCCCTAGTCTGTTTCATCACTTGCTCCAGGGACACACGAGGGTCTGCCTGGGCCAAGGACCACAGGTGGTACTGACGGAGCCAAGGAAGGCCTACTGCATCCCAGGATTCAGGCTGCTGCTTCTCCCCAGAGCCCAGCTGGGGCAGGTGACTTAGATGTCCCAGAGAAGAGACAAGGCTGAGGTCAGAGTGGGAATCCTGGTCAGAGGCCACTTTTCTGCTCAGCGCTGGGCCCATCACACACCCAGGAAGGTCCCTGTGGTGGCTGCTGCTTCCTGCGGAGGGGCGAGGGGGCTGAGACAGAATGCTCCCATCACGTTCCATTCCTTCTGCAGGCACACACCCAGTGGGACAGCCAGAGAGGCCACGGGCAGCCACCGGAAGCTCTCCTGGGCATTTCCTAGCAAGCACACCTGGTCACCTGAGCTGATCCATGCCTGCCCACACCTCAGAGAAAGAAGCCCAGGTGGAGAGCATGTGTAAGCACAACTTCTACCCTACAGGAGCCACACTCGAAGTCCACGGAGCCATCCCCTATGCTGGCACATGTGCTAAGAAAGAGGACCCAGCAAGCAAGCTGACAGCACCCCAGGGGTCATTATACTTAGGGCCAGAGAAACTGGCCAGGGCAGCCCAGCAGCAGGTGACAGGTACATGGTGAGAGAAGAAAGGAAGGGCCAGAAGACAGACTTGAAGAAATCCAGTGTTTCAGCTGAAAACAAACAAACAAACTAGACACAAAGCCAAACGTTGTCCAGATCTGCAGGCAGCATGGACAGCTCATGCCCTTCTGGGTACCCAGAGGAGCACCCAGCTCTGCCGGCCGCAGTCTCTGCTGCCCCAGGCCCAGCTCCACAGAGGGGGAGGCCCACCCCAGGGACACGTGGAAGGAGGCATCCCCGTGCTGCCAGCGGGGTCCAGAAGGTTGGCTGAGGCAGTAGGGCCACCTCCTCCAGGGCAGCAGCTGCTAATACAAGGGGGCGAGACTGTCAGAAAGTCCAGGAGAACCGCAGGAGAACAGAAACCCCCTCTCCAGTTCTGAATACTCTGGCCCCTCTGCCTCCACAGGTGACATCGGGGATGCTGCAGAGCGCCCGAAGTCAGCTCTGCCTCACGGGGCTCCCCCATGGGGAGAGGCCCCAGGGCCCCAGGACAGCCACATTCCCACGTTTCCAAGTCAGAAAGGCAATGGGACAAGTCTGACTCCAGAAGAGCAGGGAGGCCAAGGCCACCACGCAAGCTTCCCCCACAGGCTGTGGGCCAAAGGAAGCAGCAGCCAGATGCTGGTGGGCAGGGTCCAGGCCAGCCAAGCCCCTGCAGAGGGCCATGGGCGCCAAGGCCAGGACCACATCTGACCCAGCTCCCCCCACACAGTGGGGCAAGGCACACAGTGGACGCGTGGGAGGGGAACCGCAATGGACTTAATAATATAGTAAGGGGCAAAATCACATAACACAGACACGGTAAGAACCGGTAGTTGAGAAGGAGCTAGGCCACAGAGGGTCACTGCAGAGACGCGAGATGTATAGAGGACACAAAAGCACCGTACTTAGAAGGGGGCGAACACGACAAGGTCTGCTGTGGAGAACTCCCCCAGCTAGAACGGCCCACAGTTTTTAAAGATAAATTAACCAATTTCAATCTGTGGCTGTTCCAGATTCTCAATGAGCAACAACTTTGTGGAATGGGGCCTGTGGAGGGTTCTCACTCCTCCTCTGGAGTCCCTGCCGTCTCTCAGCCCCCCGGCCCCGGGAGGGGCCCCACAGGCTCATGGTGAGCACGGAGTGTCAGCCAGGGCAGAGAGAACGTGGGAGTAACGGAAATGATCAAACACCCAGGCAGAGACCTAACAAGAAGCTGCAAGACGCACCAGAACAAGGGACCAAGCTCCAGCGAAGGCTGTGAACACTGCTGGGCCAGATCCACACTCGGTATCATGGATGGGAAGTCAGCACTGCACAGAGTCTACGAGCACAAGGCGGCAGGATTCCTCCATGAGACCTGATAAGCTAAGTCTGAGCTTCAGCCGGGACAGAACACATGGAGAGGTGAGGCCTTGCCAGTGACTCAACACGGGACAGCTCTGGGAACTGCACATTACTCTGCTCCAGACAGGAACAAACCAAAGTGCTCCCTCCACACTGGGGAGTTTTCTTCTCCTTTTGTGTAGGGATCCAATTAAGAACCAGAAATTACACCGTTAGACATTTATTTCCTAGGCTAAGAAGCCATCTTCTCAGGATAGTGCCCCTAAGATGCAAGCGGATCTTTTTAAGGTAATAAATCACCAATCTTTCATTAGGTCCTGCAAACCTGGCAATACTGAAAAGACCAGAACCCGAGAGGGGCCAAGAGGCCCAGCAGCACACGATCCTTCCTGTATCCACCACCAGTTGCTCAGTACTTTAAACCCGAGTCCCGGGCTTGGCCCTGTGGGACAGCACTGTCCATGAAGAACAGCTGGTGTGAGCAAGCCCTACAGGGCCCACTGGCCTGCCGCCCACCCACCCACTTAGCACACCTATCCCCTCATCTGAGTCTTGGCCAGGTCACCGGCACCCGGAGGCTCTGTGCTGAGGACTCCAAGACGTGTTCTGGGTACAGCGGCGAGCGTGTGTCCAGCACACGGGAGCACTCAGCACTCGGTGGCCGCGGAATGATCTCAAGCAGGTCCACGGCAAGGACGACGGCCATGGTGACAATTACAAGCCCACCAACAAACGTGGAATGGGAGGGCAACATGTTCCTATGAAGGGACAGCAACTGGGGGAGGCAGAGGATGTTTAGCTCGATGCTGAGGGGCAACTCAGGCCCACGAGACAGAAACACATTCCAAGGGGCGAAAACAGCATGGGGCAATGTGGAAGAGCGAAGGAAGCTGCGCATGAACACACACATGTGGAAAGTCGTGGAGAGTCTGAATGGCTGCCAGGAAGTGGTGCCAAGGACACACTCACTGAATCCAACAGACTTACTACCAGCACGCACAGCTGTCCAGTCCCAGGCGCGTGACCCCTTCTCTCCCTTAGGAACATCATTCCTAAGACGTGGGACCACCACGGCCAAGGGCAGAGAGCCACAGGCTGGCCTCTGCCAGGGTCCAACGGGGAGCAGCCTAAGGAGGAAGGGACCCAGGACTGGACTCTGGACACCCACACAATGGGGCTTGGGGGACAGACGAGCCAGTGCGGTGAGGGCAGCTGGCGTCATGCCCTCATGAGCCCTGCCCAAAGGCAGCCATCAAGGGACAGCAGCTGGAAACCAGCCCCACGTCCCTCAGTCACTTGGAGCCCTCCAGCCCTAAGCACTTGCTGGGGACGCTGCTCTCAGGGGCAGCCCTGTGCACCACAGGTCAGCTCGATGCTAACCTCTACATACACTTCATTGAGCCCTTCTCCCTCCACCCCTACAAATGGCTTCCCGGCTCCCATGGAGCTGCCCCAGGCACTCTTCCCTGGGGGCCAGCACTCAGTAGAGCCACCTCGGACGGCACACACAACTCCGGGCATCTGACACTTCCCAGATGGGGACACTGACCACACGGCCCGTGCTCACATGGGTCAGTGTGGTCAGGAACACAAGGGATAGTCCCACACACTCCAGAGTCCTGACGGCCCAGGCAGAGGTGTGCACCAGCCGCAAAGCCACTAGAGCTGGAACTCACTGGGACCCGGGCCTCTGGCTCCTGCTGAGTAAGGGGGGGGGTGACAACAGGGCCACCTAGCAGGGGTCTGAGAGCAGACATCTATAGAGCTCTTGGAATAGCACCCAGCTCACTGTCACACCGAGTGGGTGCGCAGTAATACACCGTACTGTCACCATGGGTCTTTGGAGCACTCAAGAACCAACCCAGCCTGCAGGTGCCCACCCAAATCAACCCCACTACATGTTGGGTGCTCACTCTGTGCCAGGCACCAGGCATCCGAAGATGCCCAGGACATGGCTTGGGTGTGGAGGAGGCAGTGCTGCTGCTCATTGCTGCCGGCTGGCCAGCAGCCCTGCTCCCCTGCAGGGAAGGCCCACCTCCCGCACTGGCAACTCCAAGCCTGGAGGACAGCCCGGCATGTGGCCAGCAGCTGGCACACAGGTCCAGAAGCAGGGAGCCCCACGATACGCTGGGAGTGAGAGGATGCAGGAGAGGGGCCGGCACAGGGACAAGCGCCGACAGGTCAGACCATCCAGGTCAACCTGAGAGGGGCAGCAGGGGAAGCCAGGTTAGGTGGGGAACACAGCCGCCCACCCCTCCTGCACTCCAGGTGCAGTTCCCAGGGCCCGGCCTGTGGGGCATCCTGTCCCCCGCCTGCCGCCTTGGGCCCTGACACCTCCGGGATCATGCTGGGCTCCAGAAGCAGATGACAGACTCAGACACCGTTCTATGGATGCAGAATCCTGCGAGGGAACAGGTTGGCCAAGATCCGAGGCTGCCACCAGCCATGGGTCCCTGTGTGACGTCCCCAACGAGCCTTCATGACCCCCACCCCCCACCACAGACAAAGTTCTCCCATGGAGGGGGGGGTGTCTTCTAACCCGGGCTTGGTTCCATGGCAGGATGGATCCGGGGCGAGAAATGAGTCACTGTCAGTCACAGAACCAGGAGGTTCTTGTAATAATTTTCCAGAAGGCAGCTGGCGATGCTGGCAGGCTGCGATAAGGCCCGGTTCTCGGGCGGCAGGCACATACAGATGCCGGCTGCCAGCACTGAACAATGGGAGTGCACGCCGACTCCTCCTGTGCTTTCCCGGCCCTCCCCACGGCTGTCACGGTTGCACACGCATCAGCAAGGCGCACGCCGGGGTGCATAGCACCTCTGTAGAGCTGAAAATCGGCTCTCACCAGCATCTCCGGCCATCTGCGCACCAGCTCCTTGGAGCCACAGCTTGTGGGGCTGGAGCTCTGGGATGAAAGCTACGGGCTGGGAGAAGCCACATGGAGGCCAAGGGCTGTGGGCTCGTGGACGCTCCTCGGCCCAGGATGGCGGGCCTGCCCTGCTGGGATGCCTCCACACCGTGCGCACCCCGGGGGCACCTATCACAGCCAGCGTGGGCAGGCCCGCCCATGGACAGAACTTTTCCCACCAGGGCCCTTCCTGGCTGACCTGCCACGGGCCTGGGCAGGCCAGTGCAAGCTGCAGGAGCCGGAAGGGGACATGGTACTCAAGGCAGACGACTGCTTCATTACCCGGAGTCATGAGGGGTGTCATTCCCTTTAAATCGGAAAATAGATCTTCACCTCTTGTACTCCCTGGAGTACATAAAATATTAGAGGCATTTTTATAGTTATAATCAAAAAACTCATTTCTCTAGCCACCGCTGGCCGTATCTAATTAGGGTGAGGGATGTTAATGATACAGCTATGGCCCAGGACATTTTTCCTTGCGATATTAATTGCATTTAAAGAGAAAAGAGTGAATTCTGCCATGCTTCCTAATTAGCATGCATTTGCTAATTAATAACAGAAAGGCAAACTGTCTTTGTCTTGTCATCTCCAATTAGATACAGATGTTTAAATTCTTTTTTCTCTCTTCTCCTAAATAGTGAATCAACTTAGGGCCCAGAGACAGCAGGCTGGGAGAGGTGGCACAGGAACCAGGCTGTCCCCAACCCACCTGGACAGAGGCTGGGGGGGACACCTTCCTGTTGTCAGAGGTGCCCCCCCCCATTGCACCCATCGCCACGACTGTCCCCAAAACAGGGTGAGGGCCACAGAGCGAGACCCAGGGTGGCTTGGTCCCTGTGTCACAGAGAGCTCTGGCCACTGTCCTTGCCTTCAAACTCCCACACCAACTAGGGTTTAGAGCAGGGCCAGACCCACCTCCTCACCGTACCTCCTCACAGGGGGCTCAGGGCCCACCTGGCCCTCATTCCCTCAGGACACAGAAGGTGCCACCAGGGAGGATGGAGGGAGAGGAGAGGCTCAGGGGCTTCTGAGTGAGCTGCCTGCTGCACTCCACTGGGAAGGAGACAGAACAGAAACAAATGGGATGTAAGCTCAAGATGTGACAACCAGAAGGCAGAGATTGCCCCTGTGTGAGCTGACAGCTACAGCCCAAGTCTTAGGGAGCAAAGGGCCCACGGCGTCCTGCTTGTGTGTACCAAGCACCAGCACCTCCAGCCACAGCTGGGAACGCTCTAGGGGAAGACCAGGTCCCCATCCACCTGACCGGCTCTGCGGGGCTGGAACCATGGGGACGTTTCACCCAGAGCTCCCCAACGAGCATCTTCCCCAAAGGTCCTGCAGCACCGGGGAGGGGCCCTGGAGCACAGGCGGGGGCGCCAGGTCACAGGCACTGTTTGCCCTGGGTGACGTCAGCATCACCTGGGCAGAGGTGGGCCCCCCACCCCCCCAAGTTCCAGTCTAATTGGTTTAGAGGTGGAACCGGGCTTCACGTCCAGGTGCTGAAGCAGC
Source organism: Ailurus styani (assembly GCA_002007465.1). Taxonomy (NCBI): domain Eukaryota; kingdom Metazoa; phylum Chordata; class Mammalia; order Carnivora; family Ailuridae; genus Ailurus; species Ailurus styani. Next base: position 5,965,538 of record LNAC01000028.1, on the reverse strand, counting down.
CCAACAGGGCTCGAACCTCAGGTTCTACCTTCTTAGCTACGTTCACCAGCTCTGGAGGATGCACACATGCCAGGTGCTTAGAGGGACTTTACGTGGGAGCTCACACCCCCAGGCCCAGGCACCCAACAGCCAACAGCACCTCAGACCTCCCATGCTTCTCTCCTGGCTTGCCCTCCACGACCTTCCCATCCCACCTGGGACTCCCCTACCCACTGCCCAGGCCATCTTGCCGTCCTTGACCTCTGGCCTCCTGCTCTACCTAACCCGTGTCTACCTTCAGCACGGCCAGTCTTACCAATGTCCACAACACACCCCGCTGGTCAGGGGCTCTGAGCACAGCCAGCCTCAGGCTGCTGGGTGCTGGCACCTGGGCCTCATCCCGTCCCATCCTCAGGCCCCTGCCTCTCGAGTGGCTGATTTCAGGTTGGCCACACCCTGCCCTCCCCTCCGGCCGACAGCGGCAGCAGCAGCAGTAAGATACAGCTGGACAGCGCGAGGCTGTGGGGACGGCCGTAGGATGGATGAAACAAACCCAAGGACAGGGCACGCCAACACGTGGGCCACTCCGACGTTGCAGGTGAAGGTGACCTGTTCAAGGTCGGGGGCGGATAAGCAACGACCGCACACCAGGAACCCCGACCTGTGATGTGAGCCCACCTAGCTGGCGTGGGGCCTGGGGCAGAGCTGCCCCCACAACACCAGCAAACGTGCCTGTGGTCCCCCTGTGAGCCTGGTGGCTGGGTCCCCACAGAGACCAGACCACGGGCAGAGCAGGAGGCAGGGCCTGCAGGCAGGCCTTTGTCCTGGTGTGGGACAAAGATGCGTCAAAAGCAATGCTGTCTGGTAAGGACACTTCCCGGTGCAGGGCGCCCAGGCCAGGGTCAATGATGCCGGCCCACACCCCACCCAGCCCTGCAGGCAGCCTGCCCGGGGGGACGCGGTCCAGGAAGCCAGCATACAGCCACAGGGCCACTCGGCCCAAGAGCACACTCGGCGCTCAGCAGGGCAACGCGAGCTGCAGGGCCCGGCGGTGTCTATCCGCACACACTCTGAGGCGGGGCCGCCATGGGCCCAGAGCAGGGGGACAACCGAATGACGACCTGGCCATGAGGGACAAGCAGGGATCACAAGGGTTTCCACACCGGCTCCATGTCTGGTGGGTCAGGACATGGGGCGGAAAGGGCACTGGGGTCCCCATGTCAGAGTCCCTGGGGGACAGGCCCCATGTCCTTCCCATCCCCACTTGCGTTTCTGCGAAGGGACGTGCTGTGACCATCAGGGACCCGCAGGCTTGCACCTACGTGGCAGGGACATGATTCCCTCTGCGCCCAGGGTCTGAAGCACCCCACGCCCTGGGCTCCCTGTGGTCACAAAGACCACCACCAAGAGACTTACCATGTCCGCTCTCTGCTTCTGGCCTCCCAGCTCCTCCAGGGCCTGCGACAGCTGAGCCTTCAAGACAAGACAGAAAAGAGCGTCAGTGGGCCTCCTGCTGTCCCTCTCTGCTGCCCCCACTGCCCCCACTGCCTACTGAGCACAGGGGCCTGGGAGGCTGCGAGGCAGCCCGGGGAGGGGGGCAGAGTGCTGGGAAACACAGCGGGAAGCCCACCCCCGAACCTGTTGCTGGAAGCAACAGTGCAGTCACAGGGGCAGAGACGTTCCTGATGGGGTTTTCACGCCCCTGGCAAAAGGAGTGCAACGCACGCCCTCCTGGCAAGCTCACATTCTGGAAGAATCCATGAGGGTGACTGCCGACAGAGCCAACATCCAGGAAAACCCCTGATGCCCCCCAACCACTGTACCCTAAACGGTCTCTAGGATCCTCCCCAGGGGCCTGGCCCACCCCAGGACAGAGATGCAAGGAAAGTTCCTGACCATCAGGGCCAACAGCAAGCCAGGCCAGGTCCCGGTGACCCAGGCAGAAGCTCAGGGGTAGCTGCCCTCTGGCCTGGCCAGTCCAGCAGGCACGTTATGTCTCCATGACACCACCACAGAATGGGCAGCAGACCGAAGTCCAGAGCCGCCCCCCAGCACCCGGAGCCGGGATCCGCCAGACCCAGGCCCTTATTGCTCCCATGTGCCCCTGGCCTCAATGCCACAAGCGTGGTGAGCAGCCTGCCTGGGGTCCCGCGTGGATGTCTCCTGGGCAGTGTCAGGCCAGCACACGCTGCGCTGGGACAGATGCAGTCACACACCTTTCCCAGAAAACAGTGAAAAAAGACGCAACACGTGAGTTGTGGGGCCACTATCTTACGTGCCGGCAACCACCTCTGTGCAAAAAGCACCAGGGACCCAGGTGCCGAAGTGACAGCCAAAGGGTCTATGCCACCATGAGGAATGTCCCGACCCTGAGCAGGGACCAGAGCAGCCCGCAGACTGGAGGTGCTGTCCTTCCTGGAGCGACAGGCGACGGACACGTAGAGGTCACGCACCGCCTCCATGTTCAGGGCACCATGTGGGGTCCCAGCACCTGGCTCCTAAGGCCTGCAGAGGGGAGGGTGGAAGGTGGCCACCAACGAGGCTGACGGTGCTGGGTCCTCAGGCTGGGGGAGACCTGCATCTTGTCCTGACATCTGTGTGCACCCACCAAGCCTGTATGCACCCACTTTCGGCATGCCAACCCTGCCAACAAGGCCAGGGCTCCTGCTAAAAGCTCATCGATACTTTGCAAGGCCACGTGAGCAAAACTGCCAGGAGCAGAACTGAAAACACAGCGAACACAGGCAGGACACGAATCACCACCCCAGCAAAGCAGCCTGCTAAAATCCCAGCCACAAAACCAAGCTGAAAACCCAAGACCAACCAGCACCCTTTAGGACCGAGTCCATGCCAACAGCCCACCTGCCTCGGCCTCACCTCAGGCCAGGCACAGAGGGATGGGCACAGCCATCAGGTGGGCAGGTGGGGGGGTGCAGGTGGGCCAGTGGGGGGTTTGGGGGGAGGCTGGCAGGCCCTGCAGAGACCACCTCTTGTGGGCAGGACATGATGCTTGAAGGAAGGCCAGGAGAGGAGGAAGGGAACATCCGCGCTGCAGTGGCCTATCTGTAAACTCACGGCCCCCCCGAGAGAGGCCACACGCACACTCACGGGGACAGAACGAGATCTGCTCTGCGGGGCCGGGATGCAGCCCACCCGGGAGCAGGAGCGGCACCCACCCTTTCGGGCTGGCATTTATGAGTGGCTTGTCAGGAAGAAGGGATCAGACACAGGCCACCCCCCAGGCGGAAGACCCGGGCAGTGCAGCCGCTCGGCCCCCATAGCACACGGGGCGTTGGTGATGGGGCTCCTGCTGGGGATGATGCCCCAGCCCCGCCACCTGGTCAGCAGCAGAGACAGAGCAGCTACGGAGCAGTAACAAAAACCACGTGACAGAAAAGAGGGCACAAGACAGACGTTTCTTGTGAGGGGCAAAGCACCAGTGCCAACAAGCACATGGAAAGGCCAACTGAGGCCCGCTGCGAAGTACCAGCCCATACTCGTCCCACCAGCAGAGACAAAGAACTCGGGCAATCCCACCAGTCAGGACAGACCACGGGGATTAAAACTAGAAAACCTCGCTGCAGAATGCCTTGGGTTTTGTCTGAAGAAGAACTCTCACTCAGGGATCCGACCCACAAACGTGTTCACAGGAAACCACGGAATGTGTGCCCGGCTGCACTGTAGCGGCCAACATCGGAAACTGCCTGGTGGCCCCCGGCAAGGGGTGAGCCCACACGCTATGGTGTGTCTGCATGCACGGTGGTGGTGCCAGCGTCCCCACACGGCCTTGAGTGCAGCCCCCTGTGAGGTTGGCCAGGAACAGAGAAAAACGCAGGGCTGAGTCTGCCCGTGGGATGCCAGGTGTCAGCCAGGCTCCTGCAACAAACTCGGCCAACAAGCCGCAGAAATGGAGCAGTGAGCCCCAGGGCAGTCTGGGCGGCAGAGAGTCCCCACAGCCAGGACACTGCGGACGGTGCAGACACCTCCTCACGGTCTCTGTGCCGACCATGAATTGGCACAGGCTGATCCAAGATGCTCGGACCCCCGCTCAACGTCCCAGTCCCTGCGAGAGAGAGAGAGAGGCAAGCAGCGTGCTTCTCAATCCTCACATGATGCGGGGCTCGGAAACGCCACGACTTTGACGGAGACTCGTGAGGGCTACACAGTTCCCCGGGAAACCAGAGGAGCTGGCAAACCCGACGTGGAGGAAAGTCAACCCTGTGTTCGGAAGGGAGCGCTGGCCCGCACCTCCCAGAGGGAATCCCACCTTGGGGCAGCTGTCGGGAATAACGCCCCCCCCAGGGAGTGAAGCCCGGAGGCTCTGCCTCCCTCCTTCTGGCCAGGCCGGAGATCCCATGCTGTGCGAGCAGACCTGTCGTGCTCCACTAGACAGACGCTGACAACTACTGTGTTTCACAGAAGTGACCGGAGAGTGGAGGACCCCCCTCCCCGCCGAGATGCTCCACCAGGAGGATGGAGTTAGAAAGTGTGCCCGCAGGCAGGGAGGGATCGCTGTGGCAGACGCTGTGTGCATCACACCCCAGCGAGAAGGGGGGAGTCTGCAACACAGGCCCCCTGCGCCCTGGATGACAAGTCAGAGGAAGCAACAGTCTGTTCTGCTACACAAAGGAAGTTCCCAAGAGCAGGAAGCTTGCCATCACCGAACACCATCCCACAACCTGTCACATGGCCCCCACGGGAGGCCCTCTGTGTCCAGGACCCCAAGCACGCAGGAGGGCTCAGCTTGGAAAGGCCACGGGGTGGGCTGCTGACACAAGCCACAGCCAAGGAGCCACACAACCAGGGGATGGGATGGGTAAGGGCAGGCAGCACAGGATGGAGCCTCTTGGTGGGTGAGCTGACCGTCCTCAGGGCCAGACCGATGGGTGCAGGGGTTGGGTGGGGTAGGGGGGCATGCGCCATGTGGCTCCCACACAAGGGATGGCTGGTGCCATCCAGGGAGCTGAGGCAGGGCAGCAGGGAGGCCCCCACGGGACTGAACACTAGTCACCCTCGCCCAGACTCCACCAGCCTTGACTGACTGCATCTACGCGTTATGGGACATGGAGGCCACAGGGGACCGGAGAGAGGGGACATGCGCACCGAGCGGGGACTGTGGCCCCAGTGCTGATGAGGGAAGGGAGGCTCCTGTCACGTGGCAGCTGGACTTCCAGCAGGGACAACAGGTGGGTGGGCAGACAGGAGGAAGAGGGCAGGGCAGGCAGGCGGCAGCACAGCGGGCGGCCACGGCTTGCACCCAGCCACCACCGGGACTGAACGGGCACCAGCAGCAGCCCAGGGGATGCTCCCAGTCGAGCAAGAAACACAGTCCGCCCAAGTGCATCCACGACAGATGATACCCCTGCAGGGACACTGGTCAGAAAGATGTCCAGGGCCCCCACATGCCTCCCTCAGTGCCAGGCACCTCTTCAACTGAACTGCCCCACCCCGTGTGCTACCACAAAGCAGCCAGGTTGGTAACCAGGCATGAGTCAAGGCAGGCCACACAGACAAAGAGGCCTGTGTGGAGTGGCGGCCTCAAATCTGCCCATCCCTGCAGGGTGGCCTGGACCTCCCAGCCCCCACCTGACACTAGATGGCTTCAACACGCCATTCTTTCCAGAAGACTAGGAAGTGGGCATGATGCTGGCCTACGCCTGATGGAGGTGCAGGGCCTGCGGGGCCTGGCCTACTGCAGAGGTCAGGCACCTGCTAGCCCCCACCCCGAGGCCACTGGTCAGAACCCATCCACTGGGCCTTCCCTTGTCACTCCTTCCTGCGGTCCTGTCCCTACAGTCACACACACACACACACCCCTCCCCCCCCCGCCCCCAACAGGGGCTCATCCGGGGCAGCTGGGGAACAGCTGGGGGCAGGGAGCAGCACCTGGCCAAGGCGGCAGGCGGGCCCGTGGGGTGGCCTGTGTCTGCACAGAAAGCCGCTCGTCTACGAGAGCAGCTGCCCAACAGGCTGGCGTCTGTCCACCGCATCCCGCCTGGCTCCGCAGAGACTCACTCCACCTTCTCCTTGAGGTTTCTGCTGCGGCCGCTCTGCTGCCTGAGGAGGAGAGTGCCCTCAGGCCTCCCGCGCTCCTCGGCCGCAGGTGACATCCGTTCCATTCACGACATCCAGGCTCCCGGCTCCGCCTGAGATGCTGAGGCCTCAGGGAAAGCCAGGCTCACACCCAGGTGAAGAGGACAGTGCACCCGGAGCCCTCGGACAGGAGCACGAGGTCTGGGGGCCGGGCAGCAGTGGTCACTGCCTGGGTTTTGGAGGGAGTCCAAGCAGGGCCTGCAGACTGCAGTTTCAGGCCCCCAGGAAGGGCGGCTTCCTCCGTGCAGCCAGCATTCTCGCGTCAGGGGCCTGGTGGAGGCCTGTAGGAACCCACGTGTGCCCCACATGGGGACTCAGATGTCACTCCTATGACCCTGCCTGGCCCCTGGCATACCGCACATGAGTGTCCTCACGGGGAAAGGAAGGAAGGACATATGTGACCAGCACGCTGGTGCTTGTCCTGCACGTCGGGGGGTCCAGAGGTAATAGGGGGACTGCTCAGGCACGAGGCTTACAGAGGGGCTCAGAAGGGAGGCCAGGGGCCAGGGAAGAGCAGGCCGGCTGGAGAGTCACCGTTCCCTGGGCCAGTCGCAGCAGTGAGGCTAGAGCATGTCCTGAAGGTATACCTGCAACAGCCTTGGGGGGCCGGGCCCTGAGCTCCAGCCCAGCCCAGCCGACCCGGGCCCGCAAGTCAGTAAGTCAGTGGGGTTGGCTGGGGGATGAATGCATGAATGTGGCGCAGGAAGAGGGACAATGGGTGCAGGGCCCAGGTGCTCCCCAGAAGACGGCATGCCCAGGAGCATGCATCAGGCAGACAAGGCTGCCCATGAACCACGTCAGGCCCAGCAGCTCCCACAGCCCTTCCTGGTCCAGGGAGGTGTCCTCCAGCCAGGCCTGCAGGTGGCCAATGCACTCAGACACATGTCCCAGGCCCACATGCCACGTGTGACAGGTGGAGGCTATGCCAAGACCTCGTGTGGCTATTTTTATCTGGAGGTGAGAAGCTGCGACTGAGGATCAGCACACCGTGGGCACAGGAGCCCAGGCCCGGCAGAGAGGCTGTTGTGCAGGCCGGGAAAGGCGGCGGGAGAGCTGGCTGGCCAGGTCAGGGAAGATGCAAGGGCACTGAACACAGTCCCCACATGCCTTACAGAGAGGCGTGGGGAGGAGGCCGGGGTGCGCCCAAAGTCACAGGCCGCATGGAGGGAATGAGACAGAAGCCTCAGGCCTCCTATCTTTTCTCTACTTCACATGTTGGTTTGTGACCAAGTAGAAGGAAAGAGGAGACATTGGGCCCTACCGGGCAGCAGCACTCACACCCATTCATGGTTTTTGTCTGGCAGAGGCCTCGAGGGGCAGAGCCGCCCAGCGTGGATGGCAGCCACAAGACAAGCTTGCTGCCATGTCAGCAGGTGGGCTGCTCCTGGGGCCAAGTAATGGCCTGGAGCCCAGGTTCCGTCAGGTGACCCTGGCTGCAGTGCGGCCTGTCAGAAAGAGACATCCACACCACCAAGGCCACTGCCGCTGTGACCCAAGCAGCCGACACCTGTCCTATAAGCAGAGCGTGCCTGGGACCCGTGAGGCTCTCTGCGGTGGTGCCTCGGACCCGGTGCAGGGCTCAGTCCCTTCCATTCAGCAGGTCAGGTGCCCACACTGGGGCACAGCTCTCGGAATGTGGGCAGCGACAGTGCGACCACATGGCCTGGGAATGCGCCACAGGTACAACGTTTCAGCCCAGCCCCCACAGCCTCACAGGGAGGGACCCACAGCCCTTCAGGCCCTTTGGCCATGCACCAAGTTCGAGAACCACTGCCAGAAGGTTTCGTTTGGGGCCAGACAAACCGGGAGCCAGTCCCAAAGTCGCCGCAATCCTGCTCCAAGACCAGAAGTGAAGGACTGGGCTGGGACGTCAGCAAGGTGTGGGGCAGGAGTCTCTGCTGTCACCCCACGGAGCACAGGCTGAGACAACTATCCGTGGGGGAGGACAGAAACTAAGAGCTGCTCTGAAAAGATAAAACTGACAAACCTTTCGCAAAACTCAGTAAAAAAAGAAACATAACTGACAGAATATTGGAAATGAAAAAAAGACATTACAACAGATAGCATAGAAATAGGAAGGCGTGTAAGAAACTACTAGCGATGATTACCAACATGTGGAACAACCTGAAAGGAATGGACAGGTTTCTGGAAACACTCAAGCTCTCAAGAATAAACCATGAAGAGTGACACCTAGGTGGCTCAGTGGTTAAGCGTCTGCCTTCAGCTCAGGTCATGATCCTGGGGTCCTGGGTTCAAGTCCCACATCAGGCTTCCTGCTCAGCAGGGAGTCTGCTTCTCCCTCTGCCTGCTGCTCTGCCTACATGTGCTCTGTCAAATGAACAAATAAAATCTTCGGGCGAGGGGGAAGAATAAACCACAAAGGAACAAAAGATCCAAACAAACCAGTAACAAGTAAGAAGGCTGAACTGGTAACAATACTTTCCCAGCAAAGAAAGGCCTAGGACCAGCTGGTTTCACCAATGAATTCTACCAACATTTATTCTTTTTTTAAAGATTTATTTATTTGCGATAGACAGAGAGAGAGAGAGAGAGAGAGAGAGAGAGCGCATGCGAGCATGAGCAGGAGGGAGGGGCGGAGCGAGAGGTAGAAGCAGACTCCCCACTGAGCAGGGAGTCTGATATGGGACTGGATCGCAGAACTCTGGGATCATGACCCGAGCCAAAGGCAGACGCTTAACCAACTGAGCCACCCAGGTGCCCCTCTGCCAAACATTTAAAGAAGAATTATTGCCAATTCTTTTCAAACTCCTCCAAAAAAAAATCAGAGAGGAAAGATCACTTCCAAACTCACCTTACAAGGCCAACATTAGCCTGATGCCAAAGTCAGGCAAAGATGTTATAAGAAAACCAAACCACAGTCCAGTACCCTGATGAACACAGATGCAGAAATCCTCAACAAACTATTAGAAAACCACGTTCCCCAGCACATTAATCGGGTAACAATTCAGGTGCATGTGTGGCTCAGTCGGTTGAACATCTGACACTTGATTTTTGGCTCAGGTCATGATCTCAGGGTCGTGGGATTGAGAGCCCCGTGTCAGGCTCCATGCTCAGCACAGAGTCTGCCTGGGATTCTCTTTCTCCCTCTCCCCACCCCACCCCCAACCACCACACATGCACATTCTCGGTCTCAAATAAATAAATTAAAAAAAAAAAAAAAAGAGGGTTACACATCATGACTGAGTGGAACGTATCCCCGGAATGCAAGGATGGTTCAACATGTACAAATCAAGCAATGGGATGCCCCCATTAATGGGATGGAGGATAAACAATATATGATCATCTCAATAGATGCACAAACAGCACTTACTTGATACAATTCAACATGCCTTAATGATAAAAATTAATTAGGTACCAAAGAAAAGTGCTTCACCATAATAAAGACCATATAGGACAAGACCACAGCTCACATCACACTCAGCAGTGAGAAGCTCAGTGATTTCCCGCTGAGGTCAGGAGCAAGATAAGGATGCCCTCTCTCCACTCCTATTCGACATGGTACTAGAAGTCTTAGCCAGAGCAGTCAGACAAGTAAAAGAAATAAGAGGCATCCAGTTCTGCAGGGAATTAGTAAAAATGTCCCTGCAGGTGACGTGATCTCACATGTAGGAAATAAGACTCCACCAGAAATCTGTTAGACTCACCAGTGAATTCAGTAGAGTTGCAGGATACAGAATTGACATGCAAAAGTCAGGTGTATTGCTATACACTGACAATGAACAATTCAAAAAAGAAAATAATAAAATACTTAGAAACAAATCTAAGCGAGGAGGTGAAAGACCTGTAGACTGAAAGCTATGACACTGATGAAAGAAACGTAATGAGACACAAATAAGAAGATATTCTCCATGTTTATGGATTGGAAGACATAATACTGTTAAAATGTCCATATTATCCAAAGCAAAGTATAGATATAAAGCAACCTCTAGCAAAATTTTTTCACAGGAGCAGAAAAATTAATTCTAAATTTCATATAGAACCACAAAAGACCCTCAGTAGATAAAGAAATCTTGAGTAAGGAGAACAAAGCTGGAGGCATCACACTTCTGATTTCAAACTACCACAAAACGGTTGTAATCAAACCAGCACAAGATTCTAAGAACAGACATGCATACCAACGGGAAAGAACACAGAGCCCAGAAGTAAATCCACACACATACACTCAACTAATACTTGACAAAGGTGCCAAGGATTCACAATTGGGAAAGGACAGGCTCTCAAGGAACAGTGTTAAGAAAACTGGACATCCATGTGGAAAACAACAATAGTGGACCCCTAATCTCACACGACACACACAAAATCAACTCAAAATAAAGACCTGCAACCATAAAAATCCTAGAAGAAAATAGGGGAAAATCTCATTGACATTCACCTCGGGGATGATTTCTTTTAACCAGACACCCAAAGCACAGGCAACAAGAGCGAAAATAAACCAGTGGACTGCGTCTGACTCTGAAGCTTGTGCATAGCACAAGAAACCATCAGCAAAACTCAGGGCAATGGGAGAAAACATGGAATGGGAGACAATATTTGCAAACCATCTGTCAGATGAAGGGTTAACATCCCATACATGTAAGGAACTTGTGCAACTTGAGAGCAAAACCACAAACACCCAATTAAAAGTGGGAAAACAATCAACATAGAAACTTTCCTAAAGAGTATAGACAGCCAACCAGTACGTGAGAAGGTGCTCAGCACCCCTCACCATCAGGGAAACACACATGAGGACCACAGTGGGGTCTCAGTTCACACCTGTTAGGACGGGGATTCCCAACTGGACCCCAGAGCACTGGCACTGGTGGGGATGTGAACTGGGGCAGCCACAACAGTACGGAGGCTCCCAAAAAAAATTAAAGATAGAAATATGACCCATGTGATCCAGTACTCCAACTTCTGGAAATATGTCCACAGGAAATAAAGTCAATCCTGCAAAGCAGTGCCTGCACCCCAGGTTCGTCACAGGACAAATCACAGCAGCCGAGACCCAGAAGCAGGTGGAATGCCTGCAGCGGCCGACGGACGAGGAAGCGTGCTAGATCTACACAACCGAATAGGTTGTAGCCCCCGCCATCTGTGACAAGATGAATGAACCTGGAGGACAACACGCTAAATGAAAAACACTTAAGAGAGACCCAGAAAGAAAAACACCACGAAACCTCACGTGCAGAATCAGAAAACACTGAACTCACAGAAACCGAGGGCAGAAAAGTGGCTGCCAGGGGCGGGGGTGGGAGGGACGGGGAGGTGTGGGTGCACGCATGCACACTGCCGGTTAGAGATGAACAAGACCTGGAGACCTCGTGCACAGCCGGGTGACAAGATCAGAGCCAATGACACTGCCCCGCGTGCCTGACAGGTGCTGAGAGCAGATCCTCAGTGTTCTCACTACAGGCACAAACCAGCCGGGCTAGGCCAGGTGATTCAGGGTGACCTGGGGTGGTCACTGTACCACGGGCACGGACACCCAAACATCACACTGTGCCCCTGGATGGATGCAATCCGTGTCGGCCACTCCCACCTCCATGCAGCAGGGCTGCTGGTCCAGCAAGCCTGGTGTCTGCCCTTCCCCAGGGGTCCAAAGGGGCCAGCGCCCAACCCCGAAGCCAGGGCTCTGCTGACGTGTCCCACACAGAGCCTGCCACCAGCCCTGCTCCTCCACCTCCTGCCTCTATCCTGAGCACGGAACCCAAGCCACCAGCCCCGACACCTGTCTCCCATGGGTCTCCCTGCCTGCACACTCAGGGAGCGCTCCTCATGGAGGGGGGTCCCCGAGCCTGGCTCGTCTCACTGACCCCTTCTCGTCTCCCCTTGTCCATCATACAGTGACCACTTTCACTGTCTGCAGATTTTTCACTGTTTTGTGTGTGCTTTTTTACAGGACAGTGACCCCGAGTTCTTCGTGCAAGGACAGCAAGGAGTTACTTTCCTAAATAAGAAAAGTGGGCCCTGGACCTGTTGAATACCCAGGGTTCCTCCAGAGGCCAAACCACCACGGCCAGGGCAGGAGGGCCTGAGTGCCGTCATCGGGCCCTCACAGGAGTTATCGGAAACTGGGATTTTCCGCGTACCTTCATGAAGCCAGCAGCACCATAATCTGTTTTAATTAAATAAATCAGAAAAACAAATCAGGCTGATATGTGGAATCAAGGTGGCATGAGCTGCATATTTATAGCTCTGTCGACAGAGGAAGGTTCGTGACATATGCTACCAACTTCTGCAGTCGCTTTATTAAGTGCAATAAATAAAATCCATGCAAAACGGCACAAACTTCACCAGAGACAGGCTACTGGGATTCTCCCAATCTCAACACTTTCAGCTTGTTCCACTGAAACGTGTCTGCCGGACTCGAAACGTGCTCTACATTAGAACAACCTGATTAAGTTGAAAGAGCGAAAGGCAGCGGCTCGGAAGAAGCAGGGGGGCTTGTCAAGCTCCCAGTAGCTTCCCCACAATCCCCCTTAGTGAATAGACAGGAGCAGCTCTCCCTGCACTTGCACGAGGGCACCTGCCGAGCTCCTCAGGGCCCCCCCACTGCCGTGGTGGCTTCACACAAGCAGCAGCGTGCTGGGGGTCCCAGGAAGAGTGGGGCCAGAACAGGCATCCTGTAACTACAGCCGGCACCCAAGTCCAGGCCTCTCACCTGTTTTGTGAATAAAGTTTTTTTTTTAAAGATTTTATTTATTTATTTGACAGAGAGAGAGAGAGATTACAAGTAGGCAGAGAGGCAGGCGGAGAGACAGGGAGAGGAGGAAGCAGGCTCCCTGCTGAGCAGAGAGCCCGATGCGGGCCTCAATCCCAGGACACTGAGATCATGACCTGAGCCAAAAGCAGAGGCTTTAACCCACTGAGCCACCCAGGCGCCCGTGAATAAAGTTTTATGGGCACACAGCCACACCCCACATTCACAGACAGCACAAAGCTGCTTTCCAGCCACAACCACAGCTGAGCATGTGGCCACAGAGCCCATAGAACATACTGTCTGGCCCTTTATGGGCAAGGCCAACCTGCCAGCCCAAGTGAGAAGACACAGGAGCTTGGGATGACGGATGGGGGCGGGGGGAAGCCATGGCAGAGAGTGGGAGGAGGGAGGGAGAGGACATACAGGGCAGCCATGGAGGCAGAACACAAAACAAGGAAGGAAACGAAAAGAAGCTCCGGCGAGGTGGGTGGGTCGGGGGGGGGGGTAGGCAGAGAGACACGCACACCCCACACCCATCAGGCATACCCGGAGTTCCAGCACGGTAATGTTCTCTGCATCTGTCCCCCTGGACCCTGCCTCCTCGACAGGCGATCCATCAGGCAGGCGGGGGAGCTGCGGAGAGTTAATCCGCCTCGGTAATAAGACCCCGAGGGCTGTGGGGGTGTTCTCCCTGCATGCACTTCGCGTGCCTCCCCGCGGCTCCTTAAGGCAGTTGAACAAAACAGGCGACTCTGGGGGCTCTCCAGTGAGCACTTGGAGCACCGCGGCTGGTCCGGGGCCCGAGTGCACCCCCCCAAGTGGTGTGTGCATCTGTGCAGTGACAGAGGTCTTGTCTGGGAGACACTAAGGAACCTTAACTACCAGGTTCTACGAAGTGACCTAACTTTTTACCGTGTGTCAGTATGTGATGCTCAACTAATAAACTTCTGACAAGACTTTCGGAGCAGCATTGAAAGCTCACGAGTTGAGTACATAAAACCTTGCTGTTTAATAAGCAAGAGCAGGAAAACTCTCCGGAGCCCTGGAGAGTATCACCCCGTGGCCTGCAGGGCCTGGGGTCAGCAAGTGGCCTCTGTGACCTGGAGGGTGGGGTCCAAGCTGGGGTGCCCGCACCTGCTCCCTGCACCAGCGTGCTGCCCAAGCTGGATGAACAGCTCTGCTCACTGAGCCGCAGGTCTCTCCCAGGGCTGCCGGCCCACCAAGGCTCAAGGAAGCAGGCAGGCAGAGCCGAGGCCACAGCCCCTGGCCTGGCAGGCCCGAGCAGCAGCCGCCGAGGACCCAGGGCCTGAGCAGAGAGGGGCTCGGGGCTCCTGCCTGGAGTGCAGCCCCATAGCTGAGAGAAAGGGTAAGATGAGCTTCAGAGACCCCGGCTTCAGAGCTGCCCTGCAGGAGATGGTCTGGACCCCTGGAGGTCCGTCCCCCAGAAAGGGCAGGCTGGAGATGGGAGGACGGCAGGTAGGGCTGGGCCCCCCAGGCTGCCACAAAGCCAGGGGCTCCATGAGCCTGTGTGAACAGAGTGAACCCACTGCACCCTCCCGTGCCCCACCACCCCCATCCACCAACGGGAATACCTGCATCTGCAGGGCTCAGCTCTGCCAGACCCGTGTCTGGGTTTCGGTGTTCCACTGAGAAGGCAGGCTCTGCCACTGCCTCCTGGAGTCCCTGAGGCTCCCATACCTGAGAGACCCAAACTCACAGCCCGTGGCCACCACCACATTCCTTCTCTCCCAGTCCCACCGGCTCCTGAGGAACCTGTGCACCAAAACTCCCGTTTGCTGACTCACAGGGAGGTGGGGGGGGGGCCCTGCACCTCCAGCCTGAGCCTGGTCCCCGCCTGGGCTGAACCAAGATGCCTCCGAGGGCTCTCCTCCTCCCGCTCTGCAGAGAGCGTCAGCACAGGGGCTGGGGACGGGCTGGGGGGGACAGGACGCCCACCCATCCGGAAGTCACAGAAGGTGACCGCGGGAGGGGCTGAGCTGCTTAGCACCAGCTGCCACATGGTGCCCCCACCTCTCACTGCTGGCGCCACTGGGCGGGCTGATCCTGGTGCTGCTGCTCTGGGCACAGCGGGCACGGTCACCCTCACATCCACTTCATCTGCGAGCTCACCCAGCTCTTTCCTGAACCTGAGACCACCCCCTCCGCCTCCGCCCCGCCCCTGATCCCCTCTGAATCCCTTTCTTTACACGTTGCAATGGGCTTAGTTCCTAAAGTTGGGGCCTCCTTCTCCCTGACTCGGACCTCCATCTGGATGGCAAGCAGCAACCAGGCGCTCAGGGGCAGTGGCCTCCCACAGGGGAAGCAGGCGGTCCCACTGCCACAGGAGAGGTCCCAGTACCCAGTGGTACTGGGCAAGAGAAAAGGTCTGGACAGAAACTGGGCCATTCCCTTTAAGGGCTGCACACTCTCCAAGATGACAGAGCCACCCCTGGGCCCATGTGAGACTGGCCCCTTGTGGGGCAGCCTGATGACCTCACAGGGCCCATGGAGGGAGCCTGGTCTCTGCGCCACTGATGGGACTGCAGCTGTAAGGCAGGCGAACAGGGGGGCACTTTGTGCATTCCCACCTTTTGTACCGTCTAAAATGCTATCACCCTCCACAAACTACAGAGAGGGACCACCTGCCATGCCCATGCTTCCTGGAGCACCAGCCAGACTAAACCTGACGGCATGGGACAGGGTGAGCGATGCAGCCTCCCTGCGAGGCTGATGGGAGTCGCCACAAGTGGAGGAGGCAGAGCTCCCCACAGGCCCCCCACACGCACGCCGCGTCCCGATCCAAGGACAGCCGGACGGCAGAGGTGCCTCGGCTCCAGCAAAGAACTGAGCTTTTTGGGCACGCAGTCCTCTGGCAGAAGGAGCTCCATGGGCCTCACACGTGGCAGGCCTTGCCACGGGGCCCCTCGTCCTCACCGCACCCCCACACCGCCTCTAGGATATGTGTGGCACAGCTGCCTCTCAGCCTCCCAGAGAGGACACCCTCCTTCCGGCACAGATGACAAGAAACGGCTGCAGGGAGGCCAGAGGGGGTCTCAGCAATGAGGGAAGGAACAGAGGCTGAGGAGACCCTTCCTGTCCCCACCCCAGGCCTGGACACAGGAGCAGGACCTGTGGCTTTGTCTGCTGCCACCTGGTGGGGGCTGGGAGGTGCACAGCTCTCGACAGGGGTGGACCTGAGGCTATGTCTCAGGGTCAGCGCCCGGCCTCAAAGATAGGGGATCCCAGGGAATACGAGTTAAGCACTGAGGAGTCTCTACCCCAATACAGATCAGGGTCAGTCTGGCCTGGGAGGAGGGCAGGAAACCAGCAAGGGGCTGGCCTGCTTCTGGAGGGGCCCATCAGTGCCACATCCAGGAGCAAAGAGGACAGTGACCAGGACAGAGAGGAACAGATGGTCGTGTTGGTGACGCTGGCTGACCCTGGGCTCCTCCACCTGTCTGGAGTCGTCCGGGACTCCAGGAGGTGTGGACGGGAAGGCTGGGTGATGTCCCACTACACTGCTGACCACAGAGAGGGGGAGAAGGGAGTTAGGGACTTTCTCTGCTGAAACTGGACCAGTCCTGAGCAAGGAGGCAAGACTCCAGGTGGGGAAGACTGGGAGGCGAGTGGGGCCCTGTGGCACGGAGCTGAGACAAAGCAGGTGCCCCTCTGTCCACCGAAGGCTCTGCTAAAAGACGTCAGGGGGAGGGGTGGGCCCACGCTGGGAGCCTCAGGGCCGGGGGCCAGATGTGCAGGCCCAGCGAGGTAAGACGGGGTGACCACGCCAGTCAGTGACAGCCCCTCATCACCCCGACATACACAAAACCCAAACAGATGGCACCGGAGGTACCAGACCTGTCAGCCTTGTAATTAACTGATTAGGGCGCACGGGGTGCGCACAGACAGGAGGAATCTCTCAATGTAAAAAATGCCAGGGACGACTGAAGGTGTCAGGAAGCCTTCCCTGCAAATCTCTCTTCATTAATGTTTCATGTGGAGCCAAATGTGTCGTAATAAAATGGCTATTAATGCACTTATATTTATGATGACTCGCTCGGCGCCGCTGGAGCTAACCTTTCCAATCAGAGTTGAAGGTCTGCCAGCGACAGTACCAGCAGCGGCCCCTCGGCGAGCTGCCCTCTCCCAGGCCACCAGCGCTGAGCCGGCACACAGAAGCCCGGCAGCTGGCTGGCCCTGCGGCAGCCCCCAACTCACCTCCATCTCCGAGCTGTGTGCATGCACTTTCTGCACCATGTCCTCCGCCTCACGCATGCGACGTGTCAGCTGGGGCGAGTACTCAGCTGCGGTCAGCTCGCTGTCGTAGGAACCCAGGATGGCGCGCATGCCGTCTCGCTCCTGTGGGCACAGAGGACAGGTGGTCAGGCTCCTTGAGGGGCTCAGCAGCGTCTGCGTTCACGATGGCCGGACAGAGCCCAGCCAGGCCACGCCGGGGCCCCTGAGCTGCTCCAAACCCGCAGCAGGGGCACAACCAGGGCCCAGCCATGATCCAGGCACTGCCCACAACCACCTGGCCTTGAGCTGCAGGGTTCGTGGAGACCTGCGGTGGCTAGAGACGCCTCGCTGTGCCTGCTGACTCCCCCAGCTGTGCAGAAGCCCTCTACCCTATTCCAGCCGGTCCTGGGCCCTACCTAACTCCAGGAATGGTCCTAGGAACAGGCCCGCAGGGCCAGGCCAGGAAGGTTATTTGAATACCCTGCCTCCCATGACTTCTGACCTGGCCTCTGAGCCAGGGACACTCCAAGTGAAGTTCAACACAGCAGTTTGAAGAGAGCCCATTCAAGCCCCAGACTCCCTGCTGACCAGTCCTGGCCGCGGCGAGCTCCCTGTCCCCCCAGAGCTCACAGGATGCCTGGGGCCACAACCCCAGGCCACAGATGCAGCACCATGCACCAGCCATGCAGACACACCCAGGTTTTGTGGGAGGATGTACCAATCACACAGGTCAGGACAAAGCCACAGAGAACCTGCTGCTCAGTGGCACCCTGCTAGAAACACCTACTGACGGTGAGTGTGAGTGAGCCAGAGTCAGGGGTCCTGGGAGAGGTGGCCAGCTTCTCCTGCCCATGACTGGAAGATCCCTTCCTCAGGTATTCACAGAGGGAGACAGCCTTCTGGAGGCCAACCAGGAAAGGCTGCAGGGACACAAGGTCCCCGGGTCCAGCAACCAAGCAGCTCTGGAGGGCCTGCACAAAGGGTGCCTGTGCCAGGAAAGGAGCCGCTGTCTCCCCTGTGAGCTACCCATGGCTTTCTCACTCCCTAACTATGGGCCTGGATTCTTCCTCAGCCTTGACAGACCCCCAGCCTGAGCTGCGGGCAGGCACCTGCCCTCCTGCCCCACATCTGGCCTATGTGCTGTGACCGACCTGGGAAGGCTACATGGAGAAAATGAAGTCATCATGCAAGAAGCCCAGGTGCTGGGAGCATGCTTCTCATACCTCATGCACGCAAACATCCTGGGGCAGGGGGGCTCAGCTCAGTCTCCACAGGTCTGGTGGGGCCGAGAGCCTGTTCTACAAACAGGTGCCCTGAGAGGTTGACAGTGCTGGAATGTGGGACACAGAGCTCCATGGCCTCTGCCTGGGGAAGGTCCGTCCCCACTGTCCCCTAGGCCAGCTGGGCACCCAAGACCAGAGCACTCACCCCCACCCCCCATCCCCAAAGTAATGGGATAATCTGCTGGTCTCGAAGGATGGATGGGAGGATCAGTGGTGTCAAAGATGCTGCGTCCGTGTGCTGCCCTATAAGTGAGGCCCAGTGAGGTCCTCCATGTGGGCAAACAGATCTCCACGGGTTCACAGGCACATCATGCACCAGCCCTGGGCCTGCCTCGCTCCCTCGCGGCCCCAGCTCTTCCAATCCAGATGCGCTACACCGACAGCCCGGACCAGCACGGACTCAAAGGCACATTCATGGACCCAAAACAGCCCCTGACTTAGCGTCCTCTTGGTGAGAGAGTCCCTCCTTCTCAGGTAGGCCTGGAGGAGGGACAGAGCTCACAGCCCTCAGGCCCAGTCATCACTCTGGCATGGACTCCACAATTAGCTGATGGCAAGAAATTCAATAAAGGAGAAATTAAAGTTACGAATCCACCTGGAACTGGTCACCCATCCATGGGAAATCTGTTTCCATGGGAAGGTTTATCGAGTGTCCTCATTTTATTGGAATCCTCTATCTTGGTATTGACTTTTGCAGTTGGAGCTACCAGAGTGCCGCTGGCCCAGAGGGCGGGGGGCGGGCTGGGGGGCTTCCCTTCAAGAATAAGCCGCAGTCGTCTCCTCTGCTGAGCCATCCATCCCCACAACGCTGCCTTTCCACACGGGGCTCTTCCATCACGTCTCCAGGCAAGCCAAGGATGGCAAGGAGGAGCGCGTGAACTAGCAAATTTGTTGTTTGTACCTGTTCAAGAAATTGTTTTATCATTACTAGTAAAAGACGCAAGAAATGTGCCGGTTTGATTTGATAATGATTTTTTAATGAGTGATTCCACTTGCAGTGAAGTTTGCTTTGTTTCCACTTGAGCAAATGCCGGCGATTAATCCCTGAACAAACAGGCATCCGGTCGGGGCTACAGAAGTGTGGAGACAAACCAAGAGGCCGCTGCCTGCCAGGCCTGCAAAGCCCCCCCCTCCATTCAGCCCCAGTGTGTGCTGGGCACGTAAGCAAACAAGCCAGCAACGGCAGGTACACCCAGTCCGGCTCAAAGGGGGAGAGGCTCTGCCTCCTCAGGTGCTGCCGAGCCACGGCAGGGACAGAGGCCAAAGGAGACCTGCCACTCACACCTGGCAAGATCACCCTGACCAGTGCCCGGATGATCTGCGACTCCCGGGTTCCCAAAGAACAGGTCCGCCCTACTCCATGGGCTCCCCCACACGAAAGTACCCCGGCACGTGGTCCTAACGAACATGATCCTCACATGTGCACCCCCCTCGTGTAAATGGACTCTAAATCCCTGCTCTCCTCTGGAGTCCAGAGGGAGCGGGCAGCCCTGGGGTCAGGAGCAGGAGCTTCCCTGGGGTGAAATGGAATCAGTCTCCCATGCAGGGGAGAAGCAAAAAATGTGGTGTCTAAACAGGATGGAAGATCAGAGAACCGGACCAAAAAGTCACTCTCTGCAGTGGGCAATCTTTAGAACAAAACACACGCTCATACACACACCAGCACTGCCTATGGACAGACCGATGACACGGCAGCCCAAGGCCGCAGGTACGTGCGGGCATGTGACAGGAGGGGGCACATGACAGGAGGGAGCAGAGATCCTGGCTAGAAAACAGAACCTCACTGGAAGCACCAAACAAGTTCCAAAGACAAAGTTCTAAGGATCATAAGATCATAGTAAAACAAAATAAAAATAAAACTATATCACAGAGTACAACTGAAAACAGACCTGCAAACACAAGAATGAGAAGGATGAAACCCACAACATCAGGTAATAGAATAACCAGAAGCAGAAGAGAAGGTTCCCAGGGTATGTGTCAAACAATAAAGGGATTTATGTTATCAGCGAGAAACAACAAGCAAGTTTAAAACAAAGACAAAAAGCAGACTAAATGAAGCTCAAGAAGGTAAAAGAACAATTCAAACACATAAGTAGGTAGCACGGCAACAGGGCTGTGGCTGAAGAGAGACTCGGTGCTCCCGAAGAGAACTCGAAGGGACAAGCCAGACAGATAGGAGCCAGTGGCAGAGGGCCCAGACAGAACAGGGGAGGGCAGGGCTTCTATCAACATCACGGAGAAAGGACAGGAAGGACAGGAGGGCAACCATCCAGGTCAAGAAACCTCCAGAAGTGACCACGAGCCCCCAGCCTCAGCCGCAGCAGCCCGCAGACCATCCAGTAGCAGCCCGGCACAGAAAGGATGGGAAGACGCCGTCTGGAGCGACAGTGCAGGGAGGTGGGGGGGGACCATCCACCTGCAACGACTTCCCCAGAGGAGGGCACACAGGACAGACTCCAGGACGCAGACAACTGTGACTGTGGGAGGTCACTAGATGTCCAATCTCGGGCTGGACAGGGTGCACGAACGCAGCTCCTGACCTGCCAACAAGGAATACGTAACGCCGGACACTAGACACATAAAGAGCTATGAGACCCTAGAGGCTGCAGAGCAGGTGGGGAAGAAGGGGCACACACACGGCACAGGTGCAAGTGCACACACACTCTCCAAAAGCTCGACCAGACCCCTGGCCATCTCCAGGTGGGTGAGCAGGACAAGGCAGGTAGAGGTGTGCTTCTCACTGTGCACCTGTTCATAACTTCTCAACTTTGTGTTATGGAGGTACCATCCGGTGATGTACAAATTAGGAACAGAAATTCAGGAAACAAAGAACTAATATAAAATATAATAAAAGCATTTAAGGGAGGCCTGGGGCCTTAAGCTGTTCCAAAAGGGATAAAGATATCGTTAAGCACTCGCTACGTTAAATACACACAGGAACCTCTAAAAGAGGAGAAATGGAGAAAAATATGAGAGAGAAAAATGATGCAAGAAAAAAGAATTGAGCAGGAAGTCTGTAACTTTAGTGTCTATATTAGCAACCCTGAAAACTAATAAGCCAGCCCATCAACAGAAAAATAAGAGAAAGAATAAAACAACACAGGCACAGAGCACACGGATGAAAACAGGGGCGTAGAAGAGGCAGAGGAAACAAAGATACAACCATGTGGCAACAGCCACTTCCCAAAGAGAAATGCAGAGAGAGAAAGAGAAAAGCAGAGCACCTCAGAATGAGGGGCAGTTACGAAAGGGGTAGGAGCTGCACTGAGACACTGAGTGGAGCAAAGACTCTGCTATCAGGGGAGATTTTCCAAACCCCAGATCCAGGGAGCTCAGAGAACCTCAAGCAAGATCAATACCAAACAGTCTACACCCTGGCATCTCCCGTTCAAACTTCAGGAAACCAAAGACAGAGAAACCCCGACAAAGCGAGACAGCACGTGAGAGCAAGAGGAAGTGGAAACGTCTAAGCACTGAGAGAAAAACCCGCCAGCCTGGAGCTCGGCGTTGGGTGAAACCACCCTTCAGAAGTGAAGGGGAATACAGACGTCCTGCGATGAAAACAGCGAGCGGGAGCGTCTTCCAGAGAGAAGTCGGCAGCGCTCAGAAGCTGGATCTACAGAAAGCAAGCGTGAGCTTCCAGAAAGGGGCCCGTGACCACCAAGCACAGTGTCACTCCCTCAGCCTGCACTGATGGAACAGATAAGGCTCACAGGGATGGGGCGCCATGCCTCAGGGGGAGGTGAGTGGGCAGCAGTGCGGTGGGAAGGGACAGAGGGAGGGCCTGGGGGCACTCTGGAGTCAGGCACCTGCACGACCTGTGAAGAAGGACAGCGCTGATTCAAAATGGGCTCGCACTTGTATACAACCGCACACTCAAGGGCGACTGCGAGGACGCAGTACTTGAGAATGATAATTCATGAGTTAACAGAGAAAAAGAAAGAAATGGGGTCCTATAAGATACTCCTTAAAACCAAACAAAGCCGATCAATAGGAAAGAATGAAAAAGAGCCAAAGAACAAGTGTCCACACAGAAAATGCTAACAAACATCACAGCTGCCAAACAACTAGATCAGTATCATTGTGAATGATCAAAACACACCAACTGAAAGATACTGTCAACATGGAGTGAAAAAAGAAAAAGGAAAAGATCCAATTATATGTCTATAAAACACCTACTTTAAAAACACAGACAGACATAAAAGTTAAGGGGTGGAGAAAGATACATTGTGCTAACCCCGATCAAAGAACAACGAAGAAGACGGGGTAGCTCTATTAATCTCAGGGAAAGCAGACCTCAGGAAAAAGAAACACCTATCAGAAATAAGAGGGGTATGACATAATGATAAAGGGGTCATTATTCCCAAAAAGACATACCAATCCTAAACACATATGCACCTCACAAGAGAGGGTCGAAATACGTGAGGCAAAACTGATAAAGCTGCAAGGAGAAACAAACGTATCTTCTAGTGTAGCTGGAGACTTCCACACCCTCTATCAGTAATTGACAGATCCAGCAGGCAGAAAATCAGTAAGGATATAGTTGCACCAAATAGCACCATCAATCAAATGGATCTAATTGACACTGATAAAATACTTCACCCGCCAACAGCAGGACACACATTCTTCTCTGGCTCACATAGTACATTCACCAAGACAGACCACATTCTGGGTCATAAAACACACCTGAACACACTTAAAAGGACAGAAATCATATTGAGTAAGCTTTCAGAGCACTCTGGAATTAAAATGGAAGTCAGTAACAGGAAGATAGCTGAAAAATCCCAAACTATTGGGAGATTAAACAACACTTCTAAAAAAACACGTAGGTCACAGAAGTCTTAAGAGAAACAGAACAGTATTTTTAACTAAATGAAATGAAACAACATAATATGCAGCAGAGCTTAGAGGGAATATGCAGCATTGAATGCACATTTTAGCTTAGGAAAGAAATCTAAAAATCAATCATCTAAGCTCCCATCTCAGAAAACTGAAGAAAGAAGAGCAATGTAAAAGCCTAAAGCAAGCAAAAGGAAAGACATAATAAAAATTAGAACAGAAATCAATGAAATTGGAAACCGGAAATCAACTGAGAAAAATCAACAAAACCAAAAGCTGGTTCTTTGAAAAGATCAACAACATCGATGAATGTCTAGAAGGCTGACCAAGATTAAACAACAGAGAGAAGACAGAAAACACTAATATCAGATGTGAGAGAAGGGTCATCACTACTAATTGCGGGGATATGAAGAAGAATAGGAGTATTATGAACAGATCCATGCCCAGGAACTTGATAATTTATATGAAATGGAACAATTCCTCGAAAGACACAAACTATCACAATGTGCAAGAAGAGAAAAAGAAAATCTGAGTCGGCTTATATCTATTGAAAGAAGTTGAATTAATAATAACCTTCCTAAAAACGAGGCACCAGACTCAGATGGTTCCACTGAGGAATTCCACCAAATATTTAAGCAGGAAATTGTACCAATTCCCTAAAATCTTCTGCAGAAAACAAAAGCAGTCATACGTACATGTTTGCATATGATACTGTAATGGTACACACATGACATGTATCTGTCAAAACCCACAGACCCACACAAGAGCAGACCTTAAAGCACGGATGTAAGCAACACTGGGCCCATACTGGTGCAAGCATCGTGACGGCCACGGCCACGGATGATGTGGATGGGAGTGTTAGATCAAACGGTGGGGGGCGGGGATGGGGAAAGAATAGAGGGGCTCTGTACCATCGCCTCCATTTTTCTATAAACCCAAAACTGTTCCAAAAGCAAAGCTTATTAAGGAAAATATAATTCTAGATATAGTAGAATATTTATATCCCTTCTCAAAACAAAAACAACAACAACAAAACAAAACCCCCACAAAGAGCTGGAGAGGAGGCTGTGGGCGAGGGACTGGCCCCAGGAAGGAGGTGTCTTGCTCCTGCGCTCGCTCGGTGTGAGTCAAAAGACACACAAGTCCACAAGGCTCAATGGGCACAGCTGCAAGGCAGCCAACCAAGAATTCCATACCCAGCAAAAATATTCTTCAGAAGTCAAAGTGTAATGAATACATTTTCACACTGGGAAAAACTGAATTAATTCCTCAGCATCAGATCCACAATGAAGGGCATTCTGCAAGCATAAGGAAAATGATCCCAGGTGGATGCCCAGGTGGTAATGAAGAATAATAAAAAGGATGACAATTACACACACACACACACACACACACAGAAAAACAACACTAACTGGACTGCCATATGAAACTGGACCACTTTCTTATAGCATACACAAGAAGACACTCAAAATGGATCAAAGACCTAAATGTGAGACTAGAAACCATTAAAATCCTAGATGAGAACACAGGCATGGCCTTAGCAACTTCTTACTAGATATGTCTCCTGAGGCAGGGGAGTCAATGGTAAAAATAAACTATTGAGGCTTCATCAAAATAAAAAGCTTCTGCACAGCGAAGAAAACAATCAACAAAACTAAAAGGCAACCTACTGAATGGGAGAAGATATTTTCAAATCACATCTCTGATAAAGGGTTAGTATCCAAAATATAAAGAACTTATAAAACTCAACACCCAAAA
Source organism: Ailurus styani (assembly GCA_002007465.1). Lineage (NCBI taxonomy): Eukaryota > Metazoa > Chordata > Mammalia > Carnivora > Ailuridae > Ailurus > Ailurus styani. The sequence continues at coordinate 5,940,653 of LNAC01000028.1, read as the reverse complement.
ACCAAATAACCCAGTTAAAAAACAGGCACAGGATATGAACAGACATTCTCCAAAGAGGACAACCAGATGGCCAACAGACACTTGGAAAGATGCTCAACATCACTCAGCATCAGGGAGATGCAAATCAAAACCACAATGAGGTATCACCTCACACCTGTCACAACGGCGAAAATTAACAACTCAGGAAACAACAGGTATCGTCAAAAAAGCAAAGAAAAAGGAACCCGCATGCACTGTTGCTGGGAATGCAAACGGGTACAGCCACTCTGAAAACAGGATGGAGGTTCTTCAGAAAGTTAAAAATAGAGTTCTCCTATGATCTAAAAACTGCACTACTAGGTATTTACCCCCCAAAATACGAAAACACTAATTAAAAAAGACACATGCACCCTTAAGTTACTGCAGCATTATGTATAACGCCCAAACTGTGGAACCAGCCCAAGTGTCCCCTGATTGATAAATGGAAAAAGAAACTGTGACATATATATTCATTTCACACCGTGGAATATTATTCAGCCAGGAAAAGAAGGAAATCATGCCATTTGCAATGACATGGATGGACCTAGAGAGTATAACGCTAACCAAAATAAGTCAGAGAAAGACAAATACATGATTTCACTCATATGTGGAATTTAAGAAATTACTGAGCAAAGGAAAACAGAGAAAAACCAAAAAGCAGGCTCTCAACTATAGAGAACACACTGATGGTCACCAGAGGGGAGGGGGAAACAGGTGGTGGGGACTAAGAGTGCACTTGTCGTGAAGAGCATAAGGTATTGTATGGAAGTGATGACTCATTCTACTGTACACCTGAGACTAATATAACACTGTATGTTAACTACCCTGGGATTAACATTTTTAAAAAATACGATATCTTTTCAGCTATAATAGTGTATATGTGTAAAGTGTTCAACAATAATAGTCTGTAAATGGAGCAAAAGGTCAATAGATGCCATGTTTTAAGGTCCCTTGAATCATCTAGAAGAGAGAGAAGTATTTATTTTTATGAGACTTTGATAGTCTGTTATAATCACCATAACAGGATCTAAAAAATTGCATTAAAGCATAACTACAAGATAATGAGGTGGAAATGGTTTAGTCTACAACAAAGTATTAAAAACAAATAAAAAAGAACACAAGCAAAAGGCAAGTAGTGAGACGGCTAATCTAAAAGCAAATTTATCAGTGCGCCTAGGTGGCTCAGTCGGTTTAGCCTCCGACTCTTTATTTGGGCTTAGGTCATGATCTCAGGGTTGGGAGATGGAGCCCTGTGTTGGGCTCAGCGTCCAGTGGGCAGTTTGCTTGGGATTCCTCTCCCTCTGACCCTCCCTCCGCCCCCGCTCACTTGCCCGCATGCGTTCTCTCTCTCTCTAAAATAAATAAATAAATCTTTAAAAAAATAAAAGCAAATGTATCACTAATTGCAATTAAATTAAATATTTCAACTAAAAAAAAAGATTTTCAGACTGAATAAAAATACAAAATCTTTCTCTAACCTGTGTAGGAGTGACATGATAATAAAATAATGAAGAAATGATCAAAATAAAACTTAAGTAAAAGGCACAAAGGCTATATTAAAAGGAAGCTGATAACATCTATATTAATATCACACAAAGGAGATTCAAAGATCAAAAGAAATTATAAAGCCTATTTCATGATCATAAAAGGCTACATGGACCAGGAAGATAATTATTTTCAGTCTATATGGGCGTAATAAAGATATGCTGCCGTAACTGACAAAATTAAAGAGAGAAATAGGCAAACTTACAGTGAAGCTGGGAAATTCAATAGCGGTCTCTCAGGATCGGAAAAAACAGGAGAAACATCACTGAGGACATGGAAAATCTGAACAGTATGATTAACAACTGATATGCAGAGATTTATAAGACACTGCGCTCAACAATGCAGACCACACATGATTCTGAAGTGTGCGTGGGGCATTTACAAACACCGGGTCTCTAAGGGGGTCATACAACACATCCCAGAGTGTGGTCTTTGAACACAATGAAACTAAGCTATAAGTAAGTAATCAGGTGATCACAAAATGTTGGAAATTAAATTTATTTCTAAATAACCTGGTAGTCAAAATAAAAATCACAACTGAAATTGATATTTCGAAATGAATGATAAGAAAAATACAACGTATCAGAACTACAGTATGCTTCTATGTTTACAGCCTGAAAGGCATAGAAGGGAAAAAAACAATCATTAAATAGCTCAAAAGTTAGAACAACAACTTAAAAAGGAAAAGGAAAAAATACACAAATAGAAATTAACGAAGCAGAATACATGTGGTACAGAACCAGGAATGCCAGAAGCCGGTTCATTCAAGTGACTAGTAAGATCCATAAGCTCTTCATAAGACACCTCAAGAGAGTGAGCACACAACCAACCAACCAGACTGAAAAAGAAGACACAATCACAGATCATGAAGATGAATGATCATCCATAAAGAAAATCCAAATGACTTTGAAGTTGTTAAAAGAGATCAAAGCCCCAATTCAAAATCTTCCCCACAAGAAAACCCCACAGGCCCAGATGCCTTCACTGGTGAAAGTTACCCAACCCTTAGAGAAGAAATACCCTGATCTCATAAACATTATGACAGGGAAGAGAAAAAAAGAATCCCTGACTCATTTTATCAAGCCAGAAAATCCATGACATCAAAACCTGGTACGGACTTTGGAAGAAATGAAAATTAGTTGTCAAAATCTCTTATAAACATAGAGGCAAAATTCCAATCCAACTTACTGGCAAATCAAACTAGGCATTACTCAGGAAGGAGAACCATACACAGGTTTGCTTATTTCTGAAATGCAGGTTCGGTTTAACATTTGAAAATCAATTAATTTGATTTTCCACATTAATGGAATAAAGAAAAACCATATCATCTCAGTACATGCAGAAAAAGCATTTGATAAAAATTCAACATCTATTCATGGTGAAGACAATAAACAAAAACCCTCTTTGCAAATGAGGACTGGAAGGGAACTTCACCGTGGTCCGTTTTCCTTCTGACGCACCCATTACCAAAGCACTTCTGCTTGGAACAGTGCCAGAGATCCTGAGCAGCAGCAGAAGGTGCAAACGGCCATAAAGGTAAAAAGGAGTAAAAACTGGGCGCCTGGGTGGCTCAGTGGGTTAAAGCCTCTGCTTTCGGCTCAGGTCATGATCTCAGCGTCCTGGGATCGAGGCCCGCATCGGGCTCTCTGCTCAGCAGGGAGCCTGCTTCCTCCTCTCCCTGTCTCTCTGCCTGTCTCTCTGCCTGCCTCTCTGCCTACTTGTAATCTCTCTCTCTGTCAAATAAATAAATAAAATCTTTAAAAAAAAAAAAAAGGAGTAAAAACTATTATGAGTAGATGACAGATTGTGAACATAGAAAACCCAATGGAATTCACAAATAACTTACTAAAATAAGTTTAGACTGTTGCTGGATCAAAGTCAATAATTAAAGTTTAATTATATTTCTATGTGCCAGCAAAAAATTGTTAGAAAAATAAACTTAGAGAAGATGCCATTTATAATGCCACACAAAACCAAAAACATAAACAAATCTATGAGACGTCTACTAGAAAGCCCTATAAAACACTGAGGGGGAAAAACGGTGACCTAAAAGCACAGAAGCATATATACCATGTTCATGGGTCAGAAGTACCCTTACCAAGATGGTGCTTAATCACTACACTCCCAACAGAGATCTCAGCGGGTTTACTGGTGAAAAGCAGGCTGGCGTCTAAACTCCACATGAAAACATAAAGGATCACCACCAGCCAAGGCGGTCAGGGAGGGAGGGCTGGCTCTATCAGGTAACAGGGCTGAGTCCCACTGATGGAGGCAATGTGGTCTGGGCAAAAAGAGAGAAACAGACTGGTGCAGAGGGGGACCCTGGTTTTACCACATAAGCAGCCCAGTGGGGCAATGAGAAAGGAAGCATCTCAATAAATGGCATCGAGTTGACTGGACATCATTGCAGGGGGAAGATGAGGGGGAGCTCGCCACAGCATACTCAAGCTTCATGCTTTGAGCCTTCAGGGTGGAAAGGCCAAGCAATAAAGAAGATAATACTGACACATACATCATTGACCACGGGGCAGGTGAGGGTTCCCTAAAGAGGACATGGGAAGTGATAACCAACAAGGAACTTTCACAGGACAGATTAGATTGCATTACAGTTTGGATCTTTTAAGTCGGAGAGAGCGGAAACCTGCTCTGGGCAGAAGGTATCTGCAGGGCAAAGACCTGACTAAAGTCCAGTGTGCAGAAAACAGGAAGAATTCTTACTGATCACAAAGAGCAGCAGAAGAGAGAAAACTAAACAGTGAACGAGCCGGGGGCCTCACCAGAGGGGCCTCCACCCGCCAGGAAGCATATGAAAATGTGTCCGTCTCTGTCCACACTCTGGGAAATGTGAACTGGAGACCACCCGCCGTGGAAGGCAGCTGCCTGAGTGAAGGACACCCTCAAGTGAGAGCAGACTCTGGGGCAACAGGAGAGCTTGCTCGCTGCCAGCAGGCATGCATACCGTCACGCGCACAGAAGCAGACCCCTCCCGTGCCCCCCAGGACTACGGCGGAGCAGCAGCACTCCTGGGTGCTCGGACACCAGTTTAGATCTAGGCGCACCAAAAGGCAAGTAGAGAACATTCACACCAACGCTGTTCACACTCGCCCAGAAATGAAAAATCTCAAAATTATACACAAACGCATGCATGAAAAAGCATAATGTGGTCCACTCAGAGAACAGAAATGAAGTAACTGCCCACAGAAACCTGATTTTGAGCAAGAGAAAGCAAATACAAAAGATTACTCGTTGTAGGAGTCCATTTACATAGAACTCAAAGACAGGGAAGGTGGGTGCACGGTGTTCGAATCAGAAAGGCATCGCCTTTGGGGGCAGGCAGCGTGGGAAAGGGGGGCTTCTGGGGAGCTGGTGATGACGCTAGCTCTCCACCTGGGAGCTGAGCACAGAGGGACCGGCTTTGCTGTGCCTCACTGGGTAGTCCTCTTAGGACAGCCCTGGACGTATGTGTGCTACAGGCCAGTGCAAAGCTGAAACAAATAAATATTAAACAAACAAGATCCTGTAGTCTCAGAAGCATGGCTCTGGCCGTACAGTCACACTTACAAACAGCTCATCAGAAAGAAACATCGAGACCAAAGACCAGCTCCCTGGAGCAGCTGAACCTCGATCAGGAGGTGGTGCGGCGGGGCTGCCCCAGGGAGTTCCGAACATCACATTGCATGGCCTGGAAAGGGGGCGCCAACGGGGCTCTGGGTAAGGAGTGCTGTGGGTGAAGACTGGAGAGGGCTGGCGCAGAGCTTGGATGACAATGGAGTGACAGGGTAAGTACCGGTGACACGTGAAGGAGTCAGAGGTCCATGGATCCGGAGCAAGGCCCCCCAGAACCGACGCCAGCACAGGGAAGGAAGGAAGCCCTGCCAGGAGGCCCGGGCTGTGCTCCCTAGAAGTCAGCCTGAGGTCTCGCAGACAGCACTTGCCCCCAACTTCTCCCAGGGATGCTAGGGGAGCCGAGGCAGCAAATGCGCTCCCCCCCATGAGGCCAGCGCCATCCCGGTGGGTACAGGGCTCCAGGCCAGCTCGTGCAGGCGCTGGGCGCCGCCAAGCTTCCACAACAGGAAGCAGAATGTTTGTAAAAGTGGCAGAAATCTCGTCTGGGCTTGGTGAGATGCTTCCAAACACACCCGCATCGATCGCCCTGGTGCATCTGCTGGAAGAGCTGGCCTGCAGTCCCACACACCACATCTCAAGAGAGGAGCAGTCAGGCCCGGGGAACCACCCCCCGCAGCTCTCTGGGGCCCTTGGCCGCCACACCTGACAAACACCTCACGACCCCCCATTCCCACCTCTGGGTCCTACTGTCTTCTCTGCTGCCTTCACTCCTCACAGTCTCCCGAGTGGCTCAGTGTACCACCCGAGAGTAAGGACAGGCGCTCCTTCCTACAGGCTGGTGGATGCAGGGCAGGCCCAACACAGGCAGGTGGGTCCACCAGCATCATTGGGTGTCCCCCCGACAGCAGCAGGAGGCCAGCAGCCAGCCCCCAGCACAGAGCACGGCCCTCCCCAGCCCATCCTCGGCCAGTACCTGTGACCAGGAGGGGGAAGGGGGGACCTGCTGCTCATGTCCTCATCGGCCAGCCGTGTTCTTGCAATTTCAACCTCCTGATAAAAAGCTCCACAACACCTCTTGTGGGAAGGAGCAGGAATCAATTGAGATTTCCCAAAGCAATTTTACTGAGATTTCACGCTCTCTATTACAAATTCCATTTCATTTGTGGTAGGTGTAGGACACATCCGTGGCTGTCACTCCCTGCCAGCAGCGTGGCATGCACACGGGCCATCCAACCAAGCAGCCGTGTGTCCACGCGTGGGGGCGCCTCACGGGCAGAGCACGAGCCGCCGTGGCCTGGCTCTGGGTTAAGCACTGTTCACCGGAGCCGGGTGATGACTGGCATCCCAGCCAGCCCGCCGTAGTCAGAGCGGCCCCCTCCCTTTCCGAGCCCTGTCCCCCCAGCTGCAGAGCAGAAGCTGAATGAGATGGGCCTCGCTTTCCCCAACGGAGGGTTTCAGCACGGGCAGTGGAGCTCAGGTGGACTCACGCGTGTGAGGTGCCCAGAGAGATGAGCTCCACGCCACGACTCACTGGGCCTTCCCTTCACTGTGGAGTACCAGTGCCCAGCACAACACCCCAAACCTAATAGTCAGTCAGCCAAAGTGCAAATAAACACAATGGTCTGTCGCTCCATCTTCAGACGGGCCATGGGAGGCAGGAATTCACCTTCTTAGCTGAGCAAACGGGCTCAATGAGCTCCCGAACTTGCTCAGGGTCCTCAGCTGCTTGTGACGGCGCTGAAATCTGAGCCCAGGTCTGCAGGAAGCAGGGGCCTGAGGCTCGGCTGTCATGCTGAAGGTGGCGTGGACACTGGGATGGACACCAAGGCTCTATGACAGCTCCCGGCCCACATCCCTGGGATCACAGAGTGCAAGGTCATGGGCAACAGTGACCCCAAGGTCTTCACCACTCACTAAAGTACCCAAACCTCACATCTCCAGGACACAGGACATGACCCACATAGCTCTAATTTTAAAAGTCCTTCCTCAAATGAGAAGGTCAGGCACCGGACGGGCTCCGTCCTTCCACCCGGGCCCTCCCCAGGGAGCTAACCACAGAGCTCAGGGAGGGCTCCTCTGCCAGACCCTCCTTCGGAGCACTGCTCTGCTGACCAGACAGAAATCCAGACAAGGGCTCTGAGCTTGATGACCAATCACTGGGAAGCATCCCCAACAAGGCCAAGGGAGGCCACTGCTCTGCGTCCTCAACTGAAAGTTCATGGCCGGGGCGCCTGGGTGACTCAGTCGGTTAAGTGTCTGCCTTCAGCTTAGGTTGTTACCCCAAGGTCCTGGCATCCAGTCCCACTTCAGGCTCCCTGCTCAGTGAAGAGCCCTGCTTCCCCCTTTCCTTCTGGCTCATGCTCTCTCTACCTCTGTCTCTCTGTCTTTCAAATAAATAAAATCTTAGAAAGAAAGTAAGTTAGGTCATGTCCAGTGCCGCAGGCACCCACCTGGGGTTAGATCAACTCTATAGGAACCCCTGCTCTCCCAGACCTCAGCCCAAAAAGCAAGAAAGAAGGAGAAAATGTGGGGGAGGTGGGGCTGGGCAAGACGCCCAGGCTGGAGCCCACGGTGCCAAGCCAGGAGCAGCCCAGACGGTGGGGTGCGTCAGGCATCTCTCCGGAAGGACAGTGAAGGGGCATGGGCTCAGAGGACTCTCCAAGTGCCACCTCCTACCCTGTAGTACCACTTGCGCACGTGGGTGCGCCCCCAGCCCTGGGCCTGCAGGACCCCCCATGCACTGCTTTCTCAGCCCAGCCGCGTGGCCTCACACACATGAGGGTCTCAGCACACGCCTGCTGACACCTCCATCCAGGACACCAGACAGCTCACACCCAGACCCGTAAACATCGCCTGCCAATGACCACCGGGCCTGCAGGATGGAGCAACGGACTAAAAGGCCTGCTTTCAGCTCTTCACGCCGTCATATCTACAGCAGACCCTGGACCCCAGGCCCCTCGTGGCACCAGGGCAGGCGTGAGGAGTGACTCTGCCAGAGCCTCAGGTCTGTCAACCAGGAAACACGAGAAAAATCCTTTTATAGGCTTATGTTTAGGACCAAGCAAGGTCATTTATGTAAAACCCATGATATCAATTTACTCTTACCCCACCTCCTTAGAGTGTCTTCCCCCATTCAACAGCAGGATAAAAACCTGGTTATTCCCACTGAACCACAGGACTGGGGCCCGCTCAGAACGGGGTGGGGAGGGGGGTATGTCCCAGGACAGGGGCCCTGCTGGGGATGGGGCAGGGGGGTCCCTCCACACACTCTGTGGCCCACCGTCCAGCCACTGTCACAACTTTCTATTTAAGTCAGGGCTCTCCCTGCCTCCCTGACCACACACACAGCGAGCTCCACAAGGTAGGTGAGACATTCTTTGTCTTTCGCCGCTGAATTTTCAACACCCAAGACAATATTCAGCAAGGAAAAGATGTTAAAAATATAACTGTTGAACAACTGGCAGTACTTGGCAGGAGGGCTCTGTCGGTGCCTGGACCCCTAGCGCATGACCCTCAGGGTCAAGAAAGCAGGGGCCAGCCGCTCTGGCAGGGACACCCCCCTTGATGCCCTTGCAGCAGCTCTGTGAGGTTCACGGTCTCACTCCCTCCGCCCTCAGGTCTCCAGAACCCTCCCAGCCTCTGGGGGAAGGAGGGAACTGCAGCCGTGTCCCCTCTGCCCATGCCGCAGTCATAGGTCCCCTTCCAGGTTCCCCCAGACCCCCAGTGGCACTCGGGATGGAGGGAGCGGTCAGGCCTTACAGGGCACTCTGGCCCCTGACTTTCTAAATCACACGTGATGGCTTCTGCCATAGGCCTCAAGCAGAGCCAAATGAGAGGCTGCATCTCCACACTGAGTATCCCCCATTTCAGGTGCTCATAAAGCTGACACCACTCCCAGCTGCAGGCCTGGCCTTCCACAGGCACAGCAGGCCCAACACAGGGCTGGCTCCCACAGGGACTCCTTGTGGCTCCCTGTGTGCGACCGCCCCTCCAGGCCCACCAGACGGCGAACAGGGTGGCAGAGCTGGAGGACTCCGGACAAAAGCTGCTTTAACTCCAACTCAGCTGAGACTTGAAGAACGAACAGGTCACAGAACAGAGGAGCCCTGCCAGGAAGAGGGAAACAGACTCCCACTTCCCTCAGTGAGGAAAGCAGTGGTGTTCCACGGGACTGAGGACAACAGCACCAGGGACTCACCACGCCAGTGGCGGGAGGGAGAAGAGAAGCTAAGACGGCTGCTCCCACTGGCGGCAGCCTCCCGGCTACGTCAGCGCAGGGCAAAGAGGCTGCTTCACCCCAGGCCGGAGCACCCCTGCAGGCCCCCCCACCCCACCCCTGGCCCTCCCCTTGCTGAAGACAGTCAGTGGGACAGGCAGGAGGGTGGCCTCTGTGGCTGAGTCACAGCCCAGCATGGGGGCAGCTCACCTCCCGGGGGCTTGCAGGACCACAAGGGGATGTGACTAAAGGACCCCCCACCTATGTCCCGCGCCACCAGGCACAGGCTCCTCCAGCAGCAAAGGCCACACGGTGCAAATAGCAATGAGCGCTTGACATGGCACAGACATTTCAAGTGGCCAGCCAACTCTCTCTTCAGAGCACAACGGAGCAGACTCGGGGCAACCACCATACAAATCTGACTGCAAAAACCCTTCATTTGCTTGACCTTCCCTGCTTCTCGGCTGCCATCCGTTTGCAAAGGGACTGGACTCAGGCTGCAAATCTGGCTTTCCCACTGCCTGGCAATGCTTTCTGGCAAGCTACTGAATCCCCAGAACCCTCCATCCTCCCCTGGAAAACAGTGTCATCTCAGACGGGAGCAGACTGAATGCAGAGTCTTGGGCAAGGGCCACATAAATCTAGTAAGATCCATTTCTCCCCCAAAGCAATATGACACGAACCGCTGATGATAGTGCCAATGGGCACGCCTGCTGGAAGGCACGTGCACTGAGCCAGCAACACTGACCCAGACTCCCAGGGTGCTCCTCCCCTATAACCAGGAATTCCAGGCTCTGACACACATCTTAAGAAATGAGCCACAGATGCATCCACAAGCTGATAGGTCCAAGGATGCTGCTCCCAGCAGCAAAACTAATGAAAAATCAAAAACAATCTAAATTTCCGGTAAAGAGTTTAATTCTGATACATTCGTATAAAGGAACATTATAAAGCCACTGAGGGTTTTATTTTCAAAAACTGTTTAATGACCAGGCATTTGTCACAATAAATGTTAAGTGACAAACAGAGGACACAAACAGGTCTTGTCTGTCCTGTTCATGTCCATTCTCCTAATACCTGGAATACCTACGGGAACACAGCTGATCCCACGGCACCTGGCCCTACAATCGTCAGCCAGTGATGGAGGGAGGGATGGATGGGTGTGTGGGTGGGTGGGTAGGTGGATAGACAGATGGATGGATGGATGAGTGGACAGATGGATGGATGCATGGAGAGTTGGATAGACAGATGAAGAGAAGGGTGGGTGGATGGACAGATAGGTGGACTGACAGACAGGTGGGTGGACAGGTGGATAAATGGATGCACAGATGGAAGGATGGATGGATGAATGAATAGATGGCTAGATAAAGGGAGAAGGAGGGAGGAAGGAAGAAATCAAGGAAACATAACAACGATTTCAATGCCACCTCTGGGTAAAGGAATTAAGGTCTTCTAAAATGTCTTTTTTTTTACTTTTTAGCAGTTTCCAAATGCTCCACAATGTGCAGTATTATAATCGAGAAAAAAAAAAAAAAGAGGTGCTCTAGGTTGTAGAGGGTTTGGGGCTTCCAAGCACCTTCAGACACATCTACCTGGAGCCCTGCTGATGCTGACTGCGGCCACTCCACAAGGGGTCAGAGCCCTGGGAGGGGAGAGGCCACAACCCATGCCAGCATCCGAGGGTGGAAATGCCCAGGGACAGAGTAGGAGAGAAGGAATCACAGCAGCGTGGGGGTGCTGGAGGGAGAAGGTCAGTTGGGTCGGACCAGCTCCAGGCTGTGTGTGACCATCCCCCACTGGAGGACACTGGCGTCCCCTCCACTCTGGGCTGGTCCACAGTCCACATAAAGCTGCCAGGAGCAGTCCCATACCTAAGTTTTATTTCTTCAGGACAAATGCCCAGAGTGTAAATGCTGGGCCATCCGGTCACTGCAGCTCAGCTTCCAACAGTGGAGACGCTGGAACCCAGAGTGCTGTGCCCGTTTACGTTCCCGCCAGGATAGTAAGAGATCCGCAGACTTGCTAGCACTTGGCGTTGTCACTTCAAAGGTTTTTTATTTTAACCGTCTGAAGGTGTGCGGCGATCCTCACTGTGGTTTACTTGTGTCTCCCTGCTGGCTAATGGTGCCGAGCATCTTCTCCTGCACTCATCTGCCATCTGTGCGTGCCAGTCCTCTAATTAGATTTTCTCTGCTGTGGAGGGCTCGGGGTTCTTCATACATTCCCGCTAATGGTCTTTGTCAGACACGCGGCTTGCAAATGCGATCTCCATCTGCATGCATCTCTGCAGTTCAGACTAGGGTCTCTCACAGGGCGGAATATTCAGTTGTTACAAAGTCCGATTACTTTTCCTTTTTACAAATCATGTTTTTGATAGCCCAGTCTAAGAACTCTTTGCCTAGACCCTGAAGATTTTCTTTTTTTTTTAAATAAAAGTTTTGTACTTTTATGTTCTACATTTAATTTTGTGGTTACTTTTTGATGAAATGTGAGGTTCGGTTTTTTGCCTGTGGGTACCTGAGTGCTCCAGCATGACCTGATGAAAGGTCTTCATCTTTCTTTCACGAACTACTTCTGCATCTTCCTCAAATATCAGCTGACCCACAGCAAGCTGAAGAAAGGAAGTAATAAAGATGAGAGCAGAAGTAAACAAAAAAGAGTGCAGAACACAACAGAGAAATCAGCTGAGCCAAAGGTGGTTCTTCAAAAAGATCAATAAAATCAATAAACCTTTAGCTAGGCCAACCCAGGAAAAAATAGAAAAGCCTCAGCTAAATGAAATCAGAAATGAAAGAGGCTGTATCACTGACCTTACGGAAATAAAAAGACGTGTAAAGGAATACTATCAACAACTAGACACCAAACCTCACACAACCAAGTGAAATGGACAAATGCCCACAGACACAAACTACCAAAACTGACTCAGAAGAAATAAAAAGCCTGCTGCACTGAAGAGACGAATGAGCCACTAGAACCTCCCTGTCACCCCTGGGAGGCCTGGAAGTCCTGCCTCTCCTGTCCCGTGGATGCGGATGACATCTGTGTGAGCATGAGCCTCTGTTCAGATGCCTCTGCCGTCTTTCTCCAGACACACTGCTTCACGCCGCTCACGCTGGGGGTTCTCACTGCTCGGTCTCCAGGTTCAGGGACGCCTCCCATGGTTCCCCCCCTTCCACCTCTGAGCTAAGCCACTATGTGCTCATTTGGGTTACTGAACTTCCAGCTACGGTCTAACGCGTCCGGCCCTACAGGTGCTCAGGGCCCCTGGCGCTTCCGGGCCGGTGACTTCTCCAGCTCCAACCGTGGGATAAGACGAAAAAGCAAAACACTGCACGGTGTTTCCTGGGTCCTGAGGTCTCTAGTCACCACCTTTCTGTGTCTTTTATGCTTGTTTTACACATAATGTCCAGGGTACTTAGTTGTGCTTAGCGGAAGGAGAAGAATACGACTCCTCCATCTTCCTAGACGTAGAAGCGTTAGCTGCTCCGTTAAAGCGTTCAGCAAGCCTCGGTGCTGGGCACTGCAGCTGATGCTGCCCTCAGAAGCTCGCTCTGGCAACTAGACAGGCGTCCAGCATTGCTCCGGGCTCCTGGGTGACAGTCCCAATGTGTGCATTCAACCAGATGAGGAAGGGCTTCGAAGGCATCTAATTCGGTGACGGACCACTAAACTCTCTCCGCCTGAGAAAGGTAAGACTCCATCAAAACCGTATTAACTGGGACACCTGGGTGGCTCAGTGGGTTTAAAGCCTCTGCCTTCAGCTCAGGTCGTGATCTCAGCATCCTGGGATCAGAGTCCTGCATCAGGCTCTCTGCCCAGTGGGGAGCCTGCTTCCTCCTCTCAATCTCTGCTTGCCTCTCTGCCTCCTTGTAATCTCTCTTTGTCAAATAAATAAATAAGTAAGTAACTAAGTATTAATCTCCATGCTGTGAAGATGCCACTGACCACCAAGGCCACCAAGGGGGAGGAGAAAGCTGGAGGAGAAACTCACTCCCTCCCTCACTCCGGAGGGAGTGCCCGCCCTCCCCTAACAGACTGGCCATGTCCGCCCAGCTCTGTTCCAGTGAGGCACGTGGGCAGAAGTCAGGGAGCACGATGCCCCTGTAAAAGGTGCGGTTACGGAGACGCCCCCTTCACAGGTACAACCCCAAGGCCTCTGGACCACTGCAGCCCCCCACAATGGCAGCCGCATTCCCTCATCTACCCACATGCATTTCACAGGTTTCTCCCGAACAGCGGGACTAAGAGCCAGAGGACACCGCCACCAGATGCCCTCTGGGCGGAAAGCCCCTCACCCAGGAAGCCAGGCTGCCCGCAAGGACAGCGCTGCACTTGCAAAGTTTGGTCCCCACTTTCTGCATCCTCTTTCTTTATAAAATTGCTTATGCAAAGAGATTACCAAGCATAATGCATTCAATTATGCAGCGTAAGATGCGGCCTTAATGGAGAAAATTCAAGTCAGCCTTGTAGACACTTCAGGAAATATTAAAAAAAAAAAAAACAACTGTGCCACTGACTTTCAAATGTGTTTGAATCCGCACACCTCTCACTACCCATAGGGACACAATATAAATCTATAAACGAGCGCTCATCTCATTTCCCACTGTTTTCCTGCATGATGAGGTGCCTAGAGCTGACACCTTCCTCATTCTGGGCTGCAGGGCCTGCATTAGCATGTAAATAGCTGGCAGATACAAGGAAATGAAAGCAAGGAAGAGCTCTTTAATTAACTTTAATCCTCTGAAAAGCCACGCAGCAATCTGCTCTGACAGGAGGCCCTCACCAGCCTCGGGGGGGTGGGGGGCTCCTGCCCCGCCAGCACTGGGAGTGTCTGGAAGGACTGGCCTGCGGAAGGGACACTTGGGTATATGGCCCACAAAAGGCCGAGCCACAGCTATCCCCTGGAGTTGGGGCTGCTCCACCAAGTCCACCTACCCAGATGCAGGGTTCTGGGCGCTGAGGCTCTGACCCCCCTCTCCAAGTGCACGGGGAGGTCCCACCTGCCTGGCCAATACCCAGCACGCCCACACAGAGACAGTGCTGAGTTCGCGGCAATGGGAGCAGACAGCCAACGGACCCCAGAGGACCTGGCTCTGGACAGGCCCACACACCACCTTCTACAGCCAACACGGTGGTGGCAGTGGCTTTGGGTCCAGCCGGGCTCACAGTATGTGGTTCTGTAATTCCGCGGGACCCTGGGTCACCACTGGCCACAGTCTGGCAGCAGTGAGTCCAGCAACATGCAAAAGTATAGAGGAAGATAAGGGGTCCAAAGCGCGCAGATGCCACGGGCTGAGCAGAAAGCACACGTGGGGGCAGGCCCGAGAGGATTCGAACCGGAGCAGACGCTGAGGGCAGTCAGGGCCAGCAGCCTGCATGGCTCTAAGGAGGCAGCTACCAAGCCCTGACACGGAGGCGCCATGACCATCAGCTTCTCCCACGGCTGCGGAGGGTGGCGGGCCCAGCGGGAGCATGGCTGGACCCCAGGCAGCACACCCAGTGAGCCAGATCCCTTCGTCCACACTCACTCTGGGGGTCACGCCACCATGACAGGGCTGTAGGTCTGGCCACGGGGCACCACAGAGAAGCCATGTGCCTGGAAATGGTTCCTTAAAAACACCAGCACCAGGTCCCCAAAGAGACTGGCGTGCAGTCTGGATTCTACCCACAAGGATTTACAAATGCGGTCTAATGGCAGAGGCAGCCAGGGGAGCAGCCTGGAGATGGGGCTGACATGGGCCATGTGTCCCTGTGTTCCAGCCACGACCGTCCTTGGTGCCCCACTGCCTGCATGGTGCCCACTTATCCTGCTCAACGTCACCGGGTTCTGCCAGGAAGATGGTATGTGCATGGAAGGCACCTGCCTGAGTGACAAGCACAGCAGGGAAGGAGGCTGACAAGCATCTCCTCCTTATCAAAGGCACATGGGTCACCTCCACGTCCCCGACGCTGAGGCGGGAAGTTAAGGGAAGGAGCGGCACCATATCGGGCCATGCCCGGTGCCCCTCCATCCCACAGATGAAGCAGAAGCTCAGGTGGAGGTCCTGCGCCCCAAGACGCACAGAACCTGAGCCCAGGCCTCTGAGCTTGCCCGGTAGCATCGTGGCCTCCAGGGCAGAGCCACCAGGAGCCAGGGATGATGGGGAAGGTCGCCCACCCCCTGACCTAAGCGCCCCACAGTCTGCACTGCTCTCCATGCCTGGAACTCGGACCCAGACGTGGGTCTGACGTCTGCGGGAGGCCGAGGGTCAGTGCTGTGGGAGGCATGGCTCAGTGCTCCGCCCGCACTGCAGCGAGATGGCTACTCTCCCCAATTACTTCATGCGAAAGGGAAAAGTCCCTTCGAAAGACAGATTCCCAGCCCCTCCAGCCACCAAGCCCTCTCCTTATATATGCTTCTCATTATTGCCCGGGACTTCGCATTCGCACGGGGCCGCTCCTCCGGGGGCTTACAGGGGGCTAAACGAGGCTGGCTTACAAGGGAATAAATCACGCTTCTGGAACTAGCAATATTTCTTTAACCGGAGGTTAATAAAAATCACTGGCAAAGGCTAACCAATGGATCTAATTTATTTAGAGACTTTCATAAAGCTGGGGATAAAGCCCTCTGTAAAAGCTTAGCGGAGAGCCCCAAGGAAGCCCCAGAAAAGAGGACGTCCCTGACTGGGAATTGCAGGCCCCAGAGCAAGGGAAAAGGCAACCCACATCCCTCAAAGGAAGGGGAGGGGAGAGCCAAGTGGGAGCTGATGTGTCGCCCCAAGGGTACCGTCCTTGGCCAGAGAGATGCCCACACACACTCCTCGGGCTGAGCACTCGGCTCTGGGGAGCACAGGACGCACATAACAGGAATAAAGGACACATTATTCTCCTGGGGGACCCAAGGGAGGCCAAATTACCCACCTAGAAGAGCATTGCCTGCAGCTTGCAGCCCCCCCAGACCACATGCACGAGCCCCCCAAGACCACACGGGGGGGGCCTGCATCGCAGAAAGGAGCTGTGGGGCCAGCTGGCGGGGGGTGGGCTCAGGGCTGGACCCGCTTCCCTGCAGCCCCCACCGGCTCTTCCACAGCTCCCAGCCAGAGAATCTGCGGCTCTGAACACCCCAGGGCACAAGGAGGTGGGTGGTCTGCCCACAGGCAGGGTTGTGATGAAATCCCCCCTTGCCCACCTGCCAATACCTTTAGAGTGGAAGGCACTGCCTTCCGAGGACAGCACTCCACAATGACACAGCTTCTCATGGGCGGTCACCAGCTGATCAGAAGCAGGCTACCTGGGCCAGAAAGCTTGTCTTCCAGTGCACTCCAGAGGGCCAGCCAGCATCTCCCACCCCGGACTGGACTCTGCAAACGCAGGACCAGCAGGGGTCCTGTCCTCTTCTCCTTGGGGCCTGTCACACCGGCCACTCCGTGAGGGCACCACCCACTCCTCGGCCACAGAGGCTTGAAGAATGAGGAAAGAAGCCTTTAAACACGGTAAAACTTACTTGAAACTTCCGGTCTAGAGAAGATAAAAACTTCAGATGGGGCAAACTCAGGAACTGTCCAAATTCTCTCACATTCTTCCAGAAACTAGACCCTTTACCTGGAAAGTATGTCTCTACAAGCTGTGCAAACACCTCCCAGGGCCGACGTCCCCTTATGAGAACTTACACACAGCAGACATGACACTGACCCCTGCTTACACACCAGCCTCACACTAGCCTCTGGCTTCCTCTCAAGTCTACTTACAGCACCCGGTCAGCCAAGGAGTGGGCACCATGGACCCTCTGTCCAGGAGCCAGTCCTGAACCCCAGGCCGAAGAAGAGAGAGAGCCTTGTGGAACCCACGGTCACTCCCTCACACAGTCCATACTGGACCATTTTCCCCTGGATTCCCCGGGGATAAACCCATATACTAGGCACTCCTTATGGTCACTCATGAGAACATGACCTTCACAAGCACACATCCTGCATGTGCAGGAGAAGAACAGGCTCGGTTAAGGAGGGGGCCGCCAGTGAGAGGGTCCATGAGGCACCGCAGACCCAAGGGCACCACCAACTTCTCCTTACTGAGACCACCATCCTGGGAAGACTGCAGCCAACGCTCCCTCCCCAAGCCCCAGGCACTGCCAGCCAACGTGACTGCCACTTCTCCCTGTTCTCCAGACACGGCGCAAGCCGGGAATGATCTACGGCAAAAGCAAGCAACCAGACTTCTGGGAAGGGACCGAGAGATGCCTCCGTCCTGGCCCAGAGCCACAGCATGAGGCCACAGTGGACATCCAGTAGCCTCGGAGCAATCCTGCAAGCCCAGAGACACGGCACGCCATGGGCCTGACTCCAGGGCAGTGCTGGGAGCGCCATGGTCTGCAAGAACTCCCTCCCTCCTCCTCGGAGGTTTATTAGGGCAGTTTGGATCTTTACGGGTAAACTTAACCAAAAGATTATTGACTCTGAAACACTCTCCCTGCATTTGACTGTTTTCCATTTGATGATGGATGATATTTAATACCTTCCAGTCTGAGTGCACTCTGGGTCTGTAAATACAGATCCCACTTTATTGCTACTTAATAACTATTATGACAGCGAGGGCTGATCCTCGTCTTCTGGGCCTAATGTACCATGCAGATCTCCTGGGAAAAGTAGCCAACTACATCAAACAACCAGCTTTCCAGAGAAAACACACATGCACACTCACATGCATACACACACGCCCACGCGTGCACACTGCACACAAAAAATGCACACTCCCAAGGGAACTCCATGAATGCTCATATACCACATACATGTGCACAGTAACACACACACTCTCACACAGCAGCACACACAGGTACACACACTCACACACGCACTCTGACACGAGGAGGCAGTGGCAGGGACAGACAAGAAGGAGCTCCCAGCCCGGCTCCTCACCCATAAAATGGGATTCTGCCAATCCTCGCTTACAGCATTGTAAGGACAACTACATTATGGAAATATGTTAGCGTGACAAGGGTCAGCAGTCACTACTACTCACTCGGGCTCCACGCCAGGCGTCTGCCATTTGCTTACTGCAACACAGATGCACAGGCACAACCGTAAACTAGGAGCACAGTGCACACAGCCCCGCACGGAGGGCACAGACAAGCAGCTCGCCACGTCACGCACTGAAGCAGCAGCCTTGTTCCCACACTGCTGAAATCCACGAGTGGCTGGCCTGGGGGCCACTGCACCAGGCGAGCCCTGGCGCCCCCCATGCCCCGACCTTGGCTCTGGCCCAGGGCGGGCGCTGTGCACACTCCAGCACCTGTGTGTTTCTTAACCACTGAGTGCAGGCGTCGCCGTGCCGCCATTTGTTGGGTCCCCTGCTCATCTCTCCCATGTTACCTAGGACGGTATGCAGGGTGATTCTAGGAACACACCGGCCACATCAGAGCAGAACTGATGGCAAGCATGTGCTGAATGATCCTCCGGCCCCGCGTGAGCTCCGGCTCAGGATCAATACCCTTCCCAAGCACTTGGATGGTCCTGCTGGGGACAGGGCACAGGTGCGTCCCCGCCTGGGAAAGGAAGTGAGGGTTCCCAGGCGGGGTGTCCTGAGGCACAGGGCCCAGGCACAGAGGCATAGAGTTCAGTTACAACTTGGGCTTATAACTTAAGTTTCCATCCCAGGCTCTTCCCCAGAAGGGAGACACTGGGAGCCGAGCTGCCAGCCCCCAGCCCAGGTGCTGACTCCCTTCCTGACACAGCCACGGACACGACCTTCGGGGGCCCACCCACCCAAGGCAGCCAAGGGCCAGGGTCGCACGCAGACTCAGAGGGCCTCCAGTTCCTGGAGACAGGAGGAGGGGGAGAAAGGAGCTGCCCAGATGGCGGTTCCACACCCCCAGCAGGAGGAGTCCTAGGGTAACATCAGGGACACAGGCGCCACAGTCTCTTCTTCAGGACAAAACCACTGCTGCAAGTCGTGCTCACCTCATGAACACCCTAAAGGCTGCTGCAGCCTTGGATTTCACTACAGCTTGTGGTAAGTTTGGAAGCCAGGAACCACCCTATGGTGAAGACAGTCCCGAGGAATGCTGAGTGCCTGGATTTCCTGGGGCCCCTGGAGGCAGCCTGGAGTGGGAGAGGCCCCACCCCCAGAGAGAAGGTCCAGGGTCCCTCCCCCACACGGAGGCTGTGGGGACCCCCAAGAGTGAGAGCATGGGGTCCCTCCCGCACACTGAAGGTGCTTGTGCCAAGTCAGAAGGCAAAGGCCAAAAGACAGGGAGCTGCCTAGGAGCATCCAGAACGTGGACATGGCCTCAACAGACCCATAGCCGAGCAGCCCCAGACCAAGGGCAGCCAGCAGAGGCCAAGGGCATCTGGGCACCCTGAACCCCTCAGCAGGAATGCCCCGGAGACAGGTCCAGTAGCAGCAGGAGGCCGGCAGTGGCGCCCAAGAGGCGCCTGGCCAGGAACCACGCTCCAAGTGCCGCTGCAGCCACCATCCCCGCCACCTGCAGCTCCGCCTCTGCTCAGGGTAAGGTCATTCAAAGACTTCGATCTCTTCAAAACCGAGTTAAAAAGAAAGCAGGTCTTCACAGGATGGGAGGGGGCTTTAAAGTATGAACGACGACACGAGAGTCCTCGAAGGTCTGCCGGTGACGCTCGGGCCCCTCAGGCCACCAGGGCTGGATGGGCAGGGCTGCCCTACTCCCCCACCCCCTGCCTCCACCTCCCGCCACCAGTCAGCCAGTCAGAGCCAGTCGGACCCGCACTAGGGGTTCCCAGTGAGGACATTCAGACTTCTCTGCCAAGAACCCCCTGGACTGCAGGTGCCTCAGGCCCTGGCGGCCTGGATGCTGGTGATGGGTGGGAGGCACTCACCCCAGGACCTCAGGAAGCAAGACAGAAAATACTTCACTGCTGTGCTTTAGAAATTCAACGTTTAAGCAAAAATGCCCCACAAACAAAATATTAAATGCGCAAACAAGGACAGCTGCAGTCCCCTAGTCTCCGTCCTGTGGGATCGCTCAGACCCTGAACAAGCACACGGGCCTGGGGACGCGGCCAGCTAGAGCACACAGGGCTCACAAACAAGTGACACTGGAGGAAAAACACCATTTTCCAAGTTGCTAATTTTAAGTCCTAACATTCAATACAGACATATCTGCATCCACGATGTCACTGCAAGCGCTTCTGATGGCCTCAAACAGCCATCCGGTGGTGGGCGGACAGGGTGGGTGAGGCAGCAAGCACTTGCTCACACAGGGCACAGCACCAGGGCCCAAAGGAAGGCGGGAGGGGGCCGCTCATAGGCAAAGGTGGCAAGCGTGGACAGGAGAAAACAGAGGCGGGACGCTGCCCCTCACCTACCATGGGCTCCGGGCAAGTCTCCTCTCTGGTCCAATGAACATTTAGCAGACCTTTCCTGAGTGCCAACGACACACAAGGAGCCTCCTAACAGCAAACTGCTGGTGAACAAAACAGAAAAGGCCCTTCCCTCTCCAAAGGGACAAAGAGGACAAGTGAGACAGGCAGCTGGGGAGGCTGCAAGCCAGAGCACCAGGGCGGCACCAGCACGGCCCCCGAGGTCCGCGGCGGGATGGTGGCAGGTCCAGAGTGCCAGTCCCCCACCCCCTCCCAAACCCAGACTTAATAAACATCTTCCAACTGGAGAGGGAGAGAAGGCCATTTGGTGTTGATTTCATTGAATTTCCCAAAACTGCTTTTCTCTCTGGGACTGTTTCTGCTGCCTCAACTCGGTTCCTGCTGCCCACTCGGTGGGTAGCGCGGTGACGAGGGTGACAAGACTGTCTTTCTAGTAAGTCTGCCAATGGCGTGCTTCCGTAACAAAACATGTGCATTGTTTTACCTCAATGGATGTGAGAGAAACGTCATCCTAGAAAAGTACCTGAAAGGGCAATATAGTCACACCTGGAAATTAGAATTTAAAGCTGAGAAAATCCTGCCTACCCTTGGAAGCAGAAGGGCTGCCCCGTGAAGCAGGATAAATGTTAAATCAGAAACCAAGGGCTGGGTGACGTACACTATCCTCTTCCAGGCCTTTCTCAAGGATCATGCAAAAATGATATGAAATAAGAAAGAAGCAAAGTCTGAACCTGAGCCTGAATTTAAAGGGCGTGAATCACTGCCCAGGCCCACCCCAGAGCCAGGGCGGCTGAGACCCCAACTCACAGAAGAGCCCCCCACTCCACCTCACACACTGTTGCCGAATTCTGAGCCCAGCTCCCGCCATTCCCCAGTAGCTGGGTGGCTTCTCGGTAGCTGGGGGGCTCCCCAATAGCTGGGTGGCTCCCGGTAGTTGGGTGGTTCCCCAGTCGCTGGGGGGGTTCCCCGATAGCTGGATGGTTCCCTGGTAGCTGGGGGGGTTCCCCAGTAGCTGGGGGGCTCCCCGGTAGCTGGATGGCTCCCTGGTAGCTGGGGGGTCCCCGGTAGCTGGGGGGCTCCCCGGTAGCTGGGTGCAAGACTCAGGGACCGAGGCGGAAGGATGAGGAAGTGCAGTGCAGATCCCACCCCTCAGGAGCCACCAGCCTCAGCATGACAGCAGGGTGCAGGTGTGGGGACAGCAGGACAGGCACCCGGAGGACAAATGGAACAAATGAAGACAGCAGGAGAGGTGCTCCTATGGGAGGTGGAAGGGATGCAGAGAGGACAGAACGTGGTCACTAGACGAGAACAGGGTGCAATAAGGACCAGGAATGGATGTGGACAGTGGGAGGCCTGCAGACATCTGCAGAGACCTCATCAGCCAGCACCAAAGACCAGCCATCGGTGCTGGGCACCAACGTGGACGGAAACACGGGCCACTGTGGTTAGCGAGGTCTCCGCTATGGCACGCCCCCGGGCTCAGTCCATCCCAGGTCCCCTTACACTGGCTCTGAAATGGACTGGACTCTGCTATTCAACACTGTCCGATGACCCGCAGCCCAAGTACCACCCGGGAGCCACACAGATAAGCAGGATCTTGGGCCCTGCCAGGGCCACTTCCTCACACTCCGCATGTCCAAATATCCCACCTGACCGGCAGGCACACAGAGAAGCTCCTCCCTGAAGGACTGACTCCTGCCTGCCCGAGCAACAGCGCAGAGTCCCCAGGGTTACTCAACCTCTCTGGTCTGCAGCACTCTCATCTCTAGTGTGGAGGAGGTGGGTGTGGCAAGGGGCACAGTCAGCCCACTGCCTGGCCACAGAGCGTGTCTGTAACATCACCCCGGGGGGTCATTAGCACTCCTCTTGGCCTACGGAGGAAACACCCATGGCTGTGCAAAAACACATTTACACCAAAGGCCCAGAGCTCCAGGGAACCCAGTGGGAGCTACTCAATTCTTGCCTGGAGAGGACAGGCTGGGCATCGGGACAGAGAGAAGGCCAGAGTGCCCCAGGAAGGGTGGGCCTCAGGGTGGGCAGAACAGCCCCGGAGCTGGTCACAGTCAAGCTCCTCAGCCTCATCATCTCAAGTCACAGGGACAGAGGGCTCTGGTCTAGTTGAGCCTGGCACACCTTGGCAAGGTCCCCAAAACCATGTGCCAGGTCAGTGGGCCCCAGGACATCACTAAGGGCATGTGTGTGATGGGAAACCCTGAAAATGCAGGTCCCAGAGCAGGACAGTGCGGACATGCTGTGGCTTAGTGACCCTTACTACTCAGAAATGGCTGCGACCCCCACAGCAGTTTCGGTCCAACAAGGACAGCTGGAACCTCCCTAGACAGAGGACTGAAAACAGACCGCTCCCAAAAGCACTACCCCCTTGCACACAGCAGGTGTGTCCCCACCCATCTTCGCAGCCCCCCAGATGGCTGCAGACATGAACACACAGGAGAAACTGTGCTCACCATCTCTGCATGGAGCACAGACCACCGCACAGAGTGAAGCTGGGTGGGGGCTGGCTTCGGGCGTGGGTGCAGAGCGATCAGAGCCACCGCACTGGGGAGGAGGTGGAGGGAGCGTGCTTGAGAGAGCACTGGGGACAGACCCAAGCCTGGTGCAGTTGACGGCCTGCTGCTTCTCAGAACACAGCCTTCCCTTCTGTGCTACCTAAGCCCAGGAATTTTCAGCATTAAAAAGGCAAGCGTACAAGAGAAATCCTTTTAATAAGATTAGGAAACTTGTGGGCTCTGAAGAAGGATGCAGGAAGAAGATGAAGACTCGGATCAAAAGCAGCTGCCCTTTCAGTTCTTTGGGGAGAGAAATGGACATAATCTGCTTTTCTCGGAGGTAAGAGGCCAGGATGTCAAGCTGTCCGCAACCTGCCTGAGCTCATGTGCCGGGAGAGAGGAGCCTATGGCCAGGGCCAGGGCGGCTGGAGTGAGAGCCCGAGGCGTGCCAGCACAATCTGCTCCCTGCCCAGGGCTCCTCCCCTCATGAGCCTAGTCCCCAACGGTGCCACCTCCAGTAACCCTCAGTCACCTGGGAGAAGTGAGCAAATGCCCTGAAGGCTTACACGCACCCAGTCACAGTGAAATGACTCAACACCTGTCCCAGGAGGGAGGCTGGGGGTGGGGACCCAGACCCTGCCCACATGGCTCCAGCCTCTGGGGCCCTCCTTCCCCCACTGCATGTCCCATGGCCCACTGAGAACAGTCAGCCGCACCCCACAGAGCTTCTGCAAATAGGAAGAAAACATGGTATGTGAAAAGCTTCAGAAGACACAGCTTCCTTGAGGAAGTGCTGGTGCTAAAAGCATTCAAAGCAGAACATACTCTTCCCATGCAATCCAGACACTTAAGTTGAAATTAGGCATCACACAAAAACCCGCACACAAGTGTGTACAGCATCTTCCTTCCAAACTGCCCAGCCCTGGAGGCACCAAGATGCCCTTTGCTCAGTGAGCGTGCAGGTGAACTGTTCTGTCCAGCACTGAGGAGAAACAAGCCATCAGGCCATGAGAAGACACGGCAGAACCAGGGCGGCCCGTCTGGAAAAGCTACACGCTGCAGAACTCCAACCGCATGGCGTCTGGAAGGGGCACAACCACAGAGACGGGGAAACATTGTGGCTGCCCAGGCTTGGGGAGAGGGAGGAAGGGACAGCATGTGGGGCCCGGGGAGCTGAGGGCAGTGACTGCATTCTGGGCGCTGACACGGAAGTGGCGCACACGGGCCATCACGCATTTGTCCAGCCACACAACGCACAACACTGAGAGCCAGCCTCACGGAAGGTTGGACTTCTGTTAACAACCGTGGGCAGTAACGCTGCATGGATCGCACCAGACCTACCACCCAAGGCAAGGGTTCTCAGGACTATTACTGAGGCAGGGGAAGAGGTACACCGGCAGTCGGCACTTGCCCCTCAATGTCTCTATAAACATAAAACAACTCTAAAAAAAGTCTATTAATCTAAAAACACAAGAACTTTAATATGTCACATACCCAATCATTCCATTTATATAATATCACTGAAATGCCAAAATTAGCAGAGATGGAAAACAGAGCAGGGACAACGGGGCGGCTGTGCCTTTGGGGCAGCACACAGGTCTTCACAGCAGCGGTGCTTTTGTGAGTCTACACACATGCTAGCACGACACAGAACCCACCCCCACCACCACACACACGTGCACACACACACACACATACACACACAGAGCAAACACCAAATGCCTGGTTTGGATCCTGCACTACAATCATGGCAGATGTTTCTAGGGCAGAACCTGCAGGAAAGCCACGAGGGGCCTGTCCCACCATCTTCACAACTTCCGACAGGTTTACAGTCACTCAACACACACACACAGAAACCCAAACCCCGCGACCAGGCTCCCGCACCAGTGGGTCACCTGGGCACCCCCCCCCCCAGTGGACTCCAGAGCTCAGCAAAGTCACCACACCGGTGCTCCCAGTCTCTCACCAGTCCGCTCTGTCCCCTAGAGGGAGGCGCCCTTGGGTTTGGAGCACAGGCCTATGCAGTTGCTCTGCCCCAGACGTGTGCGGTGCAGAGCCCAGCATGCAGGACTCACTCCAGCAGGATCCGTGGACGAAACAGCAAGGGAGCAGGGGTGTGAGTATGGGTTTTCTCCACCCCTTCGCAGCACCCTGTGTGCCTGCACTGTGGCCCTGAGCATGAGACACCCTGTGAGAAGGCCGGCTCTTACAAATCCAGAGACAATATGAGAAAATACGTAGGACAGAACAATAAGAAAAATAACCCACGTCAAAATCGATGGGGTAGGCATTTTAGAAAACAACGAATAGGGGTGCTCAACTGGCTCAGGAAGTGGAGCAACTGCGCATAGGGATTACTTAAAAATCTTTTAAAAAACAAAACAAACAAAAACAAAAACAAATAGGGGATCCCATTAATACAATAAATAGTATCTAGCAGAAACAAACAGCCCCTGTCACCCTTGGCAGTGAGGTACTGAAGCTTCCCGATTTGCAGACAAGGACATGACCCGCATCACTTCCACGTGGCAGTCGACTGGCGGTCCCAGCAAGAAGAGGGGGAAGAAAACAAGGAAAGGAAAGGCATGAGGGCTGCAGGGGAAGAGGTCAGGCGTGGCTCTGCCGGAGCTGCTTTCCAAGGAATGAGCTCAGCACGACTGCTATGCGTGGGGGCAGCAGCCAAAACCCAAGTGCATGTCCGCACACCAGTAACACATGCACGAGGTCAGAGTCCTCAGAGAGGCCGTTAAAACTGCACCAGAAACAGAAAATACTTGGGAAAGTGTCCAATAAAATTCATCTAACATGTGATGTTCTCGTTCAGAGATAATGTGCAGATGTCATGTCTTCCCAAATGATTTACAAATTCATTGTAATCCTTATCATATTCCAGCAGAGGTTTTCACGTAAATGGACAAACAGATTCTGATGTTTATAAGGATGTGCAAAGGATCAAAATGAGCCAAAGAATCATTGGCTCAAATGTGGAGCCAATCTTTGGAACAAATGTGAAGGTTGGCTACCAGATACAGACATGTCATAAAGCTGTACTCCTGAAGACAAGGTGGCAGGGTAAAAAGACAGACAGAGAGAGGCAATGGACCCAAATGGAGAATCCAGAAGCTGGACCGCCCAGGAACACCCACCGCCGTGGTGGGTGGCGAAGGCCCCAGGACACTCCATGGGAAAGGACTGGTCTCTCAATAGATGCTGTGCCAACTGCATGTTCAAAGGAAAAAAAATTAATCTTTCTGAGAATTCTATGTGAGGGAGGTATAACTGACACGTAGCGTTATTTTTTGGAGTATGACAAAACGATTCAGTATTTGTACATGTGACAAGACGATCACTAGTGTAAATCCAGTTACCATCTGGGGGGAAATGATCCTGACACCTACCGCCTATCATACCCAAACATCAATCCATAAACGGTGAGACAACAGAGCAGTCAGAAGAGAACAGCTAACTATCTCCATGACTTTGGTAGCAACGACTGCATCCATGGAGGTCACCAAGGCTCAGGATTATCAACACAATGGTAACAAGCTGGTCTACACTAACATTAAAAGCTGCTACTCATCAACTGACACAATTAAGAGAGAAGAAGCAAGCCGCAGACCAGAAATGTGGCAATACGCATCTCCAACAAGAGATTCGTGGTCAGAATAAGGAGAGAACTCCACAAGAGAAGGGCAAATAGCTCTAAATCCCCACACAGGGAGGGCCCGCCTCGCTGAGCAGCAGCAGACCCAGACAACAGTGTGGCACCCCCGCGGCCCACCAGAGCACCACTGAAGCCAGAGCCACAACGTTCTGGCACAGACCCGGGGCACCCATGGGGCGGGTGTCCACACAGCACCCTGCAGCCCCACTGACGCTGAGCCCACGGGGTGGACATCCTCTGCCAGCCAGCACGCCACACCCTGGCAGGCCCGACACAAGGGAAGCCCCCAGGAGGACTCCGACCACCTGTCTGCTCCCCAACCAGGACCTCCATCCACCCCTCCCACCACCACCACCACCACCAGGGCCACCACCCCATTCAGGGATCTTTCAAGGGTGGGACATCATCACTATCAAACCACGCACTCTGATCCCCAAGGTGGTCAGTTAAGACCCCTATGAACTGTGTCCTCCTCTCAGAAACCAGTGCACTCTGGAATTCGGGATAGGGAACAGTTAGGGTATAGAAAAAAGAGTTCAGGGTGCCGGGGTGGCTCAGTGGGTTAAAGCCTCTGCTTTCAGCTCAGGTCATGATCTCAGGGTCCTGGGATCGAGGCCCACATCAGGCTCTCTGCTCGGCAGGGAGCCTGCTTCCTCCTCTCTCTCTGCCTACTTGTGATCTCTCTCGCTCTGTGTCAAATAAAGAAATAAAATAAAATAAAATAAAATAAAAAAGAAAAGAGAGTTCAGGGAAGCTTTTAGTTTCATTTGTTTTTTTCAATTTCTTGCTAAAAAGTTAGCTTTTACTGCTAAGGTTCTATAAATAACAAAATTCTATAACCATATTGTGGAATATTAGGGGCACACTGGAAATAGCTCATTTCAAATAGGAAAATGGTTTGTGTTCACCCAGTTCTGGAAGCCAATTTTCAATTGCTTAAAATAGTCATGGTATTTTACCAAGGTGATTACACTCTCAGCTATCAGTAACAATTAAATCCTTAGACTGGAGCCGCTTAATAAGGTCTCAAAATAAAACCGCATACTCCAAGCACTGTACGTGGAAATGTCAAGCACACAAATAGGGCCCTCGAGGGGACCCAGGCGCCCAGAGCCCAGCCACCAGGCCTGCAGTCGGCCTGGCGCAGAGCCGCGGCAGGAGGGGGAGGGCTGCACACACCGCTGTGCCCAGGGGAGGTGGGCGGGGAGGGGAGAGGGGTCTCTCCTCGGGAAGGATAGGGGAGGACCAGCGACCAAACACTTCGAGCCCGAGAACTGCCACCTTGGAGGCGCTGAGGAGGATGCACCTGAACAGAAGCAGGCCTGGCTGGTGTGGGACAGACATGCTGCGGAGCCCACTGGGTCACTACGAACATGGACATGCACCTGGCACGCAGTAGACTGGCCGCATCCCCGCGCACACAGACAGTCCTGATGAACGGCTTCATCACCCCACTGGCTGGCCAGACGGGTCCCTGCGAGCCGGACCCAGGGCTGCGCGGGAGATTGCTATCGACCCATCGGGAACGTGCCTGGAGCAACAGTCAGTCTGAGCCACTGTCAGCACCAGGCAATCAATACCCACTCTCTCCCAAACTCAGCAAGGCCCGTGAGCGCTGCAGGTCAGGGCAGGGACGGAATGAGGCCAGGAAGGACCATCGGCTTCCAACCTGCTGAGACAGGGAGAATGGAAATTTCCTGCCTTGGGACATGGACAGTCACCTTGCAGGACAGAAAATGCCCGAGAAGGCAACCAGGCCAAAACCTCACAAATGTGGAGTGCAGTCTGGGCACGGAGGGCCACGGGGTCCGCAGGTGGAGGGGGTCACACCTGCCAGCTCCCATCGTGAGGTGCCAGTTTGAAGTGGGTCTCCCACGGGGATTCCAACCATGAGAACCCAAGTGATCTCGGCCAGCAGAGAGGGCTCGCAGGCGCTGCCCCCCCCGGCCCCGGTGGGGTGCTCGGAGGATACGGAGGACAATGGCATGGCCGCTTGGAGGAAAGGAAGGTTCTTCTCATATCTGCTGATGGCCGACGGGCAGATCTTCCCAGAGGGACCCACTTAGCGTGAACACAGGACCCACTGGCCCCGTGGGCAGTAACTGCTTCTCTGCTCTCGAATCCCTCCACTGCCACGTCCAACACACATAACGAACACACCTGCTTGACCACAGGAGATCTCTTAGTGGGAACACTTCGTGGAAGAGGTGCTGACTTCTCCCGGATTCGGACGGCTCCTGTAACACACGGTGGCTGGGGTCGGGCCAGGCTGCCCCTTCCGGGTGCCACACGCCCCACACCCCCCGTCCGCCCTATCCCACTGTGCAGGACCACTCCCCACATCCATGCTGTCCCCCTGGCCTTACAGGCACCTAAGTCTCCAAGCCTTGGCATCTACAGCACCACCCATTCATAACTGCACAGGTGGTAGGCCATGATGTGTGCCGGGTAACGTCACCCGGCAAGATGGGGACATTTCTACAGATGGAACTAAGGTCAGGAACCCTGAAACTAGAGGATTAGGCTGCCTGGGCTGACCAAGTCATGAGAGCTGGGAGAAGCAGAGAGCTTTGCCAGTGCAGGCAGAAAAAGAAACCACAGAGATGTGCAGTGTGGCCTTGACCCCCTGGGTCTGCAGGGGCCTCGGGGAAAGCGTAAGAAAGAATGTGAGCAGTTGTCAGCAGCAAGAACAGCTGGCACGGTCGGGACTCCTGTGATCCTACAACCACACAACAGAACTCCACAATAGGCCCAGCCAACCTGGCACAAACTTTCCCCGACAGCCTCCACACCAGCACCCCACAAGGCTAGGGCTGGCACCCTGATGTGGTCTGCTGGGGCCTGGGCCCCAGGAAGCAGCAGGCCTGCCCAGAACTGTGAGATGGCCCCCTCGTGCCATGCCCACTGCCTCGGCCGCAGCACCACCACAGCAGCAAGAGAAAACCAGTGAATGGGGCACCTGGGTGGCTCAGTGGGTTAAAGCCTCTGCCTTCGGCTCAGGTTATGATCTCAGGGTCCTGGGATCGAGCCCTGTATCGGGCTTCCTGCTCAGCGGGGAGCCTGCTTCCTCCTCTCTCTCTGCCTGCCTCTCTCTGTCTACTTGTGATCTCACTCTCTGTCAAGTAAATTAAAAAAAAAAAAAATCTTAAAAAAAAAAAAAGAAAACCAGTGAATGCAGGCTTGGCACATGGAAGAACCACGTTGGCCCGCGTCCCCACGCCCACACCTGCAGACCAGCTTGGAGCTGCTGCCTCAGAAACACCATCGGGCCACCGCCTCCGGGCTGGCAAGGAGCAGCCTATCCCCAACTCCCCGGGGCCGCTGAAGCAGGGCTCCACAGTCGCAGCCACAGGAACGAAAACTCACGGCCACCTGAAACCGGGGCACCATCATTAGCGGGAGTCTTTGTAACAACAAAACCTGGAAGCCACAAAAACGCCAAGTGGCACCCGATCATATGTCTATGGCGCACTGCTCCGTGGAGTCTTGCTCAGCAGCAAAGAGGGACCACGCGCTGACACAGACACAAGCCAGGCAGATCCGGGTGGTCCACAGAGTGGAAAAGCCAGTCTCCAGTGGCCACACGCCAGATGATCCCACGTTTACCACGCTCCTGAAAGGACAATACTTTAGGAACAGAGGACGGATGAGTGGCTACCGTGTCCGGGCCATTGTGCGGCAGGTGGGGTGGGTGTGACTGAGCATGCGAGTGGTCACACGGCACCCTGCTGGTGGCGGCAACCCCGAGCCACACATGATAACCTCACAGAAGTACACACGCGCGTGCCCATATCAGCCCGTGGAACCATAATGACATAAACAGATGCACTGAGGAGACGGTGAAGGGCATGAGGAGCCCTCTGTGCTACCCTTGCTCCTTCCTGTGATTTGTAACTATCTCAACACAAAAAGCTAGAAATACAGACTCATCATCCAGACTAACAACTACGTGCAGCGGCTGGGTGAGGGGCGGTGGGCGGCAGGTTGGGGGGAGCGGGAATGACCCATGTGGTATGGGCTGGAGGTGGACATGTCCGTGTGAACACGTCTGGTTCATGGGAGCTCGGGAAAAGACCCAGGGCAGTGTTCATGGGTACGTGCATGCACGAGTTAGGGCACACGCACACATGCACGTGCACGTGCACGCGCAGGATTCCTGGCTCTGGGAGCCAACAGGGCCATGAAGGACCAGCACACCCACGCCTGCTCGGATCCTGACACCGTCCTGCAGGGCAGCAGGGGGTGGTCCTGGAGGGGTGGTTGGTGCAGGGCTAGGCAGGAGACGCTCGGGACATGCCCGGGGACCCTGCAGCACAGAAGATGAGGAAGGACAAAGGGCTCAGCCCCCACACCGAGGCTCAACTGAAAGAGCTCCCAGCGGCCAGAGCCATAAAATCAGATAGCACTGGATTAAAACCAAAACTTACAGTCAATATTCATGACCCATCTACTATAAATAAATGACTGAATTAATGACACAACGGCAAGGAGAGTCGAATCTCACGTAGAAGAATTTGGAACAGAGGCTACTCTGCCCTCGTGGAGAGGCTAAACCCCCCAGACCCAAGGTGCATGGTGACTATGTTCCAAAGTCCGCCACATGGATGGACAGAACCGGCTGACACAGCTCAGCCACATGAGCGTGTCCACACAGCTAAGCCATGTCACTAGCCAGTGCCCTTCCCCCAGGTGATCAGGATGAACACCGCAGACGCACGCCCACCGAGGCACCTGCTGCAGGACACCTGAGCCGCACTCCAAGGCACCAGAGCCATCCAAGCTGAGGAGTCAGAGGAACCGTCACAGCCCAGGAGCTGAGGAGAGGGACCACTCAGTCCCATGGGATCCCAGGACAAAGCCAGGCCTGAGAGGAAACTAAGGAAACAGGAAGAAAGCACAGACCTCAGTTGGTGACGCCGGTCACGCCTGGTTCACGAACGGAAATGACCACACCACGCTGATGTAAGGGGTCAGTTCTGGGGAGATGGAGCACAGCGGACCGCATGAGGAGTCTCTGAGCTATCCTCACCTTTTTTCTATAAGTCTCAAACTGTTCTAAAGAATAAAGTTTATTAAACACAAAAGCAGTAATTGTTTAAAAGCAAACAAGATCTTATCACTGCACCCCACGAGAACAGCAGTCACTGGGAGCATACGGGGCACCATCCCCTGCTGAACGCTAACCAGGACGGACCTTGCAGGGAGCACAGCCCTAGCAGCCCAGGGCCTCTTCCAGATCTGGCCGTGAGAGCTCCCCGCGAGGCTGGACAGACAGCCCTGAAGATGGAGCCCCACGTCCCCACATGCAAGCACACGGCAGCGGTCACGGGTATCCCACGAAGACTCTCAACCAATCACAACACCCTGTGGCCGAGGTGCCCCAGGAGCCCGGAGTAGGAAATGGTTGCCCCATGGGGGATAGAGCCAGCACTTTCCGGACATGTGAGAAACAGACACAGCCCAGTGAGCATGAGTACATCCACAAGGGACACAGAGTGCCGTGGTCCCCGCTGCTGGTCTAAGCAGTGCACACGCGTGACAGGGGCAGGTGCCAGATGGGGCTGCCCACTGCACACGCACAGGCTCCAGACATGAGGGGCCGTCACTGTGTCACGCAGCTCAGGCCACCGGCAGCGACAGCCGCACACCCACGGCCCATGTGCAATGGTCACTGAGCGCATCGTCCTGCCTCCAAGCAGACCTGAAGCCCTTACACCGCCACACACTTGGGGTGGTGGGGGGCTGGGAGGGGGAGCTGCATCCCTCCATGAGAAGGGGACACGCACTACATCTGGGGCTTGTGTTTTTCGTTCTGTGATGGATCTCACAAGTGAAGTCAGTTCCGCTGACCACGTCCATCTGTCCCGCCCACCCCTAGCCCCCACCCAGACAACCACCTATCTGTTCCCGGTATCCACGAATTCAGCGTTCTCAGATTCTGATGTGAAATCATGCAGTACTTGTGCTTCTCTGACTTATTTCACTGGGCACAATGCCCTCCAGGTCCCTCCACGTTATCACAAATGGCAGGATTTCCTTCTTCATAGCAGAGCCATATTCCATTGTGCGCTGACGCCATATCTTCTCTGCCCGCCCCCCTGCTGCTGGGCACCTGGGCTGCTGTGAATGTGGGGGTGCACACAACTGTTCCACACACTGACTCCGCTGCCCACGGGTAAACACCCAGAGTGGGCTTTCCTGACTGACGGTGTGATGGTCCCAGGTTTCATACCTCAGGGACCTCAATCCCATTTCCTCCTTCCACGGTCTTCACATGCCTCGAGAGTACTGTCCACACGGGAGCCAGGTGGGCTGGCCCACGAGGCTGCTTTAGCACACCACACCCCGCTTGCTCTGTGGATGGCAAAACGAGGACCCAGACGGACTGAGCACCTTCTCCAAGGTCCCAGAGGAAGGTCCCCCTGCTCGTCTCCGCAAGAAAGCCTGAGGTTCCCACATCAGGGACTGCAGTCTGGGCTCACCCCCACGTACAGAACATCAGGTCCAGACGTCCCACACCCCGGCCACATGCAGCCCCTCTGTCCAAGCCATGGACGTGCCCTCCGGGCAGGCGTGCCATCCACCTCTTGTTCACTCTGTCCCCCGCAGTCTGGACTGACGCCAGCAACATGGGCAGCACCTTCGTGCCCATGTCCCCAAATCCTGCACTAGACTTTCACAAACTGACTCTCAGGCCCAAGCTCCGCCACGGCTTCAGCTCCAACAAAAATTCTGTCGTATGAGGCATGAGTGTGGGGCTCAGGTCACAACCTCAGGGTCATGAGACAGAGCCTCATGTGGGACTCTGTGCTCAGCTGGGAGCCTGCTTGGGCTCCTTCTCCCCTCACCCCACCCCCTGTGCACACATGCACTCCTGGTCTCTAAAATAAAACAAAAATATAAAAGAAAAACCTGCATCATAATCAGCAAACGTGTGTGTCGCCGTTGCCTGTCCCATGAGACTGTAAGCGCTAGAAGGGCCATGGCCCCATACAGGCGCAGAGATGAGCTGGTGGCACACAGTACATGCTGGGGAAGGAAGGGAGGAAGAAGTGGGGGCACCAGAAGGCGGCTCTGTACCCCTGACCGTCACCAACCACGAGCACCCAGGCAAAAGGACCGTGTCCTCATCTTTGCCAGAAGGCCGCCAAGGTCCTGGACATGGCGTGTGATGGCACGTTGCATGACTGCCATGGCATGCATGCCATGGGGCATGACTCCCCCACAGGGACCACCTGCAGAGCCAGGACGTCAGGGGCAGCACCAGGGGCCTGTGTGCGGAGGTCGGCCGAGCGTGACCTGGGAAGCCCCTGGACCCAGGGCCCTGAGTGATGCCAAGTGATGGCTCTGAGAGACAACATGGCATGGCAAGGAATGTGCTGGAAAAGCCGTGAAACGGCAGGCTTTTTGTAGCTGAAATAGGACTTGTCCCCTCAAAGTTTCATAAGCAGGAGATCCCAGAGGCCAAGAGCATGAGGCACAACTCCTGGCATCCCCCGGGTAGACCATCGCTCCCTGGCATGGGCCCAGTCAGCCCACACAGTGTGGGGATTAGGGCAGACAAGAGGTGTCTTTGCCCAGCAAGCTGGATACTCCACACCCGTGCCTGGAGAGCATTTAGGGACAGACTCAGGCTCTCTTGTCCTCGTCTTCTGAAACTTCAGCACTCAGGAGAACGTTTAAGTAACACTCCCGGCGGACTCTGCCCAGCCAGACATCGGAAACTTGTCAGGCACAGGAGGATTAGAGAGAGCCCCGTCCTGCCCATGAGGCTGGGAACAAGAACATGTGACCCAGGGCATCTAGGCCCCAGAGACAGCGCTCATTCCAAACCATGGGCCACAGGTCCACCCCCCATTTACTCTGTGCTCACAGGTCCCTGAAGGAAGGGAAGGCGGCCCCCACCCACAACCTAGGGCAGGGCAGACCCTACCCACGGAGCCCCCAGCCCTGTTCCGCGCCGGAGCACTGGGTGGATGGATGGCCATCCAGAAGGAGGTCCACACCTGGGCCCTCTGAGTCCCAAAGAGACCAGTGGGGTTTGCGGAACTCTTTGCTGGGATTCAAGAACCCCGTAGCGTCCCAGGACGAAGATCAGCCTGAGAAAGCTGCCACGACTCTCTGCTTTTGAGACAAGGAAGTAGACGCTCTTCTGGGGGGAGGACACAGGCAGCCCCACACAAGCCTGACTGGCCAGCCACAATGACCACTGTGGTTAGCAGTGCCCTCCAACAACCACGCGTGCTGGGGACCAGGCACGCCGGCGGGCCGTGGCAGGGAGGGGCTGGCGGCTGCAGGCGGGGACGGCAGGCCTCCCAAGGAGGGCCAGCCCAGCCGCCCCCACCACGCCCCGTACCTTCGTGAGCAGCAGGACCCGCTTCTGGAGTCTCCGCGCCAGGGCCTCCTGCGTCTCCCGCTTCTTTCTCTCCTCCAGCAGCTGGCTGCTGACCTGGCGGACCTCCTCCTGGAGCTGCTGCCGGGCCTTCTCCAGCCCGCGGGCGCTGCACGAGAAAGGCGAGAGGGCAGAGCAGTGAGACCTGGCTCACGGGACGCCACCCCCGCCACGGGCCCCCCAGGACCAGGACACGCTCGTCACGCTGGTCCCAAAATAGAGCTGCACGTGCAAGCGGCACGCTGCCATTTCCTCACTGGTGAATAGCTACTTAGAGCTTTTCAGGAGTTTCTGGATTTCAAAGAGACACCCAGGGTGATCCCAGAACACGGCAGGCAGCGGGGGGAGGGGGAGCTCAACCCCACACACAATGGGGAAAATTGTCGGCAACACAGCGCTCTGGAGAAAGCACTTCTGAATGAGCTAAATTACCAGCAAGCACTTCCATCCGGATCCCAGCAGCCAGATGTGCAGTTGGGGTGGGGGAGCCCCCACCGCCCCGAGCTGGGGCCCACTTCCCCACACTTCCCTGGGCTGGCCACCAGCAGGGGCGATGACACCCCAGTGGTGGCTGCTCACGACGGGCCACACCCCCGGCACACTGACCTTCTCTGTGGGTCCTGCCTGGGCGAGCCCCCTCGGAGTCGACCCTTCAGAAGACCGTGGGTGCCTGTGTTCAGGACCCCACACTCCTGACCACCCACGGGCTAATACCCAACTCCCTGGCATGGCCACAAAGTACGTTCGGAAACTGATCTTTGTCTCTCTTCCCCCCAAAATGCCCTTAGTCCTCCTCCACCCCTTCCCCC
>LNAC01000028.1:5815252-5904386 GCA_002007465.1 Ailurus styani | reverse complement strand
CCCCCGTCCTGCCAGGGGCCGCCCTCTGCTGGCAGCCAGTGCCTAGCACTTGCGGGAAGAAGAATCCCCAACTCCCGAGACCACACGGCCTCACTACTCTAGACCTGGGGTGGCCGTCCCCAGGGCCTGATAGAGTGGACGATGACCGGGGAGCCCCCCTGGGAAGGGAGGTCTGCGGAGAGGGGCTGGGAAGGGAAGCGTCCTGGGAAAGGACCCTCAGTGAGGAGGGGTCACCCTCTCCGGGCGGAGAAGGTGCTTCTTTCCAAAGGAAACCCTTACAATCTCAAAAGGCCCGAGGAAGCAGAGCAGCATAGGACTGTGCCATCAGGGGGCCGCAGGGCGCTCACAGGGGCGGCGTGGGGCGGCGGGACCGTGTCAGGCTCAGGCTGAGGGCCGCGGAGGGCACCTACAGGCTCAGCCACACCTGGCCTCCGACCAAAGCCGTTCAGCTTTGACCGCCCGACTTGGAGAAAACCTTCATCTACAGGGACCACAGACAACGCCCATTTCTTCTCTCCCACACCTGAGCATGGGGTTTTGTTATTCAACTTAGAAGTCAGGGCACTCCCGCTGAGAGACTGGATGATGGGCCAGCCCCTCACTCTCACTTCTGGTGGTCCCAGAGTCTCCCGCCGAGGTGTGACCCAGCCGCACCTGAAGGACCACACCGCCCCCTCCAGCTGCTCCGCGCCCAGACGCATAAAAACAGGCACGCATATTCACTTGAAACAGGCCTATTAAGAGGCTATTTTGACTTCTAACTCCATCTAAACTTTTCACAGGTCAACCCGATAATCAAGCACAGTGATATCGACCCCAGAATCACTGAACTCAGGTGGGCAGCTCACGAGGGCTTGGAATCCGTGCTCCAACGTGGGCGACGGAATGCGAACAGCCCCGTTCCTCACTCGTGCACGCCAAGGAGAGGAGACCACGGCCAGCACACCATTGAACCGAGCTGCTCGGAAGCTGCCCTGAGCACCAGCCCGGTGGGGACAGCCTTGGGGGAGTCTGCCAAGCCCCTCACCCCACCATGTGGTGGCATGATGCCCTCGCAGGCATGTGGGGGTCAGACGGGAGACCACCCCAAGAGCAGGAGGCAGCCAGGGGGCAAGCCGGGGCACAGGATGCCTGTATCTTCGTCTGCTGCCTGCCAGCTCACCGTGCACGCCCTTGAAGCACCAGTGGGCCTTAGCCCCCCCGGTGTCCAACCAGAGCCCACAGCCCAGTCCTGAAACAAGTCACAGAAACAAGCCGTCAACGCAGAGGCAGCACCCACATGCGTCTGACGGCCCCCACGGGAAGGTGACTGGGCTTTTCAGGGGTCTGGCGCTGAGCTCAGATTAGCAAAGCCCTCGGGCCCAGTTAGAAAGAACACCTGCTTCTCCCAGTGGTAAGATGCTTTCCAGGAAACCAAGAAGGGAAAGAGTAATGCCAGAGGACGTGTGACCCTGCAGGGCCAGCACAGGGTGGGGGGTGTGGCAGGCCTGCCCACAGCCATGGGATGAGCTTCACCCTCGGGGATGTCGGCCCTGCATCCCCAGGGCCTGCCCTGAGGCCTGACACTTGGTCTGTGCTCAACTGTCCCAAAGCTAGAGCTAAGATAAAATCCCCCCGGAGGACACCACGAGGGACACCACCGAATGCTCCGAAGCAGCTTGTCCAGCACCACTGGCAGCCAGAGGCACTAGGCCGCTCTCCCAGCAGCAACAGGCCCCAGCGACAAGCTCTGCACGCCCTGCACAAACCCAGGGAAGGAGAGGCACAGGTCCAACCTCGTGGGGCTGCAGGTCGACAGGGCGCAGAAACCGCACGGCTCATGTGAACTGAGAGAATGTGACACGAAGGGTCCTTGGTGCAGCCTGTCAAGCCATAGCCAAGAGGGAGAGAGAGAGCCGTGACATCATGGAGCAGCCACTGCAGGAAGCAGCTCAGTTCCTGGGGCTGCAGGCACCGCCAAACCTAGTGAGTCAGACCTCTGCAGGGCCCTGCTGGCACAGCCTCCCCCCCGGCGCCCCCGCCACAAAGCAGGGTCCGTGCACACTACTCAGCCACCGCCACGGGCACAGGACGGTCAAGAAGAAAACGCACATAGGCATGACTGGCATGTGAGGGGACGTCCAGGGAGAGGCATGTAGGGCAAGACACAGGCGCTGGGGGCACGACTCTGTCACATGGGAAAGGAGCAGGGGAGAGTGACCCCAGCGTGGGCAAGGAGGGGGCTCAAGGCAAAGGGCATTAGAGCAGAGGAGCAAATGGGAGACAGAATATGCAGACCAACCTCCCCATTTAGACACCCACCCAGCTGCAAAGGAAAGCAAAGCACGGGCTGAGGATAATGAGTCAGCAGGGGCTCACTTCTGTATACAAGGTCCACAGAGACACAGGAACAGCTCGTGGCACACTCAGGGGGCCGGCCCCATGGCAGGGATCCTGGCCTCGCAGGACAGAGCCCGAGGAACAGCAAGGCCCTCAGGAACCAAGGAGCATGGTTTTCCAATGTTTCCACGAATCCAGGCCAAAGTGCCCCCAAAAGAGTTGTTCAAAGTACCGGCCGATGGATGGCCCTGCCCCCTCCCCACATGCCAAGGGGCAGAAAGGGACCCCAGGTGTGCGCCGAGCCCAGGGCCCTGACCCACGACACCAGTGCCTAGATGGCCAACTCTTCCCGCTGGGATGTCTTCTCTGGTGAACCTCAGCCTTTCTTGGGAAGCAAAGAAGAGAAAACTCATAAAACATTAAACCACTAGCTCCAAGAGTAAGCTGAACTCTGGGGTCACTGGCATTTCCGCAAGCCTTTGGGAGCTCAAAACGGAGAGCTCAGTGCTTGAAGGCAAAGTCGGCATGCCTATCGATCAATGCCTTTTTGAGCTGGCATCTACCGAACGAGATGAGGTTTGAGCTTCGGACACCCATCTTTGTACTGCGGCCCCTTATCGTCCGCCTTCTCAGCAAAGTCCCTGCTGGAGAACACCCACTTTCAAGGAACAGAGGACACAGCTTACTCTGAAGCAGCAGGAGACATTTTAATGACCTTCTCAGAGACACAGCAGAGACAGGCTCTGGCCCCGTGTGACCTCTGCAGCCCCCACCCCCACCGGCTGTGTTCTCCCAGGAAGAGCGTCAGCCACCGCTGTGTGCAGAAGGCCCAAGGACCAGCCACCGCCTCTGGGAGGGACCCAGACAGGGGGGTGCGGTGATGTAGGAAGAAGAGTCATTCCCCCCTGTGGAGCTCTGCGCCTGGTGTGGGGCCCGGGCCTCGTGCCCCGTCCTGCCTGGCTCGTAAATATGGAGCGCATGAACGCCAACAGCCAGGCCAGACTCGAACCCAAGAAAACAACTCCCAACCGAGCAAACCTTTAATCAGGTCACTTGGACAAGGTGCTAGCACGTACGTAGCATGGGATTATGCTGACCGTTGCCCAGGAACGTTAACTGCCCAGCACAAGCTAAGCGACGGGGTCTCCAACAGGGGAAGGGATACACAAGGCCCTGATTTCCAACAAGTACGCTTTTGTACAAAACTAAAAAAAATTAACAAAATTTTATTCACACTTTTGCAAAATCTCTAAAGCATCTACCTTCAGGCTCTCAGAAATGTAGATCAAACCACTAACTTCTCCAAATTAATAGACAGGAAAATTCTGGCCCCCACCAGCTCACTCACTCACACGAGGCCCTGTGCACCCTACAGGCCCACCGGCCAGGCCAAACAACCCTCAAGCAGGTGACCCCGTTCTCTGTCTAGGGTACTCGGGCTCCCAGGCTGAGTCAGGATGGATGGACGCACACAGGCCCAGCCCCAGACAGCACAGGGCCTGGTGGCAGCAGCACCCAGCATAAGAAGGTGCCCAAGCTCCTGGCTCCATCAAGGCTCAGCAGGGAATGTTGAGAGGCTGAACATTCTAGAAGTCTGTCTGGCAGAAGGAAAAGGCAAGCCATAGAAAGGACAGGGCAAGGCTAAGGGCCAAGGAGTGGACAGGTCAGAGCTAGCTGATCCGACACAGGGAGATGTAACTGGTGTGTAGGTCAGGTGTTGCTCCTGGACACAGGACACCTGCCCTGTGTGACACCAGGCTTGGAGGACATGGCCAGACTCTCAGCCAACACTGGGTCACCAGCAGCTGGATGGCTCA
This sequence comes from Ailurus styani, assembly GCA_002007465.1. Lineage (NCBI taxonomy): Eukaryota > Metazoa > Chordata > Mammalia > Carnivora > Ailuridae > Ailurus > Ailurus styani. The sequence goes on along the minus strand of LNAC01000028.1, from coordinate 5,900,250 downwards.
GGGCTGCCAGGATGCCCTGGGGCCACAGGCAGGGCAGAAGGACACCCAGCCAGAGGGAACCCAAGGGACAGGGCAGTGTGCACAGAGCCCTGGACTGGCCAAACTCCAGCCAAACCAGAGCACAGCAAGGGGGCAGTGTGGGGGAAAAGGCCGGGGGAGACCCCACCACCTGGGTGAGGAGGGACCGGGGGCCCAGGCACAGAGAAGGAGACAGGGCAGCTTGCCTCCCGGATCAAGGGGCCATGCAGGCTTCAGGTGGTCTCAGTGACAGGGAACCCCTCTCAGAGCCATCCCCAGGTGAAGGGCTGCTTGGAGAGGTTCAGCCTCCAGCCAGAGGGGCTGCATTGCTGGCCACTAGGTCCCGTGAACATGGATTCCCCCACGGACTTTGGGTTTCCTTCTGGAAGGTGTAGCGGGATGGTGGGGGGGCAGGGAGTCTGCAGCCCGACCCCTGACCTGTGCCCCAGCGCTGCCTCGGACAAGCCTGCTGCCGCATCATCTCCACCCAGATGGCCAGGCCTGTGCTGCACACACTCCCGACTGACCTTGAGATGCAAGAAGGAGAATAAGCCTTACAGGTGCAAGTCAATCCCACCGTGATGAATAATCTGATGTAGTCGATCTGTCCCCAGCCTGCAAACACACAGTGGGGGGTGGGGAGGGGGACTGCCTCCAAATCACAGGCGTGGGGAGCCCTCATGAGGCGAGCTCTGCGTCCCCCATTGCTGGCATGCCAGGCGCACAGCGGAATGAGCTCCCCACCTGGCCACTCGGACTCAGCAGGGGAGGACATGGCACAGGCAGAAGGCACTCAGACCCTCACGTCCTCCAGGCCACGGCCACATACCCTGGAGTGGCCGACTGCATCCCTGGGGATGAGGGCCTGTGCACAGTCCCTGGTCATGACACAGGGAGTCACATGAGGAACACCAGGCAGCAGGGAGCCCAACCAAAGGGGCCATGTTCCTGCTTTTCCACCCGCGCTCAGCTAGCCATCCACTGCCATTCACATCACATCTGTGGCCGCTTTCATGTAACATTCTGTGGCCCAAAAGGGCAAAAGCCTTTGATGACCTGGTTCCCTGCAGACACCAGTTACCCATCCTTGCCCTCTACCACAATGCCAGATTTAAGGTTTGCAAAGGCACAAGGAGGGGAGGCACACAGACCCCGCCCATGGCGCTCCCCGCAGTGTGCCGACGGCCCTGGCACAACTGCCGGCCTGGAGGGTCCAGGGCCGTGCGCGTGCGGCGTTCATTCCTTTCCAAAGAGCTGATACACCACATGCTCATGACTGGCACCCTCTCGCTCACTTCCACACCTTCCTGTAAGACTCCCAGATTCTCTCATCTTTGAAGGACCAAAGCAGCTCTAGTCTGAAGCCATGGCCACCACATCCCACGTGACGGCGACCCCTGGAGATCTGTCCAGGGCAGCTCCAAAGTTGGGCTGCACGGGGGCTCCATGGAGGAGCGGACCTGGGTGTCCTCCCACCTTCTCAGTGATTCTGTCTGAAGTTGGGATGTGCAGTGTGCAGTCACCCTAGAAGGGGATCCCAGCCAGCCTAAGTCCACAGGGGAGGGCAGGAGGCCAGCAGCGGCCAGGCCGAGGCAGGAGGCATGGAGGCAGGAGAGGGGGTGGCAGATGAGCCGGCAGAATCTCCCCCACACCTCTCTCTGGCATCAGCCCACGGCCCATTAGCAGCTCCGCGGCGGAGGCACCCGACATGCTGACAATCGATGGACAGCCACGGTTCAGGAGCCGAGCTGCGGCCTCTCACGGCACAGCTTGCGACCAGCACCTGTGCTCCGGCAGCATCCTTCCAGCCGCCTTGTCCTGCCTGATTAATAAAGCCCATCCTGCCTGTTTACTTTCCCATCGATTTTGCTGTCCTCCACCCAAAGCACAAGTCAATACCCGGTTAGGTGTGGCCCCTGTGCGGGGACACTGATGCTGACCCCCTCCCAGAGAGCCACTATCTCCCCCCACCCCGGGGAGGAGCCCCCATCAGGGATGCAGGACACGGGGGCCGTGTGGGGGCATGCAGGGGAGGAGTGTTTCATCCACAGGGACGACATCCTGGTGCCCGTGGCAGACAAGCTCCCTAAGGGCTGGCACCCCACTAATAAACATCTCTAAAGCATTTCCGATGCTGAACAACAGAAATGAAAGGAGTAAATGAGATTTTAAAAAATCATTAGTTTCCCTTTTACGATTTTTTTAGTGAAGCTGAGACGGGAGAAGCTTCTGCTCACCCATCACCGTGTCAACACAGCAGCTCACTTATTAACCCCACTTCCTGTTCAGCACAAGGCTCGGGGGCCTGGAGAGCTGACACCTGAGAAATGCCAGCTCCGAGCAGTTTATTTCCTCTTGAACTTTAACAACTGACTAAGACAGAAATGACCTTTAGAAGGAAGGGCTAGCGCTTGTTGGGACTGCGGGAGCACAGCTCTGCTCCGCGTGCGTGGCCGCTGCCACTGGGCCACAGCTCTGCGGGTGACCAGGTACCCGGAAAGAAGGGCTCCCAGCTCTCCCACTGAGGCAGTGGGGGCCAACATGGGGGTTCCTGCCACACCCAGACGACAGCCAACAGCATGTTCCTCAGGGCCAGGAGGCACATGGGACACGGCCAGCCTCAGACCCAGCCTCCAGCACATGCCAGCGCAGGACTGTGGGCCAAGGACACAAAGACTCCCCAACACACTGCAGGCACAGCCTCTCCCATCACCTTCTGATCTGTGCACGCGAGCGGGGTTTGAACAATTGGTGCCGGCAGTGGGGCAGTAACGGGGTGGTGGTAGACATTCAGCTTTATTCCCCAGACCAAACAATACAGTTCCAAGTTTGGAAGTGTCTGAATAGATAGTACAGAAAAAATAAAGGTCTGAATAAGTAGTATAGAAAAAATAAAGTATAGAAAAAAAGAAAATGTGTAGTTACAAATACTCTGCTGATTTTCTGAAATCCCTGGAGGAGAAAAGGAGCCTGGCCAATGGAGAGGACAGTCGTGGCAGTGCCAGACATGATACGTGGCCCCATAGCCAGACTCGGAAGAGGATCAGGTCATGGGAGTAGCTATAGGCAGTGAGCGCCCACGACACCCACAGGCCAGGGGCGACCCAGGGACACCCAGCAGCCCATGTGCCACAGTAGATCCGAGAGGTGAACACCAAAAACAGCCAGCCTCCAGGCCTCGGCTGGGGACACCACAGCTTGCCCATCGTGCCCCTGAACCTCCCCGAGGCTTCCGCAGCCAGGCCGCAGAGAGCACCACTGGGGCAGGAAGGAAGGAGCTGGCAAACAGGACAGACGCAAGGGCGTGATCTCAACGAGGGGACTCACCTGCCATGGCCCATCTTCCTTCCTGCTGGAGACGGGGACGTAGCCCTGAGCCTGTACAAGGCACAACCACTGGCTCAGAGGCAGCCACGCACTCACTGTTCAAGCAGCCGACAAATCAGTGCAAACGGAGTGTCAGCCAGCCTGGGGAGAGCAGACATGGGGGGACAGCCTTCAAGGAGCTCATGGGCAGGACAGAGGGCATGACAGGTCTCAGGAGAGACGTCCTCCCAGCAGAGGCCAAGAGGACAGGCAGAAGGACTTCAAATCCCATAAAATGCTCCAAGGGCCAGCCTTGCTTTGCCCACAGACACAAAGGCTCCAACAACCACCTATATACAGAGACCGACGACCAGACGATACCCACACTGTTTCCCATGGCCCCAAATTCATCATGGCCATGCCCCCACACATCAGACACAAAGACCTGGTGACTGGAAGACCATGTCCCCTGAAGTGACCCCTTCACAGCCCACCACAGAACCAGCAAACTCCAGGGAGCAATGGCGAGTGGGTGCCCCCACTGCAGCACCCCACTCCGACACAAGGGGACGTACCCCCAGAAGCCTGAGCCACGGCCCTGTCCCTTCTAGGAGTGAGGAGCACCGAGTTCAGACTGCCCTGAGGTCCCAGGGAGCTCTCATCTACTCCAGCACGGAGCCCACCCCAGGAGTACCCTCCACTCACCTGCCCCTCGTCTCCAAACCACCATGGGCCAAGGACCTGACCCACGCTGTGCGCCCCCCCACCCCACTTACACAGAAGGGGGGGGCAGCTGCTCCATGAGCCTCTCGGTCACTAACATTACAAACCATTAGTTGCATAACTGACTTGTTTTTTGAGATAAAATCTACACAAAATAAAATTCACCCGTTTAACCACATTAAATAATTTAATGGTTTTTGTATATTTGCAATGCTATGCAAACATAACACATATTCAAGAAGACTCCTTCACCCCAAGCCCATGGGCAGCCCCTCCCCATCCCCTCCCCAGCCCAGTGCCCATAACCTACTATCTGTCTGTGGCTTCACCTAGTGTGGACGTGCCATCCCCGTGGAATCGTGCACACAGGTCCCCTCTCGCTGAGCACCATGGGTTCCAGGTCCGTCCTTACACTCCAAGGTGTGTGTCCACACAGTGCTTTGATTAGGGATAAGTTAAGCCCTGCGGACAGGTGCGCCACGCCTGGTTTATCTGCATGGTACTGGGCTGACAGCTGGGTTCTGTCCACCTTCTGGCTCCTGTGAGCAGCGTTGCTCTAAGCAGGTTTTTGGGTGAACATGCATTTTCAGTGCCCTCAGGAACAGCCCCACATGTGGCCATGCCAGGCTGGACTCCGCGTGAACCTTCTGAGGACACAGCGGACTGGCTCTCAACAGCGGCTGCACTGCCTCGCATCCCCTGCCACCTGCTGTCTGTGAGGCTCCTGGTTCCTCACAGCCTCAACTGCCACTGGTTCTTGCCGTCTCTTAGGTTCACACTCTAGAGACACCACATATCAGGACACACGGTTACAGAAGCTCACTGCTCCAGGAGCCATTCCCTGCCCCCAGCTCCTGGATGTCCCAGCAGGAGTGAAGTTGTGTCTCACAGTCGTTCTAACGCTCTTCATGTAACCATTGCACATCTGTAGAAAGGTCTACTTAAATCCCTTGCCCTTTGTGTTTGCAGTGAAATACACACAGCATACATTGTAACCATTGATAAGTGCACACTCCTGGGGCATTCAGCACACGCACACACTGGTGCAGCCACCACCAGCCATCTCTAGAACATTCTGTCTTCCACACTGAGACTCTGCCCCATGAAACACTGACCCCTTCCCTTCCCCAGCCTTGGGCCCCAACCACTACTTTCTGTCTCTCTGAGTTTGAAGACATGACTGTAGGGACCTCATACGAATGGGATCCTACCGTGTTTGTCTTCTGTCTGGCTTCTTCCACTGAGCATCGTGTCCTCCGGCTTGACTATGCTGGAGCAGGCGCCAGAGTTCCCTTCCTTTCAAAAGCTGAGTGATAGCCACGTTGTCTGTACACATCCCTTTTTTAAAAATTAATCATGAATTCAACTGCCACTGGGGCACTGGACCACTTCCCACTGCAGACTACTGTGAACGCTGCGCCTCCTGGCGTGGGTGTGCCATCATCTGCTCGAGCCGCCCCGTCGTCCACGGCGCCCCCCCCACATCACACGCAATGGCTGTGATTTCCTACTTCCTCGCCAACCCTGGTCTCCTGGGTTCTTCAAAGCCATCATCCCAACCGCATCACATACAGACTATCTGCGTGTCATCTGTGGACGGACGGCTCAGGCCTCTTGTCATTTTTAAATTCAGTTTTTAGTCTTTTTGACATAGAGTTGTGAGAATTTTTTAGATGTTCTGGATGCTAAATCCCCATCAAATAAGTGATCTGCAAGTCTCTCCTCCCATTCCGTGGGCTGACTTTTCACTTCCCTGACAGTGTCCTTTGACCCGTGTAAGTGTTCCGTTTGGATGAAGCACTCTCTGCTTCTGGCATCGTATGTAAGAAGCCACTCCCTAGTTCAGGGTCACAGAGACTTAGGACACCAGTGTTTCTTCCACAAGTTCATGGTGTTAGCACCTGAGTCACTGTGCGTACCCAAGGCAGGGGCCCAAATACGAGCTCCTGAAATTGCACACTGTAAGATGAGGTAAAAAGAAAAGGTTTCCTCCCCTTCTATGTTTTGGAATAGTTTAAGAAAGGATGGTGTAAGTTCCTTCTTTAAACATAAGGTAGAATTCACCAATGAGGCCATCTGGTCCTGAGGCTTAATTTGCTGGAAATACTCTAGCGGCTCATTACTAATCACACAGGTCCACCTGCAGTTCCATGTCTTCGATCCGTTCTGGCACCCCGTGTGTCTCCCCAAGATAGCGTACTGTGTGGGCACACGACCCTCCACAGCGCTCTCCCAGGCCTTTCTCCCTCTGTGGAGCAATGTCCCCACTCCCACCCCTGCTTTGCTGACACTGCTACCCCATTTGCTTGGTCAGTTCAGCTGACGGTTGTCCATTTTATTCATCTTTTCAAATAAGGCACTTCCTATTTGTTCCTTTTTTCTATCCTGTCCTTCATTCATCTCTAATTTTTATTTCCCTCCTGCTTGCTGTAGATTTAGTTTGCTCTTCTTCTAGCTCGCTAAGGTGGGAAGCTATCGACTTGAGATCTTTCTTCTTGTTTTTAATGCAGGCCTTCAGAGCTGTGAGCTTCCCCGTGAGTGCTGCATGTATGCCCCACTCACCCACAGTCATTTCTAATTTCCCGTGTTTCTCCCTTGACTCACTGGTATTAGGGAATGTGTGATTTTACGTCCCCCGGTCTGTGGATTTTCCAAATTTCCCTCTGTTGCCGACTTCATCCATTTGTGGTAGGAGAATATACTCTGTATGACTCTGAACATTTTAAAGAGGCGCATTTGGTAGCATAACTTGCGGTCCACCCCACACAACATCCCACGGACACCGGGAGGATGTGGATTCTGCTGTCAGACGGTGCACCCCAGACGCCTCCACGCCTCAACCTCCTCACCCACAAATGGGATAAAAACCCCTCGTGGCGAGCTTCTTACACCAATTCAGGGAGAGAAGGCTCATCGGTGAATGTGAGTATCAGCCACGGGCACAGTGGAAGCAAGATGACATTCAAGGTAAGCTCACAAGACACCAGTGGCGAGTCCTTCCTCATTAGGCACGCTGGCTCATCCTGCTGATGCCAGGGTGACACCGTGATTTCCTGTGAAGACTACCATGGAACCGCAGCCTGGGTGACACCACACTTTACCACGAAGCCTACCACAGAACCACAGCCAGTGTGACTCCGCGATTTACCGCGAAGCCTAACATGGAACCTCAGTGGCAGATGGAGAGCAACAGACCCACAGCACAGGCACTAGCAGAGGCTCAGGGGCACCTGCCTGCAGACGTGGCCCAGAGATCACAGCAGGTAGGGCTTCCGGTGCTTCTGGGATGACACTGTAGGCGCGGCCCTCGCTCTCCCGTGTGGCCCGCAAACACAAACCAGAAGCCGCCCACTGAACCCTGAAGACCAGGGCTTGTGTCAGTGAGTCACCCTGCCTCCTGAAGAGCCCCCTTCCTGTGTGCATATCACCGCTGCCTTTCAGGATAAGAACCCCGCTCAGCAGTCCCACAGGCTGCAGCGCCCAGCAAGAGGAGGAAGAAGGCTGGTGACAAAGAAAAGTGCTTCCCTTCACAATTTCTTCACAGGAAATGGATTTCAAAGTGGCCATCTGTCTATGAGATTAGCATCCCAAAGCTACATAACCACACAAGCAAGGAGCCGGCTCTGGCTGAGCCCAAACTTCATCACAGTAGTAGAAAAAGTCCCATTTAAATGATAATAGTGCGAGGTGCTTACGCAGCATTTTTCCAGAAAGAAGATCCCAACCGCACCTCACTTCTTCCTGGCACAGCAAGGACTCGGGGGCGGGCCCAGGCGGCTGGACCACACCTGCTCCTCTCTCTGCAGACCCCCTTCCCATACCTGGCCAGGCTGAGTCACTAAGAAGAGGACAGCAAGCTGAGGACACCCTTACCAGGTGCCCGCTTGCTCAGGCTGAGCCCCAGGTCTGCTTGGGGCACACCTGCCTGGGGGAGACCTCACCTGCCTGCAGCCTCTCTTCCACAGCCTCTCCCTCCCCCAGCCACTGCCCCAGCCACCTGCTCCTTTAGACGCCCCTTTCTTTCCCCATTGCTCTCTCCCTGGCATCTCCGGCTGTCTCTGCCACCTGGCCCACCCTGCCCAGCCCAAGTCAGAGCCAGCTCCCTAGTTCCCACAGAATCTCAGCACAGCACACAGTGGGCCCCTTCCTCTACCTCACCAGACAGGGAGCTGCGGGAGGGCAGAGGTGGTCAGCAAAACATCCTGAATGAATGAGGGGCAGACAAGGAGTCCAGTGCACCCAGGGCTGGGAGATGAGGGTGGGGGGTGGGCAGCAGGGGAGTGCCACATGTCTGCGAGCACAGGCCCAGGAAGCACTGGGGCCAACCCAGCTGCAGAGGAGCCACCAGACGCTAACCCCTCAGATCTGTGCACAGGGAGGGGGCCCTCAGCACTGCAGTGAGGAGCAGAGTCCAGAGATGGAGGGCAGCAGCTAGAACACACGCAGGAAACACGGCCAGCATTAGCAATTTGGGCCTCGGGGTGAGTGTTCCCCAGCCACATGCGTGTGCCCAAGTGAGCCAGCACCCCTGCCGTAGCCCACGTGCGGTGTGTGCACCAGCCCTCCCCCCCAGTCCATCAGGAACGTCCTCAGGAGAAGGGAGTTGCCCTGCAGGGATCCCTCACTAGGTAGGCCAGCGCCACACCAGCAGCTCTTGGTCCTGCGCACTCCACTGCAGCTGAGGACCCGGAGGGCCAAGCAGTACAGAGACACAGAGGAAGAGGAAGAGCAGGGCCCAGAAGCAAATGAAGCAAGGCACGAGCGTGAGAGCACTGAGCACAGCAGGCAGAGTCGCGCAGCTGGAGGCATGGACTCACAGACGCACGGCCACCATGCAGGGGTTATTGCACTCCAAAGCCGCTGAGGTGAAGACACTGATCACAACGCTGATCGGGACACTGATCATGACGCTGACCACGACAGTGATGAGGGCAGCGGCTCCGTGGGTGCCAGCCCCGCACACAGCCCTGCACACCCTCAGGTTCTGCCGGCCTTGCGGCAGTCCCCAAAGGGAGGTGCTCGAAGCACCCCCAAGAAAAAAGTAGAGAAAACAGGGTTTGGGAAGACTAAGACTCAGACTCAGTATGGAGCAGAGCCAAGACCAGAAACCAGGTCTGTGTGACCGACGCCCACGCTCTCAAGCACTGTCCGGAGCGGGAGTGGGGTTCCTGGGTCACAGATCTGAGCACTGCCTCCCTGTCGTACCAAATGGGAAAAGCCAGATGACACCACAGAAGACCCTAACACAGCCAACAAAAAAGGTAAAATAAGGTAACAGTGTAAAATCCACTGGAAGATAATTTTAAATACTAGGGAGTACAGAAAAAGCCAAACCAACAGGCACATCCTGGGACAGAGTGTTCAAGAGTCAGCATCATTCAGATGCCAACTCCCCTAAACTAGCCTGTATGTTTAAGGCAATGCCGAGTAGAACTGCCCTTATTTGAAACAAGGCCACCACACTTGGAGTTCACTTGGAGAAAGCAAACGGGACACAGAGAAGAGGCGAGGAGGACCCCCGCCACCCGGGCCCACAGACACCACAGGCAGTCACCGGAACCAAAGCCAGGCACGTCGTCATGCTCAAAACAAGGAAACGGGACTGCAAACTCCTCTATCGGAGACCGTTCCCAACTGAGGAAAGACGACGTCCTCTCCTCACTCATACGGAAACAAAAACAAAACAGAAGCACTGAAAGAAAAGCCCTATGGACTCAACTAGATAACAATTAGAAATTAATGTCTGCAGGAAAATTTCATGAGCAAACAGAGGGAAATGTCAAACTGGGAAACCATATTTCCAGACAAAGGGCTAATTTCCTCAAGCTATTAAAAGCTCCTCTAAAAATTACTTTTTAAGAAGACAGAAAAACACAAAGGCTGTGAGCAAGTAAAAAGGAAAATACGTAAGTCACATCCTAAGAGCACTTCCCAAGGGAAGACACCCAATGGGTCAGCAAGTGCTCGAGAAGGGGTAGGGCAGGCGGGGTGACAAGGACACCACATGGGAGCAGCAGGAGCAGCCACCTCCCGGGACCTCACTGCACCCACATGACCCCCCACTGCAGGCGGTGCGAGGGTACAAGTGAAGCACACTGGCGGCGTCCCCCGAACGGATTGCAGACGCCGCCACACTCTGAGCCGTGGATGCACTCAACCAGACCTGCACAGAAATAGTGCCCACGCTCCACACGGGAGAGGGAGCACCAAGCCATGGCGGACACCGCCAGAACCTCGCTGGGCAGCAAGGGGGACTGAACCCACCCAGCAGCCAGGGGCAGGGCGGGCACTGGCGGGGAGGACACGCAGGGTGTCAGCATTTGACTGGATGAAATGACCCCTCGATAAGGTGCTACTTAATAGGAAATGCTGACACACCGTGTTCCCCTAATATCAGGCATCAGACGGCTGTGACCAGGCCGCAGGAAGGGGGCGTCCTCATAGCACTGGATGGTCTTCCCTGCAGCCCCGCCTGAGACGTGGGCAGCCTGAGGTCCATGGGAGTCAGACACCCACCCTGGAGGGCGCTGCTTCCTTGAGACCCCACTAGGGGCGTGGTAAGTAAACTCACAAGGCCTGGCCCACCAGGCTGTATCGCCAGGGACACCTGACAGGAAGGAAGGCAGGCTCCCGAAATGCCCCAAATGCAGGAGAAAGGGGATGAAGCCAGCCCTGGGGAAAGGATCAGAAGCAGTAATGACACAGGTGAAAACCTGGGTCTCAGCCTCAGAACTAACCAATTCTCAGTCACATGGGGATTCAAGACAAGAGCTGCCACAGTCCCTCTAATTAGAAACTACAGATGAATCACTCAGCCGGTGACAAGGAGCAGGACAAAGACAGAACGGGAGCTAGCCAGAGAGGAATGCCCATAACCACCGGCACCGCCCACCCCTCCTCCCCCAGGGCCCCAGAAATGCCGCAAAGGGGACGGACGGTGCCCCCTCCCCTCCCCGACGGCTCTGCTCCTCTCAGACGGAAAGCCAAGGTGGCAGGGTAATGGGGTACCATAAGTCAGGCAAGGAGCAGCCAGGAATGCTGAGGTCACAGACGAGCTAAAGCAGGGAGCTTTTGAGGAAACAAGACCACCGGGAGTTTGAGACAAGTGGAGCCAGGACAGTGAGCCTGCACCTGGAAACAGGACTTCCAAGTCCACCCCACTTCCTCCCACTGCAAGTCTACACAAGGCGCTGGGGCGGCACCAGAGCCAGGACTATTCCAGGCCATGGGCGTGAGGGCAGGGGCTCCATGGTCTGTCTCGGCCCAAAGCACTAGACGTGTGCAGAACCAGCTGGGCGCAGGGGCCCACGTAAAGTACAACCACCGCGCAGGGGGTCCTGCCCGCATTGGGCACAGGGTGCTGTTCCGCAGGCCTAGAGTGAGGTGAGCGCGAGGGTGCCCCTCAAGGAGAAGGGTCTCAGGAAAAGCACTAAAGCATACCTTGGGCGTCCAACCAGTGCGGCACAAACAAGGCGATCCAGGTCAGAAAACCGGCACTGACAGAGAAGGTCCCACTGTGCACAGGGAGCATGGCCATGCTGACGCAGATCGCTCCTATTCCCATCCCCCACGGGAACCTCTGAGAGTGAAGGCTCTCTCATCAGGGATGGAGCCAGACCTGCGCCCACCAAGGACTGTGAGGTCCCCCCCGGCCTGCCGTCGCCGCTAAGCGAACACCAGGACTCCTGCGTGCGACACCAACCCAGAAGTCTTGTCGGAGAGGACAACGTGAGGGCTTTCCCAGCAACCACTCCCATGCTAAGGACTCCTCAAGGAAATGGCCAGGGATGCAGAGGTTTGGGGATGTGTGTATCAGCCAGATTGTTATTTAGAAAAATGGAAAAAATGAAAAAAGTATCTAACAAGTTTGGGTCAATAAAGCATTCGTAAGTTACAGCCAAAAGCTCGGTATTAAAGGAATATTTAACATGGAAAATGCTCACGAGATTGAACAAAGGAAGAAAACCCAAACCACACACTGCACAGAGTATTAATTTCCTACAAACAGTATCAAGAAAACACCTATTCTACGTGAGCAAGGATCTCAACCAACAGTTCACGGTGGTTTTTACAGGACAGAAGGACTGTGGGAAACCCTTATTCTCAGCTGTCCTGGTTTTGTTTTGCTTTGTTTTTGTCAAATGCTGTAAATGAAAATGTATTCCTTTTGTAATCACAATCCAAAAAAGGTACTCAAAAGAAGGGCTGACCTGGCTCTGGCCTGCCTCCCTCCCTGTTTCCCTCCAAGTGTGGAAAGCTCCCTCCAAGCACATGGGCCACACAGATCCGGCAAATGTGGGGAACAGCCAGCCCCGCCGCTGGCATGTCCACAGACAACGGCGCGGGCACCAGAAGAAGCAGAAGCCAGGCGCCGGCCAGCCAGAAGAGCCAGGAGGAGGTGGCCGAGGAAGCTCAGGATTGCTGACTGGGGCTGGCAGGGCTGGGGCTGGGCTTCCCCAAAAAGAGCGAAGCCAGCTAGGAAGGCGCAGGATGGAAATGTCAGGCCGCCGTCTGAACACACAGAAGCTGCTCCCAGGGACGTGAAAACAACTGGAGAGACAAGCGGCACAAAGGAAACCATCACAGAAGGGGAAGAGCCAGCCCAGGAAAGATGACCCTCTAATGTGGGGGCTCAGGAGGGCGGCAGCAGGCAGGGAGACGGCGAAGACAGGGAGGAAGTCCCAGGCACGGGCTGGGGAACCACGTGGGTTCCAGAGACCGCTGCAGTGACTGGTCAGCTCCCCCTCAAACAGGAAACCGTTCAAGGGTTTCAGCAGAGAGTGCACGCTGTGCCCCACATTCTTACTGCCGCGTGAACGCTGCTGGGGTGAGGACAAGGTGTCGTAAGCATGACCGTGACAGAAGCAGACTGGTTCCATCCCAGACACACACTGAGATCCGCAGGATCGGGCCTCGCCACCATTCCCCACATTACGCCTACTGGGCAGCCGGGCTGCTCCAACCATGTGCCTTTCAGTTCCTGCCCTGGCCTCCCAGCACCTGCCCCACTGAGCCCCGCAGCCCCCACAGGAAGGCCTGAGTGTCCTTCCAGGAACTGTGAGCCAGCTCAGTCCCTGGCACCCACAGACCACAGATTCTACTCCCCTCACTCCCTCGTCATCCCAGTGGGAAGTCCAGCATCCATCACCAAGGCTACCACCCTAGCATCTGCCACACCCCTGCAGCAGCACCAATGAGTGTCACTGAGAGGAATGCAAGGCCTTGCTGGCTGGCGCCCCCCACGCTCAATCGGCAGCTCCCCCTACACAGTCGTGCCACGTCCCTGGCCCGCTCTGTCCCTCACAGCCATCTCAGGTCCCAGTCTCCACCAACCTCAGGCTTGGATGTGGATTCCTACTTTGCATTCTGTGGAGAAAACAGAACAAACCACACCTTCCTTCCTCTGCCCACTCTGCAGCCCCTCCCGCTGACCCAGATGGCAGCCCATGTCCCAGCCATGGCAGACCCCGGTGCCACCTCCTCTCATCCGTGACGTCCTCACCTCCAGCACGTGTGCCCTGAAGACCCAAGCCCGCCTGGCCCACCCACTGCCTTTGCAGAAATCAACTGAGCCACCTCGCTCCGGCTTCGGCCATGCTCGCTTACTCGCACGGGCTTCCCCCCGCTCGGCCGTAGAACCCACTGCTGTCAACACCACCACGAACTCCACGCGGTAAACTTCCGAAGGGTCATCTAACCAGGTCAACCTGAGACAGTCACGCATGGGTCACCCCTGCTCTGTGACACACCCTCATCCGTGTCCCCCAGACCCCCCTCAATCCAGCCTCCTCCAGAGCTCAGCCTCTGGCCTCTCCCTCCTCTGTGTAGGCTCATCAGAAGGAAACAGGTGGACAGACGGACTAAGAAGCTAAGGGAACAGCCCCAAACGTGTACAGTCCATGTGTACTATGGGCACAACAGTCCAGCAGGGAAAGGTGGGCTTTTCCGAAAGTGACCAGGTCGACTGGCTGTCCACGTGGCAAAGGAGGCTTGTGAGACCCTGCACCTCACACTGTGCTACACACGCCAGATGGAGAGGGGATCCAGGTGGGAAAGGCAAGACAAGAAAGCTTCCTGAAACAAACACCAAATGCTTTTCTAAGTAACTGAAAATGTCTTTAAAGACACAAAGAGAGCTCACCATGCAGAAAAAGCTGATGAGTTGGACTTGATGAGACCAAGTCTGCTATGGATACAGACACACACAGTTTATCTGAGGAACTCGCACAGATCGCTGCGTATGGAGCAAATGACAGGATGGGGAAACGGGCATAATCACAAAACTGGACATCCAAGCAGCCCCAGGACACAACGGTGGTGAGAGACAGCGTGAGCAGGGCTCCTGGCACAGCGCAGAGACCACAGGTTGCAGTCAGCGGAGGCCCCGGGGACCCCGCTCACCCCCAGCACGGCACACACTCACCAGCAGCCCAAACTGAGAACCACCCAAACGCCCACAACAACAAAGCGGCCTGAAACCCAGGGAACACTCGCACAAGCAAGCATCACGGAGCGGTGACAATGCACAAACAGCAACACACGACACATGACTCTTACACTGCGTGTGAGCACCACACACAGGTTGGTCCCGTTCCACATGCATGGTATCACGTGACTCCACCAAGGCAGAGCTCAGAAGAGGCCAGACCCGCTCCACACTGGCGGCCAGGCTGCGATCGCCAGGAACAGGTGAGGAGACGGGAAAGGGCATGACGCGGCTTCAGGGGCTGGTGACTGTTTCTTGACCTGGGAGCTGGGTACACCATTCACTGGTAATTTGTGCTTTTCTTATATGTGCTATTGTTTTGTTTTGTTTTTTTAAGTTAGCACAACAGTTAACACCTCAAGCTGAAAAATCATTAAAAAGCAAAAATTTTTGTAAAATAAAACGTCTCTTAAAAGACTTTTTCTTAAAGGAAGTTTTTTCTACCTTTTTCTACTTCAGCCTTCCTTCAACTGCAGACCATGTGGGTCCACGTGCTTCCAGAAACAGAGGGGGATCAGTCACTTGTGAAAGCAAAGGCAACACGATGAGGACTGGGAAGATGTGAGAGGCGCTGGTCGTCACTAAAACAACAAGACAACATGGACGCAGGGCGGGGAGGCCTGATGGGGTGAGGACACAGGTCCCAGGACGCGGGGAGGCACGCACGCGCACAAGCCAGCCTGGTGGGGCCAGGACGCCAGGAAGGACTCCTGGGAGGGGAGCAAGGACAAGGGCATGTGCAGAAGCCACAGCATCTGTGGACACGCACATTGGGTGGCAGACAGACGGCGTGTACAGCACATTCAGGGGCAGCCCCCAGCACGGGGTGGGGGGTGCAGGGTCTTCTCCCAGGGAAGGCTGTGCTTCCCTGAGGTGGGGGAGAGCGCATGTCAACAGCAAAGGTCTGGCAGGGGTGGAAAATCTCAAGGTCACCTACACTAATGCCCCCCCCCACCCATCCAAGAGAATAGGGATGTGACATCACCTTGGAGGGCACAAAAACAAGGAAGCAGGTGCTGCTTACCACAAGCATGTGGTCCCCACCTGGACAGGGAGGACAGCCTCCGAGAAACTGACCCATTAAGAGGCTGTCCTAGTCGGCCGCAACCAGGGTTCCCAGGAGGAAAAGGAAGTGTCTCCCTTGAATGGTGGGTTGGGTGCAAACCCAGTCCCTCTTGAGCATGTGGGCTGGGCTGTCCAACCCCCCAGCGTCCCCACTGGCAGGCTAATGTACGAGATCTAGTTCCCAGGCACAAGCAACCCCGTGGCTGAATGTGAACCTGGCTCTGGTTTCCAATGCCCAGAGCCCGTGTCTTTTCCTGCGCTGCTCCGCATTAGGCTTTGCATTTTCCTGCTGCCCTCCTGGGATGCCAATGGCACGAATCACCACAGCCCACTTCTGTTTTGTTCACCATGTGCAGGAGTCAAGGGGGGTGACAGGGGCCATGGCGACATCATGGAGATCCTCAGCAGACGATACAAGGGCGAAGGCCAGGGTCACCAAGATGCAGCCTCCGTGGCAGAAGGCTGTGGCCCCAGGGAAACCTTCTCGTGCCTATTTCAGGTAGACCAGTCAACTCAAGCCCCTCCAAGGAACCCAACAATGGACACCCAGGGCAGGGGCTGGCTCAGGCGGCACCCATCAAGCACCACTAAGCCCAGGGCTGGGCTGAGGGCACAGAGTTGTGGCAATGCACGTGGGCAAGAACGTGGGCTCCAGCCCCAACTCCCACCCACCCCTGCCCCTGACTGGCTATGTGACTCTGGGCAAGGGTCTTTACTCCAGAACCTCAGTCTCCTTAGCCCCCATACGGGGTCCCTCTATTATGCCGGAAGTAAGACCAGTGATGCGAAAAAGGGCTGGGCATGAAGACGTGACCAGCCACAGAAGTCATCACTGCTGCGAGGACACCCACTCTCAAACTCGTGCTGCGGGCCCCCTCTGTGCCTCAGTTTCCCCCTTCCTACACACGGGACATCTTTGGACATCTTCAGCTGTCACAGGCACCGCAGCAACACAAGACCACGCCTGGCACATAGTACCTCCAGGGATGAAGTGAGACATGAGTGACAAGGACCCAGTCGAGTCCCTGGTAGAGCAGGCCCCAGGCTGCACAGCTCCGCCTTCCCTTAGTCCGAAGACACACTCCACACAGCTTCAACTCCGAAGACCCCAGGATGACCTTGGGGTCTGGGGTGACATGTGCAGCTGGCCTCTGCAAGAAGCCCCACAGCATGGCCCCATCAGTCAGCCTCCACCCACACAAAGTGCTCGGTAAATACTGGCCTATTCCTTGCAGAAGGCAGGGACAGTGTCCGAGTCTGCCTAGTGAGAACACACCAGCTCGGAACAGGGGGAAGACGGGGTTGCACTGGGGGAGACCAAGCCCACGGCGTGGCAGTCAGCACGGGCTGCCTGACAGAAGCCAGCTGCATACAGCAGCCGTGACCCCAGCCCAGGAGGAGGCTGGGCATGTGGCAGCATGCCCTCATGTGTGCACGTAGTCCTGCCTGGTCTGCAGGTGAGGGGCGTGAGCGACACTGAGGAACGCGCAGTGTGCGGCAGTGCTGACTGTGTGCGCCCACAGGGCTCCAGGCCGTGGGAATGGCGACGGGAGGACACACTGGCCAAGGGAGCCATGCGAGCTTACCCAGCGGCTACACGGGCAGCGAGGGAACAACAAAGACAGACAGCAGGTGCTGCAGGCCCGGAGGCCACAAAGAAGATCGTGGAGGTGGGAGCGACACGGTCCGGGGCCAGGCAGGCCTCCGGAACAAAGCACCTGGAGTTCAGCAAGTTCAAGACGGAGCCAGGGTGACTTTCCCACCCCGGCCCGAGACGCCCGCCCGCAGCGCAGCTGGGAACGCGGGCCCCATCCCCACGGAGCTCGTCAGCAAGGGCGGCCGTCCCCACGGCGGCTCGCGCTGCCTCGGCTTCATCAGTATTCAGCAGCACTCTGCTCCCCACGCTCCCCTTCTTTTGTGCTGCAGAGATAAGTAGCATTTCTAATCTCTGCCATCTCCCAGCTGCAAATATTCAAGAGTTCCTTTCTTTTTATTTAAAAAGTAAAATCTCATTTTAGATTTGCAAGACAGACAGCTACCCATCTCCACTGTACTAACAACCCACCGCCCAGAGGCCAGGCAGGAGTGGAAAGTGGAGAGTGTGTGTCAGGGTGGGAGGTATAGAAGTCCCAGGAACCTGAGCCAGAAGATCCATGTCTTCAAAATCCACCAGATATGGTTGGGCCAACCCACCTCAGGCTGGGAACCACTCGGCCATCACTTCCTGGTGGCAGTCCTGAAGCCCAGGCCACAGGTCCCGCGGAGCACAGACTCCGGGAACAACCTTCCGAGAGGGTCCATCTGGCTGTGAGGCCAAGACACAGGCAGTCCTGGTGCCAGCGGAGAGCAGGATGAGGCCTGAGCCCTCGTGGGCTCATGTTCCCACGTGTGATACTGCGGTTGGCTGGGGGCCCCAGAAGAGCGGGGCCACATGCTTCCCCTCTGACCACACACAGCCTAGAACCCCGGGGCGGGGGGAACACAGGGGTTCAGGAACCACCTGTCAAGGGCCTGGGATGAAGAAAAAGCAAATGCCAGGAGCCGGCTGAGGTTCCAAGCCCACAGCCAGAGGCCCGGCGCGCCCCCGACCGAGACTGGCTAGAAAACAGG
The DNA here is from genome assembly GCA_002007465.1 of Ailurus styani. Lineage (NCBI taxonomy): Eukaryota > Metazoa > Chordata > Mammalia > Carnivora > Ailuridae > Ailurus > Ailurus styani. Next base: position 5,882,042 of record LNAC01000028.1, on the reverse strand, counting down.
GAGCAGGCCAACAAACTCCACCTGAGTGATGTCTGAGTCCTTGTTTACTCCGGAAACCCCGTGTGAGAAAGCAGCAGCTTCGCGGATTCCAGCATTTTGGCAGGAATGAGACTGAAAAGGTCTCAGCTGCGCACTTCTGAGATCGAGGAGGCTGCTTTCTGAGGCCAGTAAATGCCACCTGGTTGGCCAGTGCCCAGGGCCTGCTCTGAGCCCTGCCGACCTGTGACAGCCGGCTTCTGAGACCCCCCCACGCACTCCCACAGGCGGCCAGAACCTGCACCGGCACTTCCGTGCGCAGGAAATGGGAGAAGCATGATGAGGCAAGCCTGGGTCCCAGGCAATGACCACTAACCTTATCCCGGCACCTTGTCCTCCTACCTCCATGGTCAGTAGTCGCCAGGCCTGGACGGGCTGGAGGGTGGGAATGGAGTACCCCCCACCCCCACCCGCAGTGAGCCCCCGGGGTTTACAGAGGAGCCCACGAGGGGCAAGAGCCTTCAAGTGTCTTTCCCTCAAGCTCACCTCGCCTCTGCGCCACGCCTGACAAGTTGTCACGGGTGTTGAAATTTCACCATTTACGTAACGGCTCAGTTATTAACAGAGTCTCATTTGCACGTGTCAGAGGAAGAGAAAAATCACCTAATTAACCACTTTCCCCATCAGCAAAAGGAAGGGAGTCGCACTGCCAATTTGTTTCCAACTCCTCTCTCCCACCCTCTGAATCCGCTCCCTTTAATCAGAGAAGATTTACAATCCTCTACCATGTGGGACGGGGAAGGCTCCCCTTCCAATTATGGGTGCTTAAGTAGCCAACTTGAACAGTGTCGTCCTAAGCATGGAGCCCACCACCAAGGGAAGACCCAAGTCCACGGTGTCCAGCAGATGCCGGGACATCTCTGCTCCCAAAGGATGCTCGGCCCTGGAGGTCATTCGGAGGCGGAGAACACGGGGCCGGAGTAAGACCGGGAACAACAAAGACACTCTCCCATCAGCTGACCCAAGTGTGCAGCTGTTGCTTGCTGGTCCACTGGGCTGTGTGCTCTGCAAACAGGCTCCATGCAGCCCTGACAGTGCCTCACACGCACTCCGGAAACACTCAGACAGCACAAGGAAAGCAGCACGCTCCGTGGGCGGTGCGGGCAGCAGAGGGAACCACAAAGGCCTCACTCACCCAAGCACCTGGGGTGTGGGCCTCTCAGAGCCTGTGGGCCCTGTTCCGTGGCACACAAGTAACAGTCCACTGCCACAAACAGGCTTCAGGGAGGGCACGGGAAAGGACCAGGCCCCATGGCTGCACCCACCACCACCAGCAAGTGCACTGGGCATCTAGACCAGACCCCGAGGCCTACCACCATCGGTAGAGGAGAGGTGCAGCGTTCTCTCCTCCTTGCTCGAGAAGCTATGCTGCACAACAGGCTGGGCAGATGGGGTGCTGCCCCTTCTCAGAACATCAGCCCATTGTGACAACCTAAGGAGAGCAAGGACAACACATTCGGTTGTCTAACACTCTAGCCCCCATGTGCACAGCATCCAGGACCCCTTCATGCAAGGCCTGCCCTTGGCCTCGTTCTCTCTCATCCATGTGCTCCCTCGTCCAGAGACAGGCCCCGCCACCACTGATGGGGAACTCCTATCATGCCCCAAGCCTCAACATCAAGGTCACCCACTCCCGTGGGGGGCCATCCCTGAAAAGCCCCAGCCAGCTGAGGCAGGTGGCCCTTCTCTCTTGTGTTGTGTTCCAGGCTAGCCCCCCACAGCCATGCTGGTGCGTATGGCTCCTCACCAGATGACCAAGCCCATGAGGGTCACAGTGCCTGGGAACACTCCCTGATAGTGCTCCTGTCTCGGAGAATAAATGCAGGAGCAAGGAGGTGGGGTGGCAGAAAGGAGAGATGAAGCTCCCTGGAACGCCCCCCTTCCCAGATCCATCAGACAGAGGCAGGGCTCCTGAGAACCAGGCACAGTCCACCACCCAGCACGTGTGGAAGGTGTGGACTGAGCTCAGGGGCTCCAGGACTCCATAGGCAGCAGCAAACTCCCACTCCCCGCCCACCAGGTCCCAGGCGGACCACAGGAGAAACAGAGGGTGGGGGAGGGCAGGGCACACCGCCTACCCAGAGCAGCCGCCTGCACGGCACAGCAGACTCGACTATGGAACAGGAGTCCCCTGGCGGCACCCCAAGGCAGACGGACAGTCCCAGATGGTGCCCTGGACTCTGGGAACATGGCTGGGAGAACGTGAGATGGGGGAGCCACCAGGTACTCGAGTCCTAATCACCAGCTGCAAAATAGCCTCCCAGGCATGGGAGAAAAGGCCCTCAAGAACCCAGCAGAAAATGAACCATTTAGCCAGTGTCTGAAAACCACCCATGAAGAGAAGGCATGTTGCTTCAGCTGCCTGGAGCAGAAGCGTCTGCAGTCAGACGAGTAATGACCGAGCCCCCTGGCCCCGCCACTCAACAGGCAGCGTCCGTCTCCAGCCCGCTGCAAGCCCACGCAGGCCAGGCCCAGAGCCGAGCAGGTGACAGCATGCCCCGCCTGGCCCTCTCAGAGGGGAGCCATCACCGGCGACTGGAGGACAGCCCAGGGACACGCTGTGGCCCGCAGAGACTGAGGCTTTACGTTCCGGATCCACACGTCAAACACACCACTGCCTGCAGGAGGCGGCCCTCCCGGGAGAGCGGCTGGAGCGCACAGGAGGAAGGATGAAGTGTCAGCAGCAAGGAGAGCCATATAACAAGCTTTTACGGAAGAAGTTCCCCTAAAGCCAGCTCTTTGGTTTAAATGAATTTACTCCTCATTAAATTCTTAACCTGAAAACATAACTGTTTGATACTTACATGCTTCATTCTGACACCCCGAATGCCTTCTCCGTGGACGACAGAACCGCCAAATCCCAGTGTAATTATCCCAACCCAGGTGAGCCCGCTTTGCACAGCACATCCATCACCCAGCCCCACTCCAGGACATCGCTTGGCCTGCCTCCACTGCCCACCTGTGGTGCGAATGTCCACATCAAAGACCCCGAAGCCCTGGGGGCTGGGGAGTCATAAAACCCCAGCCCAAGGACGGTGCCCGGAGTACAGGTAAGGGACATGTCCCTCCCAAACACTGAACCACAACGAGACACACAGCATGTTTTGAGCCCGAGGTGGGGTCCCCACCCCAGCCACCTAAAGAGTGTCCCACTTGTCCGTGGTGGGATGCAGGAGCAAGGGAGGGACTGGCAGTCTTCCCACAGCTGTCTTGTGGCAAGACACACTCATCGCCGGGCACTAAGTGCTGTGAAGAAGACAAAAGCACAAGGGCCAACCTAACTGAGCGGTCCTGGAAGGCGGTGACAAAGGGCCGGCCCGGCACAGGGAGAGAATGAGGTGTCCTGAAAGGCAGAGGAGGATCTGTGTGACCTCAGGGAGCAGCCTGAGGGAGAGGAGCCCTGCCGCCAGGGGTGAGCACGTGGGCACAGCACAGGTCAGAGTGGGGTTCCGATGTCACAGAGACAAAGGGGCTGCCAGAGCGCACAGGGCTCCCTCTGGAGAAGGGGTGTAGGGACACGAGCAGCAGCCAGGGCGGGGCACGGTCCAGGTGACAGGACAAGGTTTAGACCAAGCTGGGGGATGGGGGCGGGGGTGCAGGGAAGCCTGCGCGGCCCTGAGGCCCGTGCATCGGCAGAGCGGGCAGGCTTTGGGAGCCCGAAACCACGGAGGCCCAGCTCCCAGCCACGAACCAGGACTCGGGGGGACAGAGCGGCTACAGTGACTGTCACCCTGAAGGGGAGGACTGAGGACAAGACAAAGACTTTCTCTCTCCCCACGACCTTCTGGCTCCCCCACGGGCAGCGGCCTGTCCATCTCGCAAAGGCAGGACTCAACTTCCCAGTCACACTCCAGAAAGGAACCACACTCCAGACTGGGTCTCAAGAATAGTCTCGTCCCAGTAGTGAAGGCGCCTGGCCCTCATCACCGCCTGAACCCCACACTCCTGTCCGGTCACACTGGCCCCAGCACAGCCTGCCTGCGGGTCAGAGGCCAGCCATGCAGCAGGCGGTGGCTGGCTGGCCCTTGTCCCCTCCTGCCCCACTCCCCCTTCCCCAGCTCTCTCCCAGTGTTCTGGAACACAAGAGAGGGCAGAGAGCCCACAAAAGGCTCTCCCTTACCACCATGAACATTCCGGTGGCATGGCCTCCCAGGTGCAGTGGGCCACTGGAGCAGACCCTCGCCCCACACAGGAGGGCCTCCACGAGCTCCTGAGGGAGCCTGCAAAGGGTCAACACTGGAGCTCTGCGGACATGCCGACCACCTCCCCTGCGCCTGGCAGCGGCCTCTGACCTCTTAGCTCCTAAGCACCTGGCAGTTCACCTCTCTGCTGGATCAGTACCCCAAGGGGGGGCAAGCAAGGCAAGCCCGCTGCAGGTCAGGCCTGAGGGTCTCCACCTGGGCCACAGCAGCACCCCACTGGGGTCTGGCTGGATCTGAGCCAGGCCTTGGCTTAGGGGACCCGTGGTCTGTGCCCATGTGGCAGTGTGGGGTCACCCACAGCACTTTGTTAACTCCATAACGAGGTTCAGGCAAGACTTCCTCTCTTAGGACGAGGCCCTACAGGATTTGAACAAAGGCTTCCACAACCAAGATGACACGGCAGACCTGCCGGGCCCACCTCGCACCCCAGCCTTGCCATCCGCAGGGTTCTTGGGGTCAGGGACTGTGGGCGAGCTGAGGAGAAGGAGTTCTCTCAGGAGAGTATGTCCTGTGCCACGCATCTGCCTGTCCCTCTCCCACCCCGACGGAGCAACAGAGTGTTTTGTCCCCAGTGTTTAGATGAGGTCAGAGCGATGGCCTCCGGAGAGCCACATGGAGCTGGGCAGGTGCTCCTGGGGGCAGGGGTGTGAGGCTGGGCAGACAGCGCCCTGAAGGAGGGTGGGGGGCAATGTGCCGTGGTTCTCCTGGGAACCTGTCATCGACCCCACAGAGGGAGTGGCCCAGGCTTGCCTTGCTTGCCCCCTGGGGTACTGATCCAGCAGAGAGGCAAACTGCCAGGTACTTAGAGCTACGTGTGAGTGGCTACTGCCAGGCGCAGGGGAAGTGGTCGGCGTGTCCACAGAGCTCTCAGTGTCTGCTTCCCAGATTAAGCATGTAGAAACTAATCAAGGCATTCTGCACTTTTGATTTTTAAATAGCTGTCTCTTGCTCTGGCCAACAAGGCGCTAGGCCCAAGGCGACCCCCCCACCCCCGTCACTCTCCCATCCCATGGCCACCTATCCTCTTCTTACCACCTTCCGGGCTCTGCCCAACCTGCAGGGGACCCTCCACTGAACAGGGCTGAAGGAAGGGAGCACTGCTTTTTTCCCTCCCACCAGCGGGTCAGCACCCTTGCCCTGCTCACTGTCAACACTCACCCACGAGGGATGGGCCCTGCCCAACATCAGCCTAACCACTCTCATTGTCAGCACCAAGTTCAGCAGCCTCTCAGAACAAGACTCAGGAAGGCAACTTCAGGAGGCGCAGACGCCAGCAGCAACAAATGCATTGGCACCGAGTCCCCCGCGCTTCCACTTGAAACTGCCAGAGAGGGATCGGCTGTCACAGACAGGACACCACGGTGCAGAGTGGTGGGCGGCTCCTCCACGGACACCAACACGCTGGGACCCAAGGATATGCCGGACACCCCAGCACTCTGCCATCTGGGGCCCTCAACCCCAGAAACGTATCCAAGCTGCCCACCCCCATGGACACAGCGCCTGGGCACCTGTCGCTGGTCACTGCTGACCTGGGCAGGGTTCGCCTGGCAACACCCTGAGCCCTGCACCACAGAGCACCCAGGCCCGCAGTGAGCAGGGGGCACAGCGACCTTCAAGACACCCTATACAGCCACCTAGAGCAGAGGGAACAAGGCTCCATTCCAGGGGTTCAGAATATACCTATTTTAAAAATCTGCTGACCAAAAACCCCAAAATGGATCACTTTTAAATAAAAGCAAGTGGAGAGCTTCACTACATATGGTAACGTTTCCATTAAAACAGAACAAACTCAGGGGTCCTATCAAACCCGTTTCATTCTGGTGGGATTCGTGTCCGCTATAATCGGGCATTCAGGCTCCGACTCATTAACATAGCAGGCTTAATTGGCATTTCATGCGGGCATTGTGCCTCTGAAATGAGCAAGGTGTAATTATGGTAAAAAGAGCTCTCTGCCGGTTAGCTGTGCATTCATGTCTTTCCCAGCCTCCAGAGAAGCACAGATGTTCCATTGGAGGACAGAGAGGAAGATGAGCAGCTTTCAAATGACTCCTTTTTAGTTTAAAACTTTATTTAAAATAAAAAGTTATTTAAGTGAAATTTACAACACAGTGTCTCCTCCCTTTGTCTCGCTTGCTATAGGGCATTAACTTTCAAAAGCTGGCTCCGCATAATTTGATTTTTCATTTTCAAATGAACATCTGTGTTTAGGTCCAAAAAGCTCTTTGTTTAAACATACAGAGCCCTAGGAAGGGTCTGAACAAAGCTTTCCTCTGTAAACACTTGATTACCAGGAAGGCCTGCTTTTCAGAGAGATCCAGGGGTTTGTAGGTTGGGGGGAGGCTTGCGCTGGCTCGCGTTCTTTCAAGTTGGTAAGAAACTTTCCTCTTTTCAGAGCAGAAACAACAAAGGCGCTCCAGTCGGTGACTGCGTGGGCTCAGTGCTTCCTCCCACGGTGCGGACAGAGCGGAAGGACAGACAGAGCAGGAAGAAGAGAACCACCAGAGGAGACCCTCAGGCCCCAGGCAGGAGCAGTCTCTGCGACAGCAGCCCGATCAAATCCCTTTCCTCCTTCCATCGCTTGTGTCACCTTGAGAGGGGGCCTCAGCAGGGCCATGCCCGGGTTCCCTGCACCCACAGCACCAGCCTGTGCCCTCCCCTCAGCTCAGAGCCCCCATGCACGACTGGACTACTGTGAGTGCCACAGGCGACGGGCTTGCTTCTGAAGACCCCAGATGGAGCCTTGGACATGGGACCCCAGCTCTGCCCTGTATGGGAGCAGGCCCTGATACATCGCTCCCTTCTCTGTCAACATGGACAGTCGCAGAGCTAGGCTACCACGAGACCACGGGAGGCATCCCCAGGTCAGGCACAGAGAACGGATTTTAGGAGCACGCAACATGAGTCAAGTGGGCACTGGGCCCCACGTTGAACCCCACGTGAGTCAAACCCCACCAAGACACTCAGAAGGGCTGAGGCTGGGGCCCCTATCAAACCCGTTTCATTCCAGTGGGATTCGTGTCCGCTATAATCGGGCATTCAGGCTCCGACTCATTAACATAGCAGGCTTAATTGGCATTTCGGAATGAAACGGGTTTGATAGGGGCCCCAGCCTCAGCCCTTCTGAGTGTCTTGGTGGGGTTTGACTTGCTGGGGCTCCCAGCAGCTGCGTGGGAACTCACAAGCCTGGGTGGCATCGGGGGAGGGACCGGCAGTGCTACTACTCACAGTCCGTGCACAGGAGTAAACCGTGTCCTTCTGGACACCGACACCCGCGTCCTGGTGAACGTGGGAAGTTTAGCACAGAGCTCACTGCCGCAGTGTGGGTGTAAATAGTTTGCAACACTTCTGTGTTTTTATAGCGCTATATTTAGAAACCTCTAAATAAAACCCATGGAGAGTGTTGCAATAATATACATTTTTTAAACTCACTAATTGAATGTTGCCATTACAAGTGCTATTTTGGACCATCTGCTAAATATGTAATTTAGGAATTAAGATTCATATCTTACAGGATACGCTAATTATTCCTCTGAACACATCCGGGTACTTTCTGAACACACCCGAGAAGGCCCGGGTGAGCAACAGCAGCACCCTGGGCCCCGCAGCACGAGGTCAGGACCACAAGAGTGGCCACACAGGGGCCAGCACAGCCACGGAGTCATCGGAGCCCCAGGGCAGAAGGGCAGTGAGCATCACAGGCAGCACCTTCCCATCCCAGAAGTGCTCTGTTCTCAGTAGAAAGCAACAGGAACTTCCCCATGATAAACCAAAGTCTTTCTCGTAAGGCTTCCTGACTGGGCACAGTGTGTCCAACGCCCACCCCTAGCCCCAGAAAACAGCGCCTCCAAGAACCCTAGCCCTCCCCTGGCTGCCAGACTGCACATTAGTGGCCGTGTCGCACCCCGGGTAAGTGATGGATGCTGTCCCCACCCCGGGTGCAGTGTCCGCCGTCCCCCCTGGGAGCTGCGCCCAACATCAAGCAACCCGCACAGTGGCCTTGTGGGAGCGCGAGTAGCAGACTGTCACCTCCTTTCACAAGATGCTCTACTTCTAGTAACAAAGGCCAAGAAAGACTTTACTTCTGACATCACAAGCCTCGCTGAATCGCTCCGCGTGATGTCGACCGAGGCACGGCAGAGCAGGCCCCTCCTCCATTCTCACCATAGACAGTGGTTTGCTCTCAAAGATTGCTCTTTTGTCCCAAACAAAATTCACCATGCTGAAGGATGCAATGTTTCAGATTGCCCGATGCTTCAGGGTTCCTCCCCAGCTGTCAGACCCATACCTGCTGTGGATCAAGACCTCCATGTCACCAGCCCGGGCAAAGACATCCAAGGACACGCCTGCAAGAGGGAGGCTCCGTGCACTTCATACAGTCCCCAGAAGGCTCAGCAAGTCCCTGAGATCCTTCTGTCTCCCACTCCCTGGCACCTTGCATGCAACTGAGGGATAAAAACCCGATCAGGAAACAGTAAAGTATAAAAAGCAGAGAAAATTTTCATATGAAGTCTCTGTGGCACAGGAGGCTAAGTTGCTGAAGGGAAAAGTAAGTGAAAAACAAAGAGGAGCAGAGAAGAAACACCACCGGGGAGGGACTTCACCCCAAGTGGCCACCGTACACCGCATGCACCGCACTCCTGCGGCGAGGCTGGACCAGCCCTCCTGAAGAGGAGGGTCCAATCACTGCCACGGGCCAGCCAGCCAGCCAGAGGGAGAGCCGGCGGGCGCCAGCAGGTGCACCTGGACGGAGCGATGCACTCTCGAGCCCGGGATGCTCAGTGTCTGATACAGACTCCGGTCAAGGAGCCATGTCCCAGGAGAGAGGGGTGCAGAAATAAACGATGCTGCAGGCAGAGGGAGGGGAAGATGAATGACCACAGGGCTTCCCGAGTGATGACAAGAAGAGGAAGCACAATCCAACGATGCAGGAAGTCGGCAGGAGGAAACAGGCCCCACTTAATGCACTCAGGAAGGCCAGATGAGTCCACTGTCCATCCCCAGGAACAGAAAGATCTGGACAGGAAGCATGTGCCAGCAGGGCTGAGAGGGGAGGTGCCAGGCGGCCCAGGAGCAAGTGTCTGAGCCAGGTGGGGGCTGGGGGGTCACAGGCTGTAAACCCCCATACACCACCCACACCTGATGACAGTGGCAGGGATCAAACAAGTGCCAAGACCGAGGGTGGCAGGATGCGCGGCTGTGTGCTCACACACAGCCGGCAGACGCAGACCAGTGGGGCGGGTACTTGAGTTAAATGTACAGTATAAGCCAGCCATTCTGCTCCCAGATATCCAGTCCTAAGAAGTGAAAACTTGTGTTTATATAGCCACTTCATTCCATCTCACCAAAAACCAAGGCAACGGGGACACCTGGGGGACTTAGTCAGCTAGGCATCTGCCTTCAGCTCAGGTCATGATCTCAGGGTCCTGGGATGGAGCCCCACATCGGGCTCCATGCTCAGCAGGGAGCTGGCTTCTCCCTCTCCCTCTGCCTGCAGCTCCCCGGGCTTCTTGTGTTCCCTCTCTCTGACAAGTAAGTAAATAAAATCTTAAAATCTTAAAAACAAAAAACAAACAAAAAAACCCAAAACAAAGCAATGAAGGCACCCTCCAACTGGTAGAGGAACAAGCACTGGTCCGAGTGCACAAGAGACCACCACTCAGCCCCACGGAACAGCCACAGCACCAGTGAGTCTTACATGCGTCCTGGTAAGTGAGGGAAGCCAGGCCCAGAAGACCACCTCCGGTTTGATTCTGTTGGAATGGCACTCGGGAAATGGCAAAGCCAGAGAGGCAGAACATGGGCATGTATTCTCCATCAAAAGGAGCCAGAGCTCCTTGGAAAAGTGGCCGATTCTCCAACAGGCCAGTATGTACGCCCGCCAGGGAGCCAGTCTCAGGCCGGCCTACCCCATCCCGGAATGACCTGGACCCTGGCCCAGAGGACAGAGCCAGCATCCGTTCTCTCTGACGCCCCGTCCCTGAACTTGACCTGCACCCAACACACAGGGCGCAGTCACGGCCCCCACTCTGACTTGCAGGCAGGGGAAGCTGGGCCTCCTTTCTGCCTCATCACACGCACAGCTCTCACCATGTACATGCAGGGACCGGAGGCCCACCACACTGCTCTGTTATGTGCCTTTCTCCCAGGCCAGCACTGCCAAAACTGTCCCTGCTAACAGACCCTACCAGTCCAGGCTTCCAGGACCCCATGACGGGCGGGTCGCTCTCCACCCTGCTCAGATTCTCTCTTTCCTCCCAGGGTTTGTGCAGCCAGCCCGCCTGCCACGCTCCACTCTCCAGCCTTTACGTCCTCAGTGGGCCGCAAGGATGTGGGCGTTGCCCAGACTGTCCTTCTGGAGGCAGCACTGTCCCAGACTGGGCACTTCCCTTCCAAAATCACCGTCAGACCCAACAGGCTAAGTGAAGCCCCACACACATGCCGTCTGGCATTCCACTGCCATGTGCACCTCAGTGTCTTTCTAGAAGAGGAAGCTTCCCTTTCACGGGGGCTCCATGTCTCCCTTCCACACTCCATGCAGACAAGGGCTGACAAGTCACAGTTCAAGACCCCAAACTCCCCACGTGAGCAGCCAGCCCCTAGGAAATCCTGCTGGCTCAAGGGCCGCTTTCCAAACCTCAGCCCCGATGACCACGGGTCAGCACTGAAGGGCCCTATGCCCACAGGGCTGCACGGGGCGCTGGGTTGCCAGAACCCCACCAGGTGCTGCGCCCAAAGGGCAGGGGGTGCCCACAGGCGGTGCACATGGCTTCTGCTGTGCATCATGTGTCTGACGTTTCTCCTGCCTCACCACTGCATCGTCCCCCCATGTGAAAGTCAGAACAAGTCCCGGTTCTTTGAACGGAGAAGCTCCCAGCCCAGAGGCTGTATGCCCCTACAGCACTGAGCCCACCTGCCACCCGTCCTGACAGAAGTCCTCATGACACTCAGGCATGAGGCCAGGGCTTCCCCTCTGCCCCCAGGACACTGCAGGAGGTGGGGGTCACAGAGCACATACTCATTTTAATTGGGGCAGAGCTGGAAGATGCTACCCGAAGCGGCTCTTTGATTCACGACCCCAGGCAGCATCACGATCGGCCCCAGCCCACAGCTCCCATGGGCACTCTGACCTCACGGGAAGGGCACAAACCCCAGCTCCAGCCCACACACTGGAGTCATCAGCGGGTGGTCAGTGGAAGGACAAGGGTTTGGGGATTTGGAAGGTGCTCTCAGTTGAGAGACAATGTACCCCAAAACCCAGGGTGCCGCATAGGGAAGGGAGCCCTGTGCCAAATGCTGGAGACAACAGCCTCTCCCCGTAGCATCCACAGCTGTGCCCCACTCTCCTGCCGAGTACCCTGTCTCCCTGTAAAAAGGCTGACCCTGAGAGCTGCATTCCACATGCCTCTCCTCACTCCACCTCCTCCTGGGAGGATCCCAAGGAATCCCCATCAATGTTCTGGGCAGACGAGCCCCAAATCCCTCTCCATCCCAAGGACTAACGCCAACCTGGCCCCCCATTCCCACTGGGCCTCACTCCTGAAAGGCTACTGGGCACCTCCAATTTGCACATACCCAAATTAAACCCAAAGCCTTTGGACTCCTGTGTCTCCTCCCAAGTTCTCCAGATCAGCACCTCTAACCACACGAGCTCAAAGCCAGATGTCCAAGGAAGGGCTTCTGACTTCGCCCCCCAGCACTGTGCTCCCACCCTGGCCCTGTCCGTCACTGAACCTCTGGAACTACTTCCTTATAGTCCACCTGCTCCCCAAAATGGCCACCTGTCTCCTACTGATTTCCCAATGGCTGTTCTCACCCCAACAACCCATCCTATGTGTTATACTTCGCAATAAAGTAGACTTCGGATCACATTGCCACCCACCCCCGCCCCCACCGCCCCAAAACCCTCCATAACTTCCTCCTAGGCAGAAAATAAAGTCAGCACTCCTAGGGGCAGCCCCTCCTGAGCTAGCCACAAATCACGTCCTCTGAAAGAGAACAAGACTGTGGTCTACCAGGGCTGTGCCCGGACATAACTCGCAAAGCGCCAGGACTGGAAGGGGAACCGCCAGGTGTCTGCACCAGCCGAGATGTGGACAAGATGCCCACAGGGCCCTTGTGCCTGAGACTTGGGGGGGAGATGCCTGCAGGATGGGCAGGGCTTCTGGACGCCAAGGCAACGTCCTCCTCTTTCGGGGGGGCGGTAACCCGCCACCTCCCCTGCGCATACCCCAGCTCAGCGCTCCACGCCCCCGATGAGACCGGCTTTCAGAAGCTGCCGCCAGCGCCAGAAGCTGTGTCTGCCCTCCCTTTGTTTCCCCAACAACATAAAGCCAAGGCTTTTTTAAAACATAAAACATTATAATTATCTTGGCACATCATTCCAGGAGATTTGTAAACAGGAGCATGTGCCGGAGACAGCAGAGGGCGGGGAGGGACAAAGGTGGAGAAGAATGGTACCTTGAAACCACATGGCATAGAAGCGTCAAGAGATCATCCCGAGCAGAAGCCGGCCACGGAGAAGGCACCTCCCGACTTCTCTGGCAGGGGGAGTGGACGGCATAGCCCTGGTGTGTGTGGCCTCTGCGGACACAGCAAGGCCACGGTCTTCCTTCCCTCGCCCAACACTGCCCACAATGTGCACACAGACGGGAGATGGAGCCCAGCAAGGGGGACAGAGTGGCCTCTGGCCTAGGGCGCACGATCAAGGGAGGAGATGGCCACAGAGCACAGGCCCGCACTGGACGCGCTCACAGAAGCACACAGACACACAATGCAGTCCTGAGACAGGCGCCAACTGTCCGGCCCCGGGGCTTCACGGGGAGACTGGTCACGTGGTGACCGCGGGGCTCCCGGCCAAGCGGGACGCTCCAGGCCCAGGCTCCCTGAGGGCAGGGACCCAATGGCACGGACAGGTCCTCGCCAGCTCATCCCTGTGACTTCATTAGCCAGCTGGGCTTCCACACGTAGTGCAGGCGCTGCGAATAGCTGAGGACGGGCCCCAGGGCTGCTCCCAGCCGGTCAGGATGAAGGGCCCCATGGGCGGCTGCGAGGTCTGTGAACAGCCACACACCAGTATCTCGTCCAGCACAGCCAAGGAGCACTCACCGTCCTGCCTGGTGCTCCCCACGTGCACACTGGCACAGGCTCCCCACGCCACACGGGAAGCCCATTAGCAGATACATTTATCTTCCTGCTTTTCAGGGCAAGCCCTCTTGAGTGCAGCCTGGAAGGACCGGGCAGAGGATGCCGCTGCAGTCAGGGCAGTCCTCGAACCACGCCTGCAGGAGGCCAGGGGGCTGCCAGTGACAGCCGCCTCACCAGAGCCCGCCCGAGGCCCTGCACGCAACTCCCCCGGCCTTCCTGGATGCCCGTGAGCTCCATGAAGCTCTACTCTCATCAGGAGCCAACTGCCTGCCACTGGGCCATGCCACAGGGATACAAAGACCCATGCAGACACACGGACAAAGCAGATGGAGCAGAGACAAGCAGGGAGGGTCACAGACACACAAAGATCAAAACGGAGGGAAAATTCCAGAAAAATATTCTAAATTGTTAACAGTGACGGCCCTAGTGGGCCGAACCTGGCAGGTGGATTGCCAGAGGCTTTTGGGGCATGAGGAGGACTCATTTCTACAGTTCCATTTTCTCATTAAATAATGCACGAGAAACAACCAGGCAACATCCCAACACCTCACTGCAGTGGCCCAGCCCCAGAGGAGGCAGACAGAGCTGGCACATTTCCAGGACCCTGGTCTCATGTGACTGCAAGCAGACCGCTCAGTCTCCCAGGCCCCAGGACACTGGTCTCTCTGCAGCCCCGAACTGTCAGGACGAGGTGAGAGCTCCAGCGCGGGCACAGGGCCTCCCCGTTCTCCCGGCCCACAAGGCTACAATCACCGAGAGAAGGCGGAGCAGTGGTCCTTGTGGCACGAGGGAAGCTGCGGGGCCAGGCATCAACCTTGGTGGGGGTGGGGCACATCGCGTCCAGCCACAGACAAATTCACAGCTGCCCATGGATGATCTGTCCATTTCCTAGTTTTCACTCCTCATAATGTAAGGAGCACCCTCTGTTTGATAACTGCCACTTAAAAGTTCACCCACCAAGTCCTGAACCACAAACCAGGCACTGACGCCCTCATGCCCGCTCCCGTCAGCTGAGAGCCAGCCAAGACACAGTCCAGGCATCCAGAGGCAGCAGCACGTCCCTGGGGCACTGGTGGCAGCACCCCATCTGTGAACCTCTAGCGGGGAGGGGGTGGCCGGTCAGGGCAGGCAGCAGGGACCTACACGCAGAGACATAGACTCCAGAGCCACGCATCTGACCACCAAGGGGACAGCTACTGTTCTGTCGCCAGCACTCCCTGCTCCCTCCTATCCTCATGGGACTGTCCATCAAGCCCTGGCCATAGAGTTAAGCTATAAAACAAGAGGGTCACATGGACACCCCATCCCAGTGTGCTGAAGCTGGCCCGGGGGCAGCGAGGGACCATGCCAGCTCAGGGATGAAGTGAAGTCCCATAACAAACCCTAGGACAGTGGCTCCAGGTCACCAGAGGCCAAGGGGCTAGGGAACGCCTGACAGCAGGTGCCATCGGGCAGCAGGTAGGGTAGAGAAGCACTGGTTCTGTTGCTGAGGCCAACACCGACTTTCTGGCCACTCGCAGAGGTGACACGCACTGTGTTTACCTAGGCTGGACACAGGTGGGTTTCCTTCTCTTACGACTAACTACACCACCCTGGTGGTCCTGGGGCTCTGGGCCTGAGACGGAGGTGCAGCAAGCAGAGGCCGGCTCCTTCAAGGACACACACCAGGGGGAGACGTCTGACCCAGGGGAGGCAGCAGCCCAAGCAGGGCAACAAATCCAAGTGAAGATTTATGGAGACACTTGGTGCTCAGAAGCCGGTCATGAAATAATTAAGCCTATTTCAGAGTGGGTTTGGCAGGAGGTGCCCAATCAATAGATCCCCTCCAGCCACGTGTCCCTGCAGGTAAAGAATCAATCAGCCAAACGCTCCCAATCTGTTCCCGCTGAGCCAAGAAGCAAAGCTGTTTACCATTCATGCTCAAAAATGAATAAATAAAGCCACCAACTAGTCAGCACCCTCTGCTTCTCTGGCAAAAGCTTTTTAGTTAGTTTGAGAAAGCCAGTGCCCCTGCGAGGTCCTCCATTAAAGCGCAGATGGCTGCGTGCATGACGCAGGGGGGAGCAGCAGCTCAGTCCGGGAGTGACGCCGCACCACCCCATTTGCCACAGCTTGGCCGTTGGGAACACAGGAGAGTGACAGCCCGGCCTCAACCCTGCACTCACGCAAGAGTCACCTCGTCTCTCAGTGCCGGGCACTTTAGCAAAGATGGGGGGCCCTGTCTCTGAGTCCAGGAACCCCAGTCTGGCGTGAAGCAGCCTTCCTTTGTCCAAGGCAGTGACGTTGAAGAGCAGAGGTGCCCCCCAGGGGGACTATGTCTGGGGGAGTGGGGGCTTGTCTTGTCGGGGGACGTTTCAGCTGGGACCCAGGACACAGGAGGGAGTGAGCGGGAGCACCCCTTCCCCAGACTGTGGGCCGCACATGGCAGGGCAAAGCTGGTGGCGATGCGGACGGCCATGGTGGAAGCCCCAGCACAGCACCGGGACCAGGTCACGACTGACCGAGAAATGAAGGCAGCCAGGCACCCTGCTACACACCTGATGTGAATTAGCACCCCAACCGCCCGACAGCCCCAACAGGTGCCAGAGGTGCCCACCTCTCCCAGGTGAGGGACCCACAGGCCAAGCCCAGCACCAGGCACTCACAGGCAGCAGGTGGCAGGATCGGTCTCCTGACCCAGATCTCAGGCCACAGAAGCCTCTCACTCCTGCAGGGTCAGCCCCAGAGCTGGAGCAAAAGCCACCGCACCTTCAGAACCCCACCCCCCCAGCCCCAGGGGGGCTGTTGGGAGCGTCAGGGGAGGCCTGAAGGTGGGGACGGGAAGGGAAGGGAGAGCAGCTGTGGCTCACACAGGCAGGCCCCTGGACATGGGCACATGGGACAGGGGGGGACAGGCAGGTGCCGGCAGAGACCCGACATGGTGGACACGGGTTGGCACCCCTCCGAGGACTCACAGAGCACGGGGCAGAGACCGTTGGGGAGAGGGTGGCACATGGCCACAGCCCAGCCACGCCCACCTTGCCTCGTGGAGTCCTCCTCTCCATCCTCCCCCAAGTATCCACCCGCTGGTACTTCAGCAAACCCGGTGACAAAGCCTTGCCCAGGGTGGTTACACAAGACGCTCTGCATTGTCGGGATGAGCTTTCCAACACACAGTTTAAACCGTCCTGCCCTCCCCCTTCCAGAGAGAGGAGGCCCCCATCTGGCTCGCTCGGCTCCTGACCAGCGAGGGGCAAGTGAGGGGCTCCTTGGAAGCTCTGCACGGGAGAGAACAACGCGTCCCCAGCCCTCCCTCCTAGACGGGAGGGAGCCAGTCCTCCAGACGCAGTTTTAAGACTGGGCATGGTTCCTGCCTCGGTTTCCAGCCACTGGCCTCCTAGGGTCTTCCACTGGCAGCTCTTACAACAAACCAAGGAGATAATATCAAGAAGGAGTCCTGACATTTGTCCAGCATGAAAATCTTGGGAAGAGACTCCCCGACAAGTCAGCTCAAAGCATCTGTTTGAAAGCAAGCCAGCGCTCAGCTTCGAGGAGGCAGCCAATTAGTACCCAGCCCACTATCCCTCCACCTGCTGACATCTGTGGTTCTGTAGACAAGAAAGGCCCATGGCAGCCTGCCAACCCCTTCACAGGGACGTTGCTCCTGTGCTTTTCCTGCCTGGGCAGAGGGGCAGGGACCGGGGAGTGTGGACTGCAGCTGGGTCACTGCACTCGGGCTCCTCGGCCATGGAAGGGCATGGCCTCCCTCTGGCCTGGCCCAGAGTTCATGGAAGTAAGGACTTTAAGTGTGCCCTATGGACCAAAAGCGCCCACACAGCAACTCCCAGAGGATCCCAGTTCACTGAACCAAAAATAAAAAAAAAAAGCGGACCTAAAAGCAACCATGGCACAGGCAGCTTCAAACTTCATTTTTGGATCAATGAAAACCCAAGTACCCCAGACACACACACAGAGGGGAGCAGAGCCCCGTCCCACTGAGCACACACACGAGCATACAACCCCCCCACCTCCCACGCTAGGCAGAGCAAGGGCAGGCGTGGGGGGCTCTCAGGGCTCTCAACAGTCACTCAGAGTGAGGACACAGAGCCGCCAAGGGCCACTACCCCACATGTGGGCCCTTCGTGGCTCTGTCGTGTGAGGCACACGGCTGCACAGCCCTGCTCTGAAAAGCCAAGCGTGAGGAGGACTGGCTGCTCTGCTCACTCCCAGGGTTTGCGAACAGCACACTGAGTATTGGGCACGGAAGTCGTGACACGCTCATGCATCAGCCCCACATCGAACGCTGGGTCTCGTCAAGGCAGGTGTCCGGCGACGGCGCTGCCCGCCTCTGCTGCAGGCTTCATTAGAAACCACAGACCTCACAATAAATAACCCGACTTCACGCCGCCGGGCACCCGATAAATCGTGTTCCTGTGCATCGAACAGGGCATTTCAGACAAACGGCGAATTAAAACCGAGGATGTGTAATAAAGCAGTCCATCTGAGTAATGACGCACGTGTCACAGAGGCAAACCCGGGGGAAGAATAAACACAAGGGGGGCCAGGACAACTGCGGCCCGGCTCAAGAGTCTCTTGCCAATGCTCCCATGAGACTCCCTGCACTGCCCACACAGTTGGCCATGCGTGGGTCTCTCACTCCAGTGAATATCTGCTTGCTGCTGATGTGAGTGGGCTCCTGGCCCTGAGTCCCATGTGGAACTTGCTCGAAGACGTGCCCACAACTCAGCATCACAGGCCATGGAGATGGGGCTCTGCGAGCGCAGCGGGGGTCCCCAGTCCAGCCACAAGAAGAGGCAGAAACCCGTGTGGAGAGCAGCAGGAAGACGAGGCTGGGGCAGGAAAGAAGGACCCAGGACAGCCCCGCAGAATATAGCTGGGTCTGGCGGCATGGCACAGAGGCCAGCAAGCTATGACCAGGCGCCAGCCCAGGACACCTTCTAGGTAGACAGGCCTCGCAGGCTGCGAGGTGAGCAGACAGGAGGGGGCCGAGCCAGGGCCAAGCCCAGTCCCCAGGCTTCAAGCATAGGCCTAGGACAAGGTTCGGGAACCAGCGCCACTGGGCAATGTCTAGCTGAGGGGACATGGCAGCACCGCTGCCCCTGGAGAGAAGCTGAGGAAGGAGGAGGAGTCCCACAGCCCTCCACGAGAGAGGTCAGAGGCCCACGACGGGTATCCCCTGTCCCCACCAGCACATGAGCCAAGCCCACTGCACCCTGGGGAGATGCCTGGACAACAGACTCCTGTAGTGCTGGGCCACCACGAATCCCACTGCCCTCAGGCACACCACCACCACTAGGGACGATGATCCAGAGGACAGCACCCAGCAAGAGTGGCCAGCCCGGGACCAGGTCTGGACGGGCTCCAAGTACTGGCTCTGTGACCTTGAGCCCTTAGCTCTGCGGCTCGGCCACCCCTGGCATCGTGAGGATGAGTCCAACCAATGCCTGCCAAGCTCCTAGCGCACAACGGGCCCTCGATAAATAGAAAGCCTTTTAATCATAGTCAGCGGTTACAGGAACGCACTGAGGCCACTTCAATCCACGCGATTCCGCATCTGGTCTTGGGCCACAGTGCGGCGGCTGAAGCGTTCCCTGAATTGTTTCCAAATCAATGTGGTCTTCGTGAAGCCAGATGATTATTCTGTTCTGCACATATTCTTCAGACATCTCTGGTCCCAGACTAATCATTCGGCATTTCTGTCACTGAATGGCATTTGTCAGCAGCTGGCTCAAGCACATCCTGTAGCTAAGGACCCCGCACATCACACCATGCAGCTCTGCTGAAAGACCGGTGACGTGCTCGGCTGCAGAGCCCCAGGGCCAGGCTGCAGGCTCAAGCACAGCCCTGGCCACTCAGGGCCCTGGGCGGGAGGCAGAGAAGCACACACCATCGTCAAGGATCTAGACAGTTCAATTCCCATAGAACAGTCCACGCATCAAGAAAGGATTCGCAGAAAGCAAAAACCATGAAGGCTATTTCGAGGAAATGACTATTGAGAGCAGCTCGGGATGCCCTGCTTCGGTGGTTACAGAAACCACTCTGACGGGGGCATCAGATCAAGAGGCCTGGCAGGTTGCGTCTGGGCCACGGCTGCACTAGGAACAGTAAGCAGCAGCTAAGCTCTGTCCAAGAGAGTGCTGGGGGTCTGACCTGCAGCCTCGGCCCACAAGGGTTTGGGGGCCCAAGGAATCTCAATGTGGCCACCGCACAGAGCTCCCCATGCCCCTGGCTACCCTGGCACCGAAGCCCCTATTCTCCCGAACTTGGGAGCAGCATAGGCAGCTGCTGGGACCAACCCCCTGCAGGAGGGGCCAGCTCCTCCTCGGCTTCCCCACGCCCTGCTGCCCCTGTCTGGCCACAGCCTGCTCTCTGGCCGGAACAGGAGGACCATCCGCTAGAGTCCCCAGAAGCAGCAACCACTCTGTCCTCATCCGTGCTGGAACCCACTCTCCCTTTTCCACCCGCACCCCCCAAATGGCCAGCCAGGGGTAAATTTGTGGGGAAGACAGAACCCAGAAGATGCCAGTGGGGGGAGAGGGGGGACAAGCACTCTCACGGCCTCAACTCCAAAACGTGTGTCACACAGAGATGTCTCAGGTTGTAAGGAGAATGCCAACTGCTGCCAGACGGCCCGGCCAGAGCAGAGGTGACACAGGACCCCCACCAGGCAGCATTCGGGGGAGGCCCACACAAGAGGCCACTGCAGAGGGTGAAACTGGATTTATGGGCAGGCAGCACTCTGATCTTCTTTCTAGGCCAAGAGCCAGTGGGAACAGGGCTCGACAGCTGCCAAGAGTAGGGAGTGAATGGCATCCTCTCTGTGACAGGCCTGGCAGGACCCCTTGCAGAAGCAGCAGATGGAGAAGGATGGAGCTTCCAGTCGGGGGCTGCTCAGCCTCATGGAAGCCTGGGTGCACTGGAACAGCCACGGCAAACAGAAGACTGATCTCTGCGGGATGTCTGTGCATTCCATCTCCGAAGGGTCCGTGGGACTGCAGTCCACAGCACCGCTCCTGCAGCCACTTGATGGGCCGCCTGCTGATGACAAGGCTGCTGGGGAAAACTGGTTTCCCGAGGCCCAGTGTAAAACAGACTCCAGAACGTGAAGCCCTAGGGACCTCCTCTCCCGTGGAGAGGAAAGCAGCCATGGCAATCCGTGCCTCCAAAGCTACTGGTCTGCGGAGACAACCCAGCGGACACGCTCATCTCCCTGACAGAGGAAGACAAGCAAAGCGGACACATCGCGGGGCCCGCGGCTCACTCTGCCCACAGTCGGAGACACAGACGGAGTTGTCTCTGCACACATGAACGAGGCAGTCCATGGAAAGGCTGCAGGGGCGAGAGAGAGTGTCACACTCAGCGCACTGCCCGGCTGACAACAACCCCCGGGTCCTGTCTGCGGCGCCAACATCACAGGGGCTCATAGTGCTGTCCTCTGAGAATTGGGGCCCCCCAGAGAAGTGGGTGAGCCCAGGGCCATGAGACAAAAGAGCAGGTGCCCGAGGGGAAAGGACACAGCCACTACACTCCCACTGTGCCAGAGCAGCCCCCCCGGGTCAACAGGTGGGCCTCCATGCTCACAACACTCTCCACCCACAGCCAGGGATAGAGTGTATGTCAGTCCTGTGATGCTCTCTCCCAGAATGGTATGGCCTCTGAGGCCCAGCACCTACCCCCATCACTGAAACCCCAAGAGTGTGCCCAGCCCACCCGACCAGACAGACCAGCCCCCTCCTGACCCCCACTATTGCTGGGAGCTCGGACTAGACCAGGAGCCCCACAGGGCTGACCCCATCGACAGTCTCCCACTGTCCACTCAGGCAGCAGAGGCGGGCACGAGAGGGGGTGCAGTGGACAGGGATGGATCAAGAAGCACCGGGGACCACTGGCCGTGGCTGCTTCTCCCCACCCTGCCACTGCCTGCAGAGTCCAGGACCTTCCTGGGGGCACAGACACAGAGTGAGGATCGCTGAGCAGTCAGGGCAAGGAGAAAACCAGAAAACACCCAGAGGTGTGACCCACGGGCGGCCTGCCAACTGTGGCTCCAGGGTCCCCCAGGGGGCCGCATGCGAACCATACCACAATCTTGAAGGGCCATGTCTCTTCAAGGGAAACTAATTTCTCCAGATGTTTCATAATTAATACTAAGACACATTACAGACTAAATTACAAAAACGTCATGGACATGTAAAATGAATCAGGAAACTGACACAAAATGTCCCGCAGGGGCGGCTCTCCCAGCTGACGTGCCCAGCCCTCTGGGATGGGCAGCAGCCAGCGTGGCCTGGGTCTCCAAGGTGGAGGGGTGCAGGCAGCACCAAACCAGCCACGCGGGCAGCATCCAGGTGCTTCCCGCAGCGCGACCACCATATTCTGGGCCAGGGGCTCAGGACTCATGGGGACAAGCCGCAATCCGGGCAACCGCTCAGCAGGAGCTCCCTGCTGTCTCCTCCAGCCCTCCCAACACAGTCCATCCAAAGGCGACTGTGCAGATGCTCTTGAGGAGCATTAGGGGCCAAGAAGCAAGTCTCTGCCCAGGGACAGGACACAGGGAGAGGAGCCTGGGAAGCCCGTCACCCTGAGCCACAAGGGGTGACATGGAGTGAACCCCCCCCCCCGGGACTCCCTGTTTTCCCAAACAGAAGCTCATACAGGTCTTTCCTCTCGCACTACACTGCGAGCTTCTGAAAGGGAAGATGGGCTGGCTAACAGCTACTGTGGGGACCCCGCGGCCAGCCAGGTGCCCACAGCAGAGCTCGTGCAGGGACCAGTGCATCACGGCGTTTCAAGAGGGCTCCGAGGCAGTCCTGGCCCGAAGGCTTAAAAATGCAAAGGACCAGTGTTCTGAGGGCTGGCAACACGTAATCCCCCTCATTCCTCTGGCTTTTTATGAGAGGCTATATTAAAAATGGTTTAAACCTAATAAAATCTGTAACATTTATGGCAAGAAAATATGGAAAGATAATAAAATTAGCAGAGCATAGAAATGAGAGAATACTAAACATCCCTGGCTCTCCAACAGAAACAGACAAGGAACAGTGGAGATTGTTCAACTGAAAGGAATTTAAACCAATTTAAAATTCAAAGTTCCATGTCTCCTTCCCTGCTGAGCCCTGTCCCTGGGGATGCCAAGCACAGCACTCAGGTCTCCTGGCTCACCCTCCCCAATAGTGGCCTGGAATGTTTTGCTTGGACCCCTATTTTGATCTGGGGTGACTGCAGAGCATCCTGGTGCATCTCTTCCCACACACCTCACCCCTCCAGGGGCTCCCGTAACCTATCCCCCACCCCCCCCACTTTCATCACCCACCACCAGCCCTGGTTCCTACAGCTGAGGTCATACTGGGGCCGGGAAGCACAGAGGCCCTCACCAGTCAAGAAACGGATCTGCTTCCACCAAAACAGTAACCAGCAGTCACAAAAGTCCTCCCATTTCCTCCTGAAGCCCCACCTGGAACCAGGGCCCATGACACCAGGGGTGTCAGGTGTTTTTATAAGGGTGGTGAAGGGACATACCTTCATGAACACAGACCTGGGACTCCCACCTCCTGACACAGCGCAGCCCCTCCCGGCTCCACGAGGCCGGAAAATCAGACTGGGCAGGGAGGACACGGCCATCTGCACTTGTCCCGAGATTCTGACCACTGGGACAGCTCTTTCTCCAGGCCCATCTTGGTCTGTTTTGTTCTGGATCCACAGACATTATTTAGGGCAGTTTTAGCTTTACGGAAAGCTGAGCAGAGGTTACAGAGGTCCCACGTATCTCCCACCCGGTTCCCACTAACACCTTACAGCAAGGTGCTGTGTTCATTCCAGCTGAGGAACCAACACAGACGTGTTATTTAAGTGCACAGTTTACGTTAGAGTTCACTTTTCTATAGATTTTAACAAATGTAAAATGTTACATGTGCACCCATGTCATAAAGAACAATTTCAGTGCCCGAAAAATCCCATGCTCAGTTGTCCCCCCCGCCTGAGCCCCGGGCACCAGCCACCGGTCACTGTCCCCGCAGTCCTGCCTTCTCGGGAACGCCCCACGGCTGGAACCCACAGTCCGGAGCCGGCTCAGGGACACGTGTGCCAGCGTCCCCCGTGGCTTCGGAGCCCACGTCTCTGCAGCACTCGAGTCACAGTCCACTGTCTGCACGGCCCACGGCCTGGGCGTCCATCCTCGACTCCAGGGCACCCCAGTAGCGTGCGTCCCAGTTCGGGCAGCTGTGGGTAACGCCGCCATAAACAGCCGTGCACAGGGGTCACGTGGACCCACGTTGTCATCTCCTGAGGTAACTGTCGAGGTGCGTGGCCGCTGGATCGCACGGCGCGAGCGTGGCTGGTTTTGTAAGAAACCACTGGCCCCTCCCGACGCGGCCGCGCCATTCCGCGTTCCCAGCAGCCATGCGCGACTCCGCGGCTTGCCGGCGTCTGGTGCTGACTTCTGGCCCGTGGCCGTTCTGCTGGGTGGCGGCAACATCTCCTCGCTGTTTTCCTCCGCATGTCCCCGAGGACGCACCATGCGGGGCATCTTCCCATGTGGCTGTTCACCGTGCACAGGTGCCCTGTGTTGGGGTGTCTGTTCAGGTGTCTGCCCGTTCTGTAACTGGCTTTCTTACTGTTGAGTATTAGGAGTTCTGTGTAGATTCTGGGTAACATCCTTTAGGAGATACATATTCTCCAAGCTGTGGTTTTCACTCATCAATAGTACCTTTCACAGAACAAAATCTGTAATTTTAATGAAGCTTGGCTTATGAAGCTTTTCACTCACAGATTATGCTTTTGATCTCTTATCTAAAAAGTCATCACCAAACCAAAGGTCAGCCAGACCTGCTCTCATTACCTTCAAGGACTTCCTTAAAAGTGCTGCATTTTACTCTGGGGTCTATGAACCATTTGGGGTTAATTCTGGGGCAAGGGCTGTGTCAAGATGCATTCTCTGCATGGGGATGTCAGTTAGTTCCAGCCTCTGCTCCTTCATCAAAGCTCACCCGACTGTACTCACGGGGTCTACTTTGGGGGGGGTCTCGGTTCCATTCCACTGACCCACCCCATTCACCCACCGCACCGTTGCTATCACTGTGGGTTTGTGATATTAAAGACAAGTGCTTCACAAACGTCTTGTACACGTTCATCAGACTCATACCTAAGTCGGCCTGTTTGTTTTCCTCGGTGCTCATGTAAACGGGAGGTTTTCAACTTCACATTCTAGTCACTCCTTGCTGGCACGCAGGAGCGTGAATGACTGGGTCCTATTACCCTTGAGTCCTACAACCCTGCTACAAAGGCTGGGAGTTCTAAGAATCCTTCAGCTGATTCTCTGGAATTTTCTGTGTAGACAGTCATGTTATCTACCAACGGTGTTCTTTCCTTCCTCCCACCGTACACATTTCCTTCCTTTGTCTTACTACATTGGCTAGGACTTCCAGCTTGAAGTCAAACTGAACATCCTTGACTTGTTCCCAATCTTGGTGCAAAAGCAACTGGCTTCTTATTTGGAAGAAAGATAGAAATGTCTGACCACAAGTCAGTTCTCTAGCACAAGGAGAAGAAAAACCTGCCCATTTAAACAGCCTCAGTCACCGAAGAGCTCAAGTGAGTTCAGCAGCTATAACTGTGTCTGAGGAGGCCCCATCCTCTCACTGAGGACTGTTCTTGGACTCCAGAAGCCTCAGCCCCTTCAGGCACACAGCTGTCCTACTGCATTCCAGAGAGCACCTTAAGCAAGCCATAACTTCACCAGAAACCCAGTGGGAGCCATCTCAAGCCCAGTC
This sequence comes from Ailurus styani, assembly GCA_002007465.1. NCBI lineage: Eukaryota > Metazoa > Chordata > Mammalia > Carnivora > Ailuridae > Ailurus > Ailurus styani. The sequence goes on along the minus strand of LNAC01000028.1, from coordinate 5,856,895 downwards.
GGCCCCCAACATGAACCATCTAGACAAAAACACCTGCAAGGAAAATCCACTCTGCTATAGAAAAACAGAGGCCTCCTTCCTCAAACACCCCAAGGCGTGGCAAAACAGGCCTCTCTGAGGTATGTAGGAATAACACCTTCCTGAGAAAAACCAATCCAGGGAAGTCTTCCCAGATGTTCAGTGACTGGTGTTCATGAATTTCAGATGGAGAAACATCATAGGCTGCCCTCTAAACTCACAGAAACACCACAAGGAAAGGTAGGACTGGCCACAGAAAGTGTCAGACGACAGTTCGCACCCCCTCCTCCAGCCCTCCCCCCAACCCTGATCGCAGAGTTCTGAGCACCAAGGTGCTGTGGGGACCGCCCAGGTCCTCCCACTTCCAACTACAGAACTGTACGAGGCCAGGTTTTTTTTCATATATTCCAGCTAGAATAGTCCAGCACAAGAGAATGGGTGCAGAGGCCGATATGAGAATCCAGCCATCTTCTGTTTAACAGACATTAAAAAAGATTTGCAAAAGTGTAAAACAATGTCATTCTTCTCACCACACCTTGTTTCAGAAAATACATTTTTTTGTTCAGAGGTGATGAGTTTCTTTTAATGAAATTATAAACATATAATCAATAATTTTTAAAAGTTGATCTCCAGAAAAAGTGACTATTGAAAAACAGAACTCCTACAAACAAAAGCTCCTTGCTTTTAATAACTTTTTAGCAAAGAGGACCTCTAAGATGACAAAGCGAGGACCTCCAAAGCGCGTGGGCGGGCAGGAGTCCAGCCACAGCCAGACAACGTGCTGGACTCGCCCCGCAGTGCACCGTCACAGTGTGTGCATGCGTACCGTCAACACAAGGGGATTGTGTGCTAATTCAGACAAAACATGCGGTTAGCAAGAGTTCTAACTCTGAACCTCCGGAGGGACGTCCCAAGAATCTACATCCCCAGGGGATCTCCTGAAAATAATTCTGAAGTAGCCAGCTGGGAATGTGAGCGACTCTGGCATGGGACTCTGGCAAGCATGGACAGGACCGGGAGCGCCTTGCCGGTTCTCTCACGGATTCGCTGTTTCCCTCTCTTACCATGCAGGGCGTGACTGCTCGCTTCATCCGGAAGGTCTGCAGCACCAGCCAGGGCAATAAGGTACCCACAGGTGTCCAGCACCTGACAAGGGACTGACCATTACTGCCCACACATGACGAGTTCACTGCTGTTCTGCCTCCCGAGTCCACTGAAGCACTTCTCCGCCTCAGTATCAGACAAGGGTCAGGAAGAAAGGTCTCGTGACCCTGAGGAGCGATCTGCAGGTAAGCCAGCATGAACAATCAGTGCCCAATAAGAGGCAAAATGATGAGGGCACTCAGGCTCTGAAGCCAGACGTACCTGAGCTCCTGGCCAAGCTCTGACTGGAGAAGGCACGTGCCAGTGAGACAGGCGCACATGCAGGGTACAGTGTCCTGCGCACCGGTGGTGCGAGGGGTGAAGAGGACAACATGTGTGAAGTTTCTGGTGCCTTCACGGTGTGGCATCAGTACATGCTTCTGCACTCCCACTCTGCCTTATCCAGTTTCTAGCAAGATCTAGGGGGACCACTCAGAGACACAAGCAGATGTGTACCAAATGATGCCTTCCACAGGCCACTGTTGCCGAACAAGCCAACCCAAGCTAAGTGTGTCCATGTCCAGGCCGTGGCCTCCGCCATCTCAGCTCTGTCCCATCTCCCCAGGCCTCCTCTGGGCTAGGCTACCTCCTCTGAGCGGGTTTTAATGCATGGCCGAACAGAGCACAAAAGTGCACTGCCATCGCCTTAAGACATTGGAGAATTGCTACCCTGCGCTAATACCCGAGAAGCCGAAGGCGCATTCCTGGGTTTGCTCCTTACAGTGAGCCAGCGGCAGGCAGGCCCACAGCTCATGGAGTTCACACAAGGCCATCAGGAAACCAAGACTGGTCAACAAGGAGCCTCGAGTCTTCCTCACAGATGGAGGTCCTGGGCTCAGGAAATGGGACGGTGAGTCAAGGAGGCCTGACCACCTGCTTTGGCTCTTGCTGTGGGGGCAGCAGAGAGGGCTGGTGGCTGCGTCTACATGAGTCCCTTCCAAAGAGACGAGGAACAAGTCCCAAGGCTCTGCAAGAGTCCCTCACTATCCCTTTTTCACCAACAATAAGCAACATTCAGGTATCACTGGCTTCTAGGTTCGTTCCAATGTGTACAGACACCTATGTTCTAATACCACCTTGGAGGAATGGGGGACACTAAAGATTTGTCTGCTTTTAAAGGGCAGAGGACACCCAGGCACGCCCTTTGACCTAAATGGCCTTGCAAATGATGTTTTCTTATTGGGAGTACAGAGACGGGGTGTTCCCTGTTCTCCAGCAGAAATACCAGGAGGCAGAATTAAGGACTTCCAGAATCCTGTGTGCCTCCTTTTCCTTCCCTTTCTGCAAGTGGTAAAGCATCTCCTGCCCCAACCCACCCCAGGAACCAGAGTGCCAGTACTTTACCCACACCACCTCTCCCCAGCTGAGTGAGGGGCATGGGGACACGTACAACCTCAGCCAAGAAAAGCCCAGCCTTCCTGGGGTCCCCGGGGTGCTCCAAGTCCCTCCCAGACTCCAACACACAAGGCTGACTCCCAGCCCTGAACCCAGAAACAGGAGCATGCTCGGGGACTGTTCTCCTGGGCAAGCCCTTCCAAAGTGCAGCCCACAGGCCTGGCATGTCTACCGAGGGACCGCGAGCAGACCTGGTGCTGGGGCAGTGGGCAGTCTCAGTGCAGCCCTAGCCTGGCAGCTGCCATCGGAGCTAAGACGGGCATGTGTGCCACATGGCCCCCCAGAGCAGCTCGAAGGACCAACATCACCTAAGAATTCCAGGGCGGGTACGAGGGAAATACGGCAGAGCCTCCTGGTTTAAAAACCCCCTGCCACGGGGGGCTAAGAAGACATGGGCAGTTGAACCAGGCTTCTGGAAGAAGGAAAGGGCTGGGACAGGCTGCCCCCCCAGAGAGAAGCTCTCCACACACACTATTCCCAAGTCGTGCTGCTGGCCGTCTCTGTGCACGCCGGCCTCGCAGCTCACGACTCTCCCAGCAGATTGAAGGCAGAGATGGGGTCCCCGCAGGAGCACGCATGTCCCAGGCCCCTGTGGCTGTGACCAAGCTGCCTTGGAGAGAAGCGCTGCAGCAAGCAGAGGTTAAAATAAAGACTTACCGACAAAAGGGAGGAAAAACTACACTGAGCGGTGAAGGCCCGGAACACGAACAGCCAAGGAGCATGTCCTGCTCCTGAAGATAAATCCCAGGTGAGGAAGCTACTGTTGGGCCTTGCCAACAATGTCCATGACCCCTCACTCTGTCTCCATCCCCCACCCCTACATTGCTGGGGCCCCAGGACTGAGTCAGGGCTGCAAGGACCACCACGGGCCAACGCTTACTCAGCAGCAGCCCTCAAAGACATGGCAGGAAAGCCAAAACCAAACCTCTGTTACAGACGGGACAGAGCCAGCATACCGAGACCACACACCCAGCTCTGGACAGCCACAGCTCCTGCCCACTGAGTACCTGCACAGGGTCGACCATTCTCACCATTTTCAATTCTCCAATGAACTTGCAAAGCAGGGAGCATCAGCCTGACTGTCCACATGAAGAACCCAATGGAGAACCAGATGGAATGGAAACACCTAGACTCTTCAGTTCAGTACTCAGTAAGAGGCCCAAGAGCCTGGCCCCAAATGAGACAGCCAGGCTCCCCTGTTACCAAGGCACCGTTCCAGCATAAGGACAGACAGCAAGTGCCTCACCCCCATCTCCCCACATGCACGGTCAGAACCGCTAGACTAGGGGAGGCCTGCGGGTGAGGGTCACGCTGCTCAGTGCCCCGCCAGCACTCCACACGGTGGCCGTGAACCTAAGCCCCAGCCGTGGGGAGTGCACCACGATGAGCTGGTTCCACGACTAGGCAGAGTGACTTATAACCCACCCCTGGCATGAGCTCAAGGCTGTCACCCAACTCCCTCAGCCAGTGGTGCTATGTAATGCATCGGCCCACAGGTTAACCCTTCCACCCCCAAGGTCACTACCAGTCTGTAGTCAAGGCTGGCCAACTAAGGTGTGCGCCGGGGTCCCCCCTGCCCTCAGCCAGTGCACCCCTTGGCCTTGGCCACAGGGTTTGTGGCCCTGGGACCCCATCCCGGCCCCATCTCTGTGCCTGCCCTGAGCACATGGAAGCCACCAGAAAAGTGCCAGGACAGACTGTCATTCCAATACTGCCAGAGGCCAGTGGGGCAAAGGACACACCCTGTGAGCCCCCACCAGCAACAGGGAGAAACTGGACATGGCCCCTTCACCCAGAGACCCCAGCCCAAGAGTGTTCCAGTGTGGGCCAGGGCAATGGTCTTGGTGTGGGGCGATCTAACACGTGTACCTTCTGTCGCTTGTGTCCACAAGTCCCAGGTAGGTCCAGACAGCCACCCTGACAGAAGCTGCCGGCACTCACGACACCTCCCCCCATGATAAGAGGGTGGCCGTCGTCCTCAGCAGCCCAGCCTTGCTCGAGCAGAGCTGTGCAGGTGACTCTGTGCAAGGAGATAGCCTGGTCCCAGCTTCATGCTCGTGACACTTAGAGACAACAACAGAGGGTAAGACCTCATTTCAGCTTTGCTGAGAGCTCCTGCCCTGTGCATCTGACAATATAAAAACTGAAAGTTAACACTGTTTTAGGCCTCTATGTGCGACTTACAAAGGCCTCTCTGAGATGAAAAAAAAATTTCATGTTAAGAGAATCAAGAGTCCAATGAGCAAAAAGCTCTGCGATCAGGCAGGTTCCATCAGGAGCCCAGGCCGGAGTTGAACAAAGCCTCCTTGCCCCATTTCAGTCTCCCCTGGGGCTCCAAGACCCTTCTATTACCCAGACTCCAAAGAGCCCTCGTCCGGCTCCTCTGCGACACACCGAACCACACGGGAGGCTGCCGTGGCCATGGCTCTGCAGGTTCTCAAGCAAGGGCCCTGGAGCACCTGCTCATCTCCAAGAGCCCAGCTTAGCTTCCACGCAAGACCCCAGAGCCAAGGGCATCCCGGGCACCCCACTCCTTACCAGTGTTCAGGGTGTCCACGAGGCTCCCCCTGATCCAAACGTCCCAGAAGCTTGGCCCAAACACAGAGAAATGAAAATACCAGCAGGCCTTCGACCAGCTCCAGGCCAGCACCTCACACGTCTCTGAAATCATGCCTCTCCATGGAGGGGACGGCATGGAGGGCAGCCAGCTCTGTCCCAGCCCCAGGCTGACAGCAGCGGAGCAAGACACACGCTGCTGCCTCCCCTGGGCCTGGGCCCACACAAGCTGCCTTAGGTGCAAGTCCGTGGCTGGTGCAGGACTCCAGTGACAGGGACACCTCCCCCACGGGCAGTGAGGAGACAGCCGGCCCAGGGGGTGAGGTGCTGGGTCCACAGGGAAGGGCTCAGTCCTTTCTGAAACCCAGAGCCTTGTCTACTTTATGTTCTATCTCCAAAGGGACGCAAGCGACCTTGTCCCTGGCTCCCAGAGGAAGGCAAGGTCCCAGTTGGGAGAGACCCAAGGGCAGAGGGCAGGTGCCTGTCCTCCCCCACCCCCAAGGGGGGGACAATGCCTGGGCCTGGCTGCAGACTGGGGAACAGGCCGGAGGCCCGCCCTGCCCAGTCCCTGCCCAGGGCACAGCCACCCGAACTCAGGGCAGCCCCGCTGCCACGGTAATTTTCCTACAGCAATTGCTATAGAACTAACTGCCCAGAAACGGATTTCATTTTGGGGATGAAAATTCCTTCCAGTGCTTGAATAAAAGGAGGAGTTTCACATTTTATCCACTTCCACATCCCTGAACAATAAAAACTTATTTAAAAGACCATGAATATGCAAATTCCATTTTAAATATGGAAATGCAAAACACGTAAGAAAACAGTCTGGGCGTGAAGTATTAATGGCATCTTCTCTTGCTGACAAGAGACAACACGAGCCGACTGCCACGGCGGAGGTCAAGGGATGGCGCAGCCCGGAGGAGCAGCCAGAGCCCTGCCCACGCCCTGCCCTACCCCACCCATGCCCTATCTTACCCTGCACCCACGCCCTGCCCACGCCCTGCCCTGCCCACCCCATGCCCTGCTCTGCCCTGCCCTATGCCCAATCCCTTATGCCCTGCCCTGCACCCACACCCTGCCCACACCCTGCCCTGCCCACGCTACGCCCTGCTCTGCCCACCCCTGGCCATGTCCTGCACCCACACCCTGCCCACACCCTGCCCAACCCCTACCATGCCTACACTCTGCCCACACCCTGCCCACACCCGGCCTACACCCTGCCCTGCATACACTCTGCCCATACCCTGCCCAGCCCACACTGCCCACACCCTGCCCACACCCTGCTCACACCCTGCCTTACCCTGCCCCCACATCCTGTCCTGCCCACTCCTGGCCGGCCTCCACTATAGACCCCTGCTCTTCCAGACCCGCTGTTGCCCCACACCCTGCCCACAATCACCACTCTGCCACTCCGTCCCTGCAGCGCCACAGGGCCAAACCTTGTGTCCCTGCTGGCACAAGCTCAGGCTGCACAGGCCCCAGGGCAGGGCATGCTGACAGGGTCTGGAGAGGGCATGGAGTTCTCCCTCAGCTGGGACAGCCCAGCAAGGACAAGCTCTGTCTCCCAGGGACAGACCAGGTAAGCCTCAGATTCAGGAGCACCAAGCACAGGGTTCCCTCCTGGCCCAGAAACAGAGGGAAGCAAATACACGCCAGCCAGGCAGGGATGTGCCTAGCACAGTCCATGCGGAGGCTCAGACCCATCAAGTCTGCATGTGGAGCAAAGGGCCTGGAGGTTGGCCACAGACCTCAGCTGGCAGGGCCCGCGGTGAGACACACACCCCCTCCAGGCAGCACACCTGAGTGTATCCACAGGGAGGGCCCCAGAAGCACAAGGCTGATGACTCCCAACACAACAAAGCCGGTCTTCCCACAGAATATTCTGCCGCTCTCTGTCCAGGGAGCTCTCGGACCTTCGGGGACCTTCTGATGAGGTCATGAGTAGAATGCAGGGACCAGACCTCTTTCTGTTGACAGCGAGAGGAACTGAGGCACAGCGGGCGTTCTTATGACTCCACAACTGTGGTCCTGGCAGCTGGTTGAAGAAGAGGCACCTATGAGCCCAGAATGTACTCTGTTCTAAATATCACAGGGGATTCTGTGAGCTCACTGAACTAGGTGACAATTCAGAGGTCACACCACGGAGGCCACACGGCGGAGGAGCCAGCAAGGTCTCCAGCCAGAGGCCACTGACCAGGGCCATGCACCACTGCATGCACATCAACCTACGCTCCACACGGCCCGTGGGAACTGCTGTTCTCTCATGACAAAGCTCGTGCCAGACATTCAGCTTGTCAGAAGCTTTGGTCTTTAAAGGGCATGTCCCATGACCCAGGCCCTACACTCAGCCCCCTGAGGCCACTCTCCCAGACCTGCCCCTTTGCCTGCAGCTGCTCTGTGCCAGGCTGGCACTGCCAGGAAATCCAGCAACCTCTGCCAATGAGCCCAGACTTCCCTCGGGACCGGGACCCTGGACAGACTGGGCTCCCTCCTAGGGGAGAGGGGGGCCTTGGTCTCAGGGACAGAAGCCAGACAGATGGTTACAGTCCAGATGATGAAGGCGACTCCTACCCATCAGGCTGAGCTAGAGATGCATCAGCAGAAGGCCTGTGCCCGCCCTGTGAGTCCCACCAACACCGGGCAGGAGACCCAGAAACGGCTGCCCAAGAAGAGGCCCCCCACCCAGTGCTAAGCCCTCGCGCTCGCCCCCTCCTTCCCTCACCCTAATTGGCCACAGGGTTTACAGGCCTGGTAGAGGCGCTCCCGCTGGGGAGGCCACAGGAGGCCGTGGGCACCACCTCACGTCAGAACACGGGCACTGCAGGCAGGTGCCAGCACCCTTCGGGCCCAATAGCGGGAAAGCCTGGGGTCCCTCTGATCAGCCGCGACTATCACAGGGGTTCCCGGGCTCTCTTCTCCTGCTAGAAGTCCCAAGCAAGGAGGGAGGGGATTTGAGAACCAAAGTGAGGGGCAGCCCAGCAGCTGGCTGGGAGCCACCAGGCAGACCCCGTGCAACAGGAAGGCAGCAGTCCCTCGCCGACATGCCTGCTCCCCCCCAACTGCCTGGAAGACCCAGTCCCAGTGTCCCCTTGGGTGACAGAGTGTTGGGGCGCTGTAGCGGCTCTGCCCACACGTCACAGCTGACTTCCAGACAGGCCCACGTCAGCATGTATGTGCCAGACACGAGACCATCCCGAAGGGGGCTGCATGTGCTGGGATGAGGCAGGGGGGCTGCCTTTTACTGAGCTTGACGGCTGCCCAGGTGCTGTGCTCGGTGCCTGCCTGATCACTACCACCCTAGGAAGCAGCCAGTGTCATGACCCCGATTTGGGGTACACAGAAAATGAAGCCCATGCAGAACGCCTCGACCCACGTGCGCCAAGACTCGGGTCCTGCCTCCCTGGTTGTCAACCTGGCTTGGGCAGCAAGGCGCCCCAGCACGTCCACATGGTCCAGCCTGCTGGGAGCCAGACCACAAGTGACTGCAGGGACACACGTCCACATGGTCCAGCCTGCTGGAATCCAGCCTGCGGGTGACTGCGGGGAGTGCCAGGGACAGGAGGAGGACACAGAACCATGGGCAGGGTCCCCACAGCCAGAAGCCCCTCAGCTGCCCACGCAGGGCTCAGCGCCCGAGTAGTCTATAGGCCAGAGGCCAGAAGAGACCCCAGCCGAGGTCTTCCAGGACAGAAGTAAGGAGTCCCCGCAGCAGGCTGGGCAGGCAGCCCCCCTCGGCCCTCACTTAGGCTGTTCTCGGGTTTGTCTTTGTTGTTTTTCACAGTCTGGCCAAATCCGACTCAGAAGCTACTTGCCCCTAGGAGCAATCACAATGCACTCCGTGGCCAGAAAGCAACCATGTCTCTCTCTCTGAACCAACACCTCTTCCTTCTCTGAGCCTCTGCATCAGCAATGAGAACACGCGCGTCCAGATGCGCAAGTGCCCCGGCCCTGCGGGTTTACCCACATCTCCTCTGGCCCTGGCCCAAACCGCCTGGCGGCCGGTGCTAGTCAAGGCTCACAGAGCACAGGATACAGCACGTGACGCTTTCAGAGCCGCCATCTTGGTGACGACGCCCCCCTGTGCAGGTCGACACTCTGGGTCACAGCTGCACTGAGGACACCAGGCTGTCTCCCCTTGGGCACCAGCCATAAACCTGGAGCAGGAAGAGCCTTCCCAGCTGCCGTGAAACAGATTACAAGACCCACCACTTAGTACGAAGAAAAGCAGCATGTACTCTCCAGTGGATGTCACGTGACTGGTTTTAAGCTGCTGGTCGGCCACCGTGTGGGGCAAAGGAGACCACAGTGAGGACTGGCAGCAGCATGGCCAAGATGGGGTGGCGGGAGCCAGAGGACCAGCGCCAGGCCAGTGCTCTGGCCAGCCTGTCGGCAGGACAGGTGCCAACTCAGCCACCCCCACTGCCACAGCATCTGGCCAACAGGCCATGGACTCGGAGAAGGAGGGCTTGATGAAGGACTCGCAAGGAGAAGTAGAGTCCCCAGTCCGCGCTCCTGGGTCACCAGTGAGTGATACCCCACCTGCCCCCTAATCCTGGCAAGGACGAGGACAGGGGTACTACCGGGGGACGTCCCTGCTGACCCCAGTCCTTGCCAGGTGGGGGGGGGGTACGGGCACTATCAGGGACGTCCCCGCTGACCCTAGTCCTTGCCAGCAGGGGTGAGGACACAAGAACCCATAGAGACACTGCTGCTCAGGGAATCAACAGCAAATCCTGGGGAGAGAGGCAAAGACACTTACTCTTCACTCAACAGAAGTGTGCTCGGCACCAACCCTGTGTTCCCGGTCCCTGCACTCTCACAGAGTTCACACTCCAACAGGGAGAAAAGTACCATGAACACATCAACCAGTCCATCAACGTATCACATTAGTGCCAGGAAGAGCACAGAAACAAGATCAGGAGGCCGGGGATGGCTGGCATCCTGGGGAGGATGGCCTCTCTCACAGGCAAAGGTGAGGACGACAGAAGATGCCACCACGAAGACCAGAAGCATTAGCCCTCCGTCAGGGAGCACAGCTGGAATGTTCCAGAACAGAGAGCAGCCATGTGACCTTCTGACACAGGAGGTGAGAAGCATGAGGAAGGTAAGGCCCTGGGCACAGGGAGGGTGACACAACAGTGACAAGGATAGATGAGAGAGGCAAGGCCCCAAGGGCAACAACAGACCACGGCCCTACTGGCGAGTGTCACAGAATGCCCCAGAAGGTCCTGTATACCCGCACTGCCTGAGGAACAGTGTGACTCCAGTCTCAAGAGGCCCCTCCGCAGACGGACCCTGCGGGGCAGGGAGTGCTGCTGGGGCCAGCTCACAGTCAGGCGGGGACCCGGCTGGTGCCCACACGGCCAGCACTTGGATTCAGGGTGCAATCTGCAGGCAGAGCCAAAATAACTGCCCATCGTCTCAGCGGATTGAGAAAGACCAGAGGGGCCCAGACAGGCAAATGTGTGAGGCCTGTGCACCCACAGCACCCACGCTCTCACCTCCGGCGGTGCACATGCTCCCTACGTGCCCCAGGTCACTCTGGCCAGAACCGTGACCCCAACCACCCAGACCCGGTACCCACGCCAGGGACAAGTTAGACTAGCAAGCGTATGACAAAGACACACTTAATTATGCAACATGCAGTCTAATAGGAAAACACCCTGAGGACCGAGTCAGCCGAAGCCACAGAGAATTCCAAGTCAGCCAAGGCCTAAGCAAAGTGCCAGGGCCAGCGGGGACAGAGGTGGGCACAGCGCACCCCGCTGCTGAAGGAGGGACGTGTGGCCGAGGCAGCGGAAATGGGAAGGGGTACAGAGGTCAGCAGAGGCGGACACCAAGGGGGTGTAGGGATGGCAGAGGTAGCAAGAGTGCAAAATGCTGCCACATGAAGGAAATGGAGGCCAGTGGTGGAAGAGAGTCTTGGATTCCCAAACATGTGGGGCATAAAGAGCGACGCAGAGTCAAGGACAGGAGCACACACTTCGGGTCATGGCAACCAACAGAGGGGCCCCTGCCCGGGGCCGCACACGCAGACGTGAGGCACAGCGGCGGAACACCGCACGGTGCCCAAGAGCACGGCGCTGTCTGACTCCTCGCCTGTGAAACCCTCGCTGAGCCAGGGCCAACCTGCTCTGGCCACGAAGTACCATCACGAATGCACAGGGTCTGGAGCCCAAGCCGCTCCCGGTGCAGCTGGGGGGATGGACCAGGGTGCGGGGGCTACGGCAGAAGGACAGCCAGCGTCACAAGGGGCCGGGGCTTCACACGGAATGCCATCCTTCCAACTCCAGCCAGGGCTGCCCTAAAGCGTCCCCTTCATCCCCTTCCCCAAAGAGGTGGAAGTAGAAGCAGAGGCAGGGGCACAGCCCAGTGAAAGGGGAGCCAACCACACCCGGAAGGCAGACCCAGAGCTGCCCTCCAGAGCACAGTCCACACAGGCGAGGGACGGAGGGGACCCTGCAGAGGGAGGGCACTGAGCAACAGAGCCAGGCAGCCACGAGGAAGGTTGTGAGTTCTTATGTACCAAGACTGCCATCACCAAAACAGGAGGACAGGGTTGTCAATGACGATGGGAGCACATGGTAACAGCACCTACCACGTACTGACAACTGCCTCATCAGCAAGGAACCAGAACAGGGACTTAGGTTTATCATCTCAGCTAACTCTCCTGCCGACCCCACAAGGGCCCAACCATGTCCTGCAACTGTTATGTCTCCACATTCTAGATGAGAGACCCTCAAGAACTGGTCCATGGCGGGTGGCAGAGCTGAACTATGGACACTGGACTAAGGTCACACACGGAAGCCACAAACCACCCACATGTGACTACTTAATGTTACATTACAGACATGGTTCTTCACCCACACTGGCCACAGTTCAAGTGCTCCATGGCTACATGTGGCCAGTGGCTATGAGACTCAACAGCACAGACGGAGCATCTCGGGAGGTCCTGTCAGATGGCTGGCCTACGCCAGACTGATAGCCTGCCTACCCCACACGGCGCAGTCTACATCAGACCGACAGCCAGCCTACACCAGTCAGCCTACCCCAGACAGTGCAATCTACCGCAGACAGCCTGCCTACCCCACATGGTGCAGTCTACAACAGACAGCCGGCTTACACCAGACAGTGCAATCTACCGCAGTCAGACGGCCCGCCTACCCCACATGGTGTGGTCTACACCAGACAGACAGCCGGCTTACACCAGACAGGCAGTCAGCCTACCCCAGACAGTGCAATCTACCCCAGTCAGATGGCCGTCCTAAACCAGACAGATGGCGCAGTCTATGCCAGACAGATGGCCAATCTACCCTACACTGATGGTTGTCTGCCCCAGACAGACAGCATGGTCTACAGCAGACGACTGGGCTCTGACCTCTGCTTGGAAGCAAGCATCCAAGAAAGATTCCCAAGGGCCCAGGAGACGGCACAGGAACAAATGTCACTGTGACTAATTCACAGGCTCTGAAAAGGTTGGAGCTTCCTCAAGATCTCATCACTTCCCCCCTCCAAGTGGGAGGCTGTGACACTGCACACTGTGTGCGTCTGCTAGGGGTCAGCTCAATCCCCGTCCCCAGAGAGATAGCACCACAGGTCTCACTTGCCCCACGGCCAGGTCTGTGTGCTCACAGCATGATTCCAGGCCTCACACAGTGTGAGTACAGTGACCAGCAGGAGCTGATGGAGCCCAGCCTGGCCTGAGGAAGGGGTCCCAGTCGATGGAGTCACCAAGCTCAAAGACATGTGTCTGTGTCTCTGGAACAGACACAGCATCACGGACAGCTGCCAAGGAATGCATGAAGACAAGCCCTCAGACACAGGCTGGCTCAACACCTCCCGCCGAAGCCCGCTTATGCTGAGGAGCACTGGGAGCTGGCCAGACCGGCAGGGCCCCGGTCCACATCCCTGAAAATCTCCAGGCCCCGCTCCTGCAGAGATGGTCATGGTTACGAGCAGCGTGAGACCTGGGGAGAAGGACACAGCTGTGGGGCTGGTCCCAATGAAGGCCATCCAGTGATCACGGAGCCCCTGGGAGCCCCCGGAACGGGAGCACGGCACAGGGTGGACGGAGCTCTGATGCATGAGGCAAAGCCGGGCCCGCCCCTTGACAGGAAGTGCTCCAGCCCTGTGGGGGCACCCAGAGCCCAGCTGGGGGCCCTGTGACTGGCCCAGCACAGACGCCCATCCCCCAGGCTCACCCAGCCAACGGGCCGTCACTGCACCTCTTCAGTCAGGCCGTTAGTTCGTTCCTTCAGCCAACACACACCCACTGAGCTGCTCCTCAGCCGCATCCCCTGCCGGACCCGGGGACGCTGTTGCACACAACTCACCGTCCCTGCCCCCAGCCAGGAGCCTGTGGCGTGACAACAGGGCACACAAGGAACTCAGCAGGAGTGCCAGGGTGGCCTCACTGACCAGGACGGATCAGAGCAGAGGCCCAGGCAGGGAGATCAGGCCTCGCGAGGACAGATCCTGGAGTCCTGAGTGGGAGCTCCAGGCCGCGCAGGACCGTGGCACTGTGCAGGCACCCACAGGCCCAAGGTGGAGTCCACAGGAGACGCTATGTGCGCCTACGTCTCTGACCGCCTACAACTTCTCCAATCTCTCTGGCCTCACGGGCTCCTCAACACACGAAGTCCAAAGCAATTTCCCAGTCACCCTTCACTGGCACACAGAGAAGGTGTCCCTCATGCTTCATGGTCACCCGCCCCCCTAGCTTGTTCTCTCACCTGATGTCACTGTTCTGCACACCAACCCCAAGTCCAGCCCCTTCCAGACCTTCTCTGGGCACACAGGGGAGACGACTCACACTGCAGTGCCCTCCACTACCCCAGAGGCCGCTCCTGCCCTGTCGTCCACCAGGTATGGGTCTACCCGACGCTGACAGCCTCCTTCCTTAGTGCTCAACAGTCCCGCGATGGTCATCACCTTTGTCATCCTGCCTGGGGCACGGGCTGATTCTTCTGTCCAAGGATACACAGCGACTCAGTGGTGAGCCAGCCTGAACTAGAGCCAGGGACCCACCAGAGCTCCCAGTGCAGCGTGAACTGCACCCCAATGCACAGAGAACAGGTCCTCAGTCAGCATGAATCTTCTGTGGCCGTCACTGGCCTTGCTGCCCTCGGGACAGCCTGAGAGCGCCATAACTCACACAGACACATGATGACAAAGGTGACAAGGCCTAATCATACTCCAGACGGTTTGCGAGGACGGCCTAAATGCTGCAGACAAACAGCAGGAAAGAGCCACATGAAGAATTATGACCTATATGCTGATCTCAAGTCCCCCTCGGGGATGACAGAGAAACCATGAACCTGCAGGCTGTGGGCAAGATGCACAGCCAAGGGCACAACCTCTCAGAGACGGGGACGGGCAGTGTGAGCAAGGACCGCCCTCCCACCATTCATTCAGGTCCCTTTCACCAAGCAACAGCCTCCTCTGAAGGCTGCCCGGGGGCCCCTGGTAGCCCCAGTTAACGGGGAATGAAGTCGGCTGTCCTGCCCTCACCACGGCTCCCAGTCCTCCACACACAAGGCCATAACCCACAGGCCCAGCAGCTGCCCGGCAGCCGGCCAGAAACACGAGTCCTCTCTGTGCTGGTCAGGAAGGGCCTTACGTCTCAGGGTCCCTGCCACCTCCTCAGGGGCCTGCCCGGCCCCCTGTCACACGTGAGTGTGGCAGGAGCTGCCTGGCCTCCCTTCTCACCTGAACGTTCTGGCCCCTCTGTGCCCAAACTCGCCTCTGCGAGAGGGGGTGACAGCGATGGCTCCTCCCATGGGGCCACGCTACGCCGTGAAGACCAGTCTGTCCTGGTGGTGGTATGAGGGCCGGCGTGACATCGACAGTACCCACCTCCCTCCTGCGCGAGAGGTGCCACACAGAGCTTGCTCTCAGGGGTGCCGGAGACGCACCCCTGCTCTTGGAGGGTACGCAGGGGTCCAGACAGGTGGACAAGGTGTCACTGCAGGGGACAGCCACTCCCAGAATGGAGAAGAGAAGGTCGGCTTCACGCTCACAGCCTCGAGCAAGCAGGCTGCCAGGGCCCTGAGGCCAGAGCGGCTCTTGCCCCCGCCTCCCTACACACAGAAGCCAGCCTTCCTGCCACCTCACGGTTTGGCCTGAGAAAAACGAAGGCAAGTTTCCTTTCCTCGAACAGTTCATTCTGTTTCAAATGCAAAGTAAAGAAGATCGTCTGGAAGAATGCAAAAGCTTTAATTTCAAATCACTTTTAATACCCGTTTCATCTGACAGTAGCTTTAAAAGCAAAAGGCAATCTTTATCGTTTGAGGTTTTTAAGCTAAATTGACGTGATTATGTCCAACATAACCAGATGCTTCTAAAAGCCAATTTTCAAAGTGACATCAACCCCCAAAATAAGAAATCCTTCCTCTGGCTACTAGTGAATTCTTAAGACACTGTCTGCAGAAGACCGAGGCTGGCTGCTCACAGACCCACTGGCTCGCGGAGGACCCGACCCCCCTCGGCTGACCACCCCGGAGACAGCCCCACAACAACCCATCCTGCCTGCAGCTGCTCTACGCCCAGGCCCATGAGGCTGGAGGGGCATCTGCTGCAGTGGGGTCCCAGGAAAGGCTTCCTTGTTCCAAAGAAAAGACCCGAGAAAGAAGCCTCTCCTTTGGCCAGCAGATGTGTTGCCCCGAGCCCGGGCAGCTACCTACTCGGCACCAGAGAAAGGAGGCAGAGCATGGGGCAGAGCCCAGGGCAGCCTGACAGAAGAGCATTGGTCTCTGCCCCCTTTCCTGGCAATGAGCTCCTAGACCCCTGAGGTTTCCAAGGTGACAGGGAAAGCTCATGACTGCTAACAAGCCCCTTTCACCCATAGTCCCGTCTGAGCTAACAAGAGGGCTGCAGGAGGGGCCAGAGCAATCACCCCCATTCAGGGTGGGGGCTGAGCTCCTCACCAACAGCCCGTGACTTAAGCATAGAAACACCATAAAACCCCCCAACGCAGGGCTCAGACAGATTCGGAGCTAGGGAACACACCTGGGTGCTGGGAGCTGGGGATGCACGCAGAGAGGACATGGAAGCTCTCACCCCCACCCCTCACACCAGACAGCTCCTCCATCTGGCTGCTCGGACTGCAACCTTCGCAATAAATCAGTGATTGCACATAAAGCATTTTCCTGAATTCTGAGTCATTCTAGCAAACCCTCAAGCAGGGTGAGGGTGTGGAGGGAAACCCTGGGTTTGGAGCCAACCAGGGCAAAAGCACAGGCAGCCTGAGGACCCAGGACCTGTGACCAACGCATGGAGTACGGGCAGCTTGTGGGACCAAGCCCTTCACCTGTGGAGTCGTTCAGGACAGAGCGTAACGACAGAGCATGCACTGGCCTCACAGGGTTGGGAGGAAAGACCGAACACTGAGCCTGCAAGAAGTCACACAGCCGCTGGCCTCCAGGCATCTCCCTCCAGGGAAGGGGACCCCTTCCTCACTGCCCAGCTCTTGGGGGAGGTCTTCCTGCCACTCGCGGCCGAGGGCATCCAGACCTCTGTTCCTCTCCGGGGACCTTCCTGAGCGCACTGGTCTATGCACACGCAGACAAGCATGCACTGCCCCCTGGGCTCAGGGATCCATATCATCAGGAGGTCACTTGGAGCTCACGCCACAGCAAAGACAGGGCTCCTGGATCCCAGCACACATCCTTCCCAAGGCCCCCAAGCACCGGGAAGGCAGGGGTGGCCTGGCACGTGGCAGGGATAACAGCAACATGCTGCCTCAGTAGAGTCACTGCCATGGGGCAGAAACCCCCCAGACCGACCCAGCTCCCGCTCACTCAGGCCAAAGCCAAGGGAGCAGTGAGGCGGAGCCGCTGCCAAGCCACACCCAGGGGACACCCATGCTGTGTGCTCCGCCACTATGCACACACCCGGGCCACAAGGCCTACCTGCTGGTGATAGTGTTGTTCCGGTCCTGCAAAGCCAGCTCCCGCTGCTGCAGCTCAACAACAAATCTGGAAAGATCTTCCGGGGTCCTGTGGGATCGAGAACACATGGCGGCGTCAGCCACTCCCTGGAGGGGACCTCATTCTGCACAGGACAGCCACCGAAACCACGCCAGCAGCCGATGAGTCACAGACCTGGGAGGAGTGGCATCCGCACACCATTCCCAGGCCGGTGTGACACGGCACTGTGCGCACCATGACCTGGGTTCCAACCACAGCCCACCCCTGGCTATGTAATATCAGGTGAATTATTCCTCTTTGACACGATTTCATGTCAGCTTTAAGAACCCGTCAACAGCGAGCAGCCAGCGTCACCCTGCAGAGAAGGAGAGGGGAGGTAGAGGGACGCTCGGCACAGGTCATGCAGCCCGTCTCCCTGGAATCAGCAATGGGAAGAGAGGCCACAGCAGATGCCCACGCGGACAACGCCCCATCGTGTTAACACTATTCGACACTGCCCATCTCGGCTCACATCCACAGCAGCCCCGCCGCCCTGTTGCCACCTCAGAGAGGAGGAAACAGAGACTCCAGGTGTCAGAAGCGGCTCACAACGCACTCCTCTCTGAGTGCCGGACCTCCATCTGACCCCTCCAAACCTGACACCAGCAAGCAGCAGAACACGCACCAGCAACACCACAACAGACTACGATGACACCAGACACAGCGGGCACGGTCCCCAAACAGTGCACGGTACGCAAGCTAAGGGGCTCCGAGATAGGGTGGCAGCTGAGCTCAAGGCCTAAGGACCAAGCCCGGGGCCACACAGGGCCATGGGTGGGAGGCGCCACAGCCTCCTCCATCACTAAAAGAGCCGCAGGGCTGTGACAAAGCCACAGGAGTGGCTACCGGTCACTACAGGGTCCGAAGGCCCTCTTCTTGGCCTCCAACGGCACCGCATGGCCTGGCTCCCAAGAGCATCTGCCACAGGACCAGGTCCCAGGGGCTCCATCTCCCACAGCCTTGCCTCTGGACATGGACACGTATGTCACCCCGGTGTCACCAAGCTCTGTGTCAGCTCATCCTGTGCTCGCAGTGCTCTTCCCTCAAAAGGTCTCAGGACATCAGCACTTCCTGGAACAGGGATCCTCCCATCACACCCCCAGGCCACTCCCCATCCCGTCTGCCCCACTCTGCATCCGCCATGGGGTCTCTCAGTGTCTCCATCCTTGGAACAGGAGCTCGCGGCACCGGTGACCTGTCCGCAGTCTGTCTGAAACACCGTGTGGCCCGAATGCTCACACACCCGGGCCTCGGCAGTCCACATCCTTCCTGCAGATGCTCCCCGCACGTGCTCCCCGGCTCTCCCCCTTGCGCATGCCCTCATAAACACCCCTCCCGGCCACCTGTGAAACAGCCCCTCACTGGGTCTGAAGTAACCACCGGGCAAAGGAGCGATTTCTCCCCACGCTCCTCCCCAGACCACGTGATCATCTGTAAGGACCCTGGGCAAGACTGAAATCCAGCACGGGGAGGGCTTGACCCAGCCTTGAATGCCAGCTCCCATTCTTCTTGGAGCTTCCTCAAGATTTCCAACCTCGCGGAGTTAAAGATACAGACATAAAAATTCATCTTTCCAAGCCAAAAATGTGGTTGTTTTTTACTGAAACGTTCTAGAGATATTCAAGTTGTTGTTGTTTCTCTGTGTTACCCAGTCACAGCGGTACGCAAACAGTTACTAAATCCGTGGGACAAGCTTAGTGAGAACACGTCAACAAGCCAGCCTCCACGTCGGCATAGCCCCCAGCCTGGCCCTCACTTCGTGGGCGAGGCAGGCAGGTGCCACATCTTCCGGCCCGGGCACATCTGCTCAGGCCCAAGCGGTGGGAGGGGCCCGTGGAGGGGACCCAGCAGCAGATGACCTCTGAGTCTCTAGGGCTTCTCGGTGACCGAGGAGGGAGCTCTCACCAAAGGCACGTCGTGTACACTTCCCTCTAAGTAGAAACCTTCCAGAAATCTGGAGGCCAATCAGCAGAGTCAGGAGCACGTGACACCAATTAAGAAACAAGCTTCTTGCCCTGAGGTCCAAATTCAGCCCCAAAAGCCAGGAGTTAGACATGGTGGACAGCCAGACTCACTTTCACCCAGCCTCTCCAAGCTCCTTTTAAGTGAAGGTAACTTGAAATGAAACAATTTTGTAATGAGGGAAAACTGGAACACTTCAAATCAGGAGAAAAGTAAACTGAGCATGCACTCTGAAATACCCCATCACACTGTTGGCGGGGCACCTGCAGCTCCTGAGACCCCACCCAGGCCAGGGCACATGAGGCCACCCCACACAAGCACGTACCCAGGCAGTGCCCAGGACACTGGGGTCTCTGCTCCTTCAACGCAAGGCTCACACGGAGGCCTTCAGATGCCCAAGTACTATGGGACTGCTGGGCAGCCATCAACGGGCCTGGCTCCACATTCGAATGAACAGAGCAGCGAACCGACTTTCCCAGCCTTCCCCCGGAAAGAACAGCAGCCACACAAACCCGGTCCACTCGACTGAGAAGAGGGACGTCCGCAGCCTAGGTGACCTGAGTTCGCACTGCCCCTACTGGAGCATCCCTGCACAAACCACAGTGCACAGCCACACAGATCTGGCTGACACACTTGCGGCAGACCCTCCAGTGGGCTGGTCCTTGGCCACGGTCCCAGCCCCCAAATCCCAGGTGCCACCATTCAGATAAGACACTGCCTCCTCGCAGAGCAGGCACATAGGCTGCACGGCCCGCCTCCCCCATGCACCCAATTCCAGAAGACAAGACCACACGGCACGATGCCCACACGCACCCCCGCTTCAGCTGGCCTGCAGCTGCTGGAGGGCACACCACCATCACGCAGCCCCTCCCTCGGTGGCCCACGGGGCCCGATACCTGCGGCTCTGCCTCCGGCTGCATCCAGACTCTGGGCCCTATCTGGTCACTCCTGGAAGCAGCAGGGCCCAAAACCAGCGGGCAACGCCCAGGGGTCTCCCATCTGCTGGCTCATTCTCACCGCGGAGACAGAGAATAGGTGAGCCATCTTTTAAGGAAAGAGACAGGGAGGGTTCAGTCACCATCCAGACAACTGCAAGCTGACTCGCCAGTCTATGGGACTTGTCTGAGTGGATTTCCAAAACCCGAGGAGCCAGGCATACTGCAGCGCGGCCACCCGACAAACCTCGCACACCCACTAGCCACGTGGGCACAGGAGGACACGGGAGCCTTTATGATCGTGTTGTAGTGTACGAGCCAACCCACGTACCACTGCTGGGGAAACAAGGACAAGACCCAGGTGACAGTGACAGCGATGGGTGACGTCTCACTGTATAAATGAGGATTACAAGGCCCAACTCCAAATAAGTAATCAATACATTAAACTGCGTGGGATTTAGGATGCCTGGGGGCTCAGTTGGTTAAACATCTGCCCTCAGCTCAGGACATGATCCCAGAGTCCTGGGATCAAGTCCCGAGTTGGGCTCCCTCCTCAGCAGGGAACCTGCTTCTCCCTATACCTCTCTCTCTCTCCCTCTGTCTCTCGTAAATAAATAAATACAATCTTTAAAAAAAAGAAAAAAGAAAAAAGACTCTCTAAGTTTCTCTGTCAATTTGACAGAGAAATACTCAATTTCAGAATTTGGTCCAAATCTAAAAGAATCCCAGAAGACTAGGCAATGACCTCCTATGACCTGTGCTTTGTGACAGGGGCATAGGGCACGGAGCAGACAGCTGTGTGCCCACATCACACGGCTGGCAGCCAGGCTCCTGCGCCGTCGTCCACACTCAGGCTGCTTTCATACCATGGGGCACACACGTGACAACCGGAAAGGGAGGTGACGCAAGCAGCATTTTAAAATGCCAACACATGTGGGTCTTCTGACAACAAAATACGCACACTGAGAAGAGCAAAAGCGGAAAGCTGGGTCGACTAGGCTAACAATGAGCTTGTGTGGACAGCAGGGAGAACACGTGTGGGAAGAGACAGGCCCCCAGCACAGTGGCAGAGCCCTGTGACTGACCACTCTCCAGAGTTTCTATAATTTGTGGTGAGAACCTCTGTCAAGTTTTTCTTAAACTGTACTTCTGAGCGGTGGAACCTGGGGGGCCAAAGTGACCAGGGCTGACCTGGTGCAACCACACATCTGGCGAGGTGGCGCACAGAGCGGCTGTGGGCCGAGCCTGTGGGCCCTCCACCCTCCCAGCCCGGCGGCCGCAGCAACACCACCGTAGGACTCCAGCACCCACGCTCTCATGCTGGCATCCCAGCTGCTCACGAAGGCTGGGCTAGGCGGGGGAAGCCATTCAGGCCTCCCCGTGTTCAAAACACAGGTCAGGGCCCCCGGGCAGGCTCTGCACAGCATACGGGGGCCCGAGAGATGACCCTCTTTTCTGAAGGCCCGGCCCCCTTGCCCCATGGCCAGACCAATGGTGGCAAAGGAGCCAGACATGCGCGTGTGTGCACAGTGTCATACGTCACGTCTGCGTATGTTTCTCCATTTGCGCTCTCCAACTTATACGGGTCTGGGCACTAGGCACTGGGCACTGAGCACAGAGGACAGAAGACAAGGGCCCCAGAAGGCAGGGCCGAGATGCCTGGTGTGTCTCAGGGAAAGAAGGGTACAGGCGGCACGGCAGGAGGCTCAGGTGATACACACCAGGCAAGGATGAGGCCCGTAGGACGGGGACACAGACAACTGTTTTGGGACCCCCTGGCCTCCAGGCAGCCGCCCAGCCCTTCCTCCAGAAGCACTCCCTCCTCCTCCCGAAGGACCAGGTGTGTCTGGCAGGTGCTCATGGGAAGAGCTCAAGGGCAGCGTCCCCAAAACTGCATCAACAACTTCACAAGTCCAGGCTCAGAACATGCTCTGAGAAGATTCACCCCAAATGGATGCCGGGGACACCTCCAGCTCAGGGCCGAGACCAGTGGTGGCAAAGGGACCTTTAACTTATGATAACTATCTGTGTTCCATGTTGGAGTACAAATAAAAGCTAGAAACACCCCCCCACACACGCAGTGTGCTAACTCTGTGCAAAGAGCCGCTGGAAGCACGCAGCTGGCGAGCAGAAGCAGGGAGGCTGACGGGAGCCGGGGCATGCCCATGTGTGTTCCACGCAGCATGAGCTAGGGTGAGGGACAATGGGGGAAGGGCATCCTCAAGAGGCTGGAGACAAGCCGGGAAAAGTCCTGGGGGCCAAGGATCTGAAAGCCATGCCCACAGTGCCAGACACCCATCGTGAGTGCCCAGAGCAAACACGGGCAGCTCCTGGGGAGCTGGGCCATCAGGAGGGATTACTGAACAACTGTAGGCCTCACCGGCATCAGGCCAGAGCCCAGAGGCCAAAGCACCTCCGACGGGCAGGGTGCACTGACTCTTCAGAAGCCTCCTGGCCTGTTGTGGAGCCACAGCTGCTCAGAGATGTTTACCAGTGGTGCCCTGGAGCCTCGCTCGGCGCTCCCCACAAGCAGCACTCGGGCCAGGGAGCACCACAGCCCAGCAACGGCACGGAAGCACTTAGACAGGAAGATCAATCTGTCCCCAAACTTGCACTTCACACACAACGAGGTGGTAGGACTTCAGAGGGCCTCAGGATCCTGGACTCGGAGATGACAAGAGAGTGACAGTCCCCATGGCAGCCCACGCTGTGACAGCTGCTGCTGACAACACTGGCTTCAGCTGAGAAGCCTTTTAACTCGGACTGGTGGGCTTTGAAGGGGGAGAACGTCTTTTTGTTCGCTCTGCAGCTGAATTCTGACGCCAACTCAGCTGTGTGCGGCGCGGCAGGAGTCTGGGAGGGTCACCCTGCGAGGGGCGCACCAGGAAAGGCCATCTACCCACCAGCTCTTCTTCCTGACGCTCGTGCCAGCAGGTGCTAGGTCTCCCATCAAAGCCCCAAGTCCCCTTTTCGGGAGGTACAGAGGACTCGAATTTCTAAGATGAAGCTCAAGCTTACTGCTGGGGAACCACTCTGGCCAGGAAAAAGCCCACCAGGCCCCAGCTCCCAGGAGTGGCTTCGGCCGGGCAGGGGGCCCTACTACAAAGGGACAAACCCCCTGCAGAAAGTATGCACAACTAGGACCAGAAAACGCTGCACCGCAAAACTTGGCTTAAGCCCAAAGGAGGACAGAAATTCATCACTGCAAAGCCACAGGGGCAATGGGCTGTCCCATTAAATCAGACTTTTCTTGGTGACAGGGCACAGCTGTGGGAGGAGGTGGGCTGGGGTTGGAGGGATCATGTCACCAAGTGCTGACCTAAGACAAAACCTGGTATGTGTCTCAGGACAGGGAAAGCAACGACTGTTTTCCTCAAAAAAGGATGAATTCCCTGTGACCCAGACATGGACCAGGTTCTGATGGGGTCACCCTCAGTGGCTGTCCCTGCCGCACCCAGGCCTATGGCTACGGAGCTGGAGATCAGACACTCCAGAGGAAGTGACCACTGATGGTCCTAGGCCACAGGCACCCATGAAGGTCACCTATCCCCCTCCCCACTCAGGGATACGCTGGCTACATGGCAGACAGCAGCCATCCATACGTCTTCTAAAGCTGCCTGTTTTCCCAGATAAACAGAGAACAAGTGGCTCTTTCCCCACGAGGAGCAGCAGGCCAGTTAAGAGACAGGGTCTCTGCACACACCCACAGGCCTGCAGGGCAGCACACAACCCAGCAGACCCCTGTCCCACTGCAGCTGTCATCCCCTACAATCAATCCACGATGCTCTCACATCGAAACAAAGGCCTCTCTCCTCACGATCACACTGCCTGCCTGACATGCTACTGCCCACAGACAACCCTCCCTCAGGCCCCCTGTGCCCAAGGGGAACGCCCAGCGGGGTCTGCACATCCTGCTCCCTGCTCACCAGATCCTCAGCACCCTCCCCACTGTAGGCCGCCGGGAGCACCTCTGCACAGTATCCTTGCTCCTGGCCCGGAGTCGGCCCCACCTGTGCTCTCCCTCCCCTCCAGGCAGGGGCTGGCTGCCAACCTCTGCACCCACACACCTTGGCCCTCCCGTCCTCCTAGGACAGCCTGCTCCGCCCAACCCACCTCGTGTTCCCTACCCTCTCACCCCAGGCCAGACCCCCAACAAGAGACTCGGGCTCCTGAGTTCCGGGGCTGCCCGCCTGCCTCCTGGACAGCTCCTCCCACCCCAATCCTCTCCGCTCGTCTCGTTCTCCTGCGACCGTTCCGGGGGCCTCGTGGCCCATCCCCTGCATCTCATCGCCTCCAAGCATCAACTTGCAAGCCGGCAACCACAGCAAGCACTTTAGAATCTAAGCAGGGTCCCACGCCTCTAAGTGGGGTCCAGCTGTTCAGCGTGTTCCCTCCACGACGCCACGGCGATACCGAAGCTGCCGGCAGAGCTTAAGAAGCTGGCACAGCCCAGCCTCCCACATGGCCACCCCAGTGCCTCTGCACATCCTACTTCTGGAAGCCTCCTCCCCCAGGGGTCTGCACAGCATGTCCCTCAGCCCTCTCAGGGCCCTGCTCAAACGTCCCCGAGGTCTCCTTTGGGCCCACCCCCACCACCCTGGACAAGCCTGCAGCCGCTGCCCCAAACTTCTGTCCCGCTGCCCCACGCCCACTCCTTCACAGAGCACCCATGTGCTCACTTGTTCTGCTTCAACTAGAATGCAGGCTCCAGACACACACTGTTTGCTATTTTGTTTTGTTTCATACACTGGTCCTAAACCTCCAACAGCACTGGCCACAAGGTAGGAGGCTGGTGATTAATGTTAATTAAATAAATGAAAAATCACGTTATCTTTGCAGAACACTAACTACCAAATGAAACTGTATCCAACCAGAGCTGGAATTCAGACTACTAGATCAGAAGTTTAGAATTACTGGTTAAATAAATCACAGCCCATCCCTACATTGCAATCTGTTTAAAAGAAAAAAAAAGAATCTTTTTATATGTTAATGTGGGAAGGTCTCAAAAATGTTCTGCTAGAGAAAAAAAAAAACGGAGAACATGAGCGCTAGGCCACCTTTTGTATGAAAGAGACAGGACATAAGCAAGCATGACTGAGCTGGTTTACGGATGCATAAGAAATGTCTAGAAGGACAAAGAAGACAAAAACAGTGATTTCTGTAGGGCGGATGAAAACTATTGAGAAAACAACCATGAAGCTTAGTGCTGTAAACTTATATTGTAGAATTAGATCTATCCCATAATAAGTTAACGCACAAAAGTCTAGCCGTGGCCATTTATAATGAAACAACGGCAGGCCGTCCATCAGTGGTGTTCGGCTAAATGTGCCAGGAAGCCTGACCTGTGGGCCAAGTGTGGCAGACATGTACCAGAAGGAGGCTTCCTATGTAAAACCACCAGGACCGGACACTGACCCCACACGCGGGCGTCACAAACACAGTAACTGGTACAAATGCTCGAGCCCCCCCAGGCTGCAGACCTCCTCAAATGTGGGTCTCTGAACTTGAGTTCCACCTTACATTTTTTACACACACCACAAATCATCATCCACGATTTCAGCTTTGTTTCCTGAACACGACGCGAGCAACCTTCCTGAATCTTCTGACGCCCCCATCGATCTCTCAGTCGGTCGCTGCGTTCAGCAGCCATGTGCTAGCAGTTCTCCTGTGAAGCTTTCCATGTTCAGTGGTGTCTTCAGGGAAACACGGCTTCCCTCACACATTTATTCGTCACCGGTCCCCACGACACTGAATGAAGGAACCAGTCGTGCGCACACCAGCAGAGACAGAAGCTTCTCGGGCCCAGCAAGCGCCCCGCCCAGGCCAGGCTCGCGGAGGCCGGCCAGTGCCAGAAGGACGGGCTCCCTCCAGGCTTTGGAGGAGCCACTGTTCTTCATGACTTGACGGTGGAGAGATAGGGGAACACACGTGATCCTTAAAGACGTGCTTTTCCACGTATAAAACATTTCAAACGTTTACAAAATGAAAACAAGCCAGCGTCCCGAGCACCCGCTGTGTTTCAGAGACAGACGGGAGCTGAAGGACAAAATGGGAGTCCATACAGCCGCTCTGCGGGTGGCAACAGGGAGGGAAGGAACAAGGGGGGGGGAGCATCGAGGTCAGGACCCACTGTGACAGGCCGTGGCTCGCTGGTGGCACATGTGCCCACGGGTCCCTCCACAGGAACGAGTCTGTGGCTGCAATTCCAGCAGCTGCAGTCCCACCTTCCTCCGAGAGGCCTGAGGCAGGAGGCTCAGTGAGGTCAGGACTGTCGGGGTCGAGAGGCCTCTCCCTAAGTGACTTCGGCACGAATACAGACTTCCCCATGTGGGGACCATCCACAGGGATAGCTGCAAGGACAGCAAACTCCCAGCACGGTCAGCAGCGGCCACCCAACCACACACGCCCAGCGAGGCCCCAGCTGCTGCTGTCCACCGGCCAGCAACCCGGCTTAACTGCTTCAGGGAAACGACTTACACGAGTCCCCAGACACATGTAAATAAAATGAAGAAATTTCAAACTTACAGTTGCTGCCTTCAAATTCCTTCCCCCAGCTCAGGCAGGATTAAAAGGACTTCAAAGCAGCCCGGGTCCCAATTAAACCGGTGTGACCACCCCAGGGATGCTAGAATATTCCTCTAACAAGAGGCGCTCTTTGAACTGCCTGAGCTAAAAAAAGCTCTCAGAACCTTTCAAACAAACGCCACAATTTTCTCTCCCTATTCCCTCGATCTCTGGAAAAGTTGATCTCTGAACACTTTAAACATTCAAAAAGGCAGCTACATAGTGGCCCCAAAGCCCACATTCGCCAGGAGCTCGCACAGGGCAGCAAGCAGGGGCTCAGGCACAGCTGGACACAGAAGGGCACGTCCACCCCACACGTGAGCACTGCAGGCAGTTTCGCAGGCCAGGAGGATGACCGTCATCTTGCACACCAGAGTAGAGTGCTTCATGGAGCATTGCTCCCGACACCAGGAAAGCCCGGGGGTGGTGGGAGGCCAGGCTGGTGTCAGGGCGGAACCACAGCTTACGTGGCCAGGTGTGCTGCCACAGGCCAGGCACCCCAGCCCACAAGGAGGAAGGTGAACGAGGATGCGGCAGGGTGGTAGAGGGGGCGTGTGAGCCTAAGGGGACATCACACTCATCTCCCCACCAGTCCACATACACCATGACTCAGACATGCTAGGCTGCCGCTTCCGATGGTCTACTTCTGGTCATGACACCTCCTGTTCGAGAATTACCAAACCCTGAGCAATAAATTCAGCACCCCCCCCAACCCCGGCCCACCAAGCCTGCCCACGGGGACTTCTTTCAGCAGAGACACAGTGGATAGCAGAGCAAAGAAGAGAGAGTTAAAGACCAGGTCAGCTGCCTTGTAGTCAACAAGCAAAGGCAACGCAGGAACAGAGGACACTCCAAAACAAGAGCCTTCGTGGAGAAGATGCTCTCTGAACCTGCCAAGCCACACAGGAGGAAAGCGCTCAGAGCCGTGGAGAAGCAGCAGCCTGCTGGAGGCCCAGCCCCAGCCCCAGGCAGTGGTCCCAGGAGGGACCCCAGATAGCTGTGCGGCCCCAGGCAGGTTACTAGACCTTTCTGAACATAGGTCTATCCATCCTCAGGTGATGAAGGGACCAGGAGAACAGGACCTCCTGTCCTGATCTAGGAGTCTGTTTCCAAAAACAAAAGTGGCCTAAGGATCTGCTTGCTGTGATGACAGGAACAAGGGGGAGAACAAGCTCCGTGCAGCCAGGTCCCCAGAGCGAGGGTGCACTGAGTCCTGGGTCCCTGAGGCACAAACACAGAAGGGGAGCTCCAGGAGAGTCCAGACAGACCCCAGGGCTGGAGGGCCCAGGGTCCCAGCGAGTGGCCCCACGGCCGGGCTCAAAACCCTGGGTTTTGCTCTGTGTGATCACAATCCACTGGAGGACCGGAGCAGGGGGAGAACACGGGTCTAGGCGTCCACTCTTTCTAAAGAGACGTGGGTACCAAACGTTTATCCTGCTGTTTCCAACAAGAGCCAGAAACAACCTAAATGCCCCACTGGCCAGGAGATGACAGCAGCCCCACACAGGATGGCTGGGCAGCCATCGGTCAGCTGCCGCAGACGGAATGCTCTCCGGTCAGCTGCCGCAGACGGAATACTCTCAGCAAGGGCACGGGGACACGGGACATAAAGGGAAGGCCGTCACCCACATGCAGGACCACCAAGTCTGTATGTCGACACTGAAAATCTAGGAAGATGAACAGGACTCCCTTGAGAGCGGTGACCTCCAAGTGCTGGACTGTGAGGAACTGGTTTCTACTTACACGCATTTCACTGCTTGATAAAGGACATTACTCATGAAATACAATTAAGAACTAAGGTCTACAGCCACCTTTTCCTACTTTGTTGTCAAGAAAAACAAATATTTATGGGCATGAATTGTTATTTATCTGGAAAAATTGTCTTCTCCCTTTTCACAGGGCCAAGAACACACAGAAGTCCCCATAGCAGGCACCCACCTGTGCCCAGCACACGCTGGACACCGCACCACGCAGCAGGACAGGCCATCACAGCACAAGAACGTGGAGCAACAAGAAGCTGGTCTGGGAGCCACAGTGGGGAACAGGTGAATTTCGGGTGCAGAGGGACTCATGGAAGGCTCAGTGAGAAGACAGATTTCAGATGAAGCCTAAATGATAGGCAAGTGTCCTGCCGGAGAAGCGGACATGGGGCTCTAGCACTCAGGCCACGTGGACTCTGGGCCAAGGCCGGGAAGCTCTGGCCACGACTCCCTGACCTCCTGGGATCTGGCTGCTGCCAGAAGCAGCTCATTCCAGCCACAGGGAGAGGCCACGGAGGGAAACCAGGGCCAGCCTCATGGGTGTCACGAAGGTGTCACTGGGTGAACAAAGCCAGCCTGGATGTCCCGTCACCAAGCAGCATCTGAGGGACTGCAGCCGCCAGGTGCCCTGACCACCTACAGAATCCTCCAGGGCTGGTGGCTGGTGCCCAGGACAGCCCGGAAAGGGCCGCAGAGGCAGAGCCCAAGGCCAAGGGGCACCTATCAGCCAAGCTTGACAGCAAGAGCACCTGGCAGAGTTATGCTCAGAGCTTCACTGAGAGAGAGCCCTTGGGAGGCTGCAGCAAGGAAGGCTCTAGAAAAGACCATAGTGGAGACAGGAGCCACAAGTGGGCTGCTGCTGAGGTTTTAACTGCCCGAGAGCAGGGCTGGAGCGACCAGGGAAGTACTCTGGAGATGGACAGGGAGTAAGGAGGCAGCGACGAAAAACAAGAAGTAGGGCTTCAGCGTGGGTGCAGAGCAGTCAGGGTGCCATTCCCAGAGACAGGGAATGGGGCCAGGTGCTTGGGGCCGAGAGGCAGAAAAACAGGTGGCAGACTGGCCGCCCCAGGGCAGTCCCCTCACAACAATCCCAAGACCTCAGCTGGAACAGGTAACTTGCCAACACAGGCAGAACTGAACGCTGCATCCGAAGGGCCCAGTTTTCCAGGCTGCTGCAGTTGGAGGCTGCAGCCGAGGGCAGGCCCAGAAAAGGGAAGGGGAAAGAGTTCTGACAATCCCAATGTTAAGCTGAGGGGAAGGCAGTGGCACACACAGCACCAAGCCGACCAACCCTCCTAGGTCACCACCCCACCGTACAGGTCCCAGCACAGTGACGGGAGCCAAATGGTCGCCTCAGGTCACAGCCACGGGACACAGCCCCAGGACTGGCACTGGGCTGGAAGGACGGTCTGTGTCTGGCGGAGCCTTCAGAACCACACATGGGCGCACACACCCCTGCAAACATACAACTTCGCGCCCGGAGCACCTGGTGACAGGTGTGATCCACGCTGGGCCGCAGAAACAGCTCAGAGGAGCACAGCAGGTGGCCCACTGTTGGGTCACTCCTCTGGGCCTCTAGGAAGAGTCCCTCCCACCTCCCTCGGTGCCCCCACCAAGAGCAGGCCCACAGAAGAGTGAGCAGGAGTCCCCAGGACACCATTAGAGACCACGTGTGTGACGAACAGGGCATGTGACGTGGAACCTTCAGCAGGTACGTTCCTCTGGCAGTGCCCCTTACAAACCAGTCTTCTTCAAACCAAAAAAAGAATTCCCTCTGCAAGGGACCACGTCCTGTGAATGTGAGTGGCACTTTAACAGAAGGTAAGGCCAAAGTGAGTCTTTCTAGAGGACACGACACCACTCCCCCAGTACCACAGCGCTCACCGCGTCACGGGAACATAGGTCACATGGAACCAAAGCAGCCCCAATCGTGTGGGTGCCTGACACGCCGCTGCGGCAGGAAGGACGGCAATGGCCCTGACGGCCCCTTCCCAGGTGGGACAGCAGAGGCTGCGTGTGGCGCGTCAGGAGCTTGGGGCAGGGCCTACCTCCTGACTGCGGAGGCTTCTCTCAGCACGTCCTCCTCGGCCCGGCTGTCCCCTGAAGCAGAGAACACACGCGGAGGAGCCAGCTCTCACCACCTTCTGACGGTCCCAGACGCCAGTCAGCCCGCCAGTCGCGCAGGGTGATGACAATGGCTGGCAGCTGCAGGGAGACGCACCATGGGCCCTGGCCTGGGCCTCTCAAATGCCTGCAGGCCCCCGAGTGAGGACTGACTGTGTCCCATACTCTGAGCAAGAAACCCACACAGACCCAGCGATCCCAGGGGCGGACTCCAGGGTAGAACGGCGTTTCCTCTTGTCCCAACACCCGGGTCCCGCGCCTGGCTTCACACCCTGCTCCCTGCCCGCCAGGCCAGTCTCAGAGGAACCTCTTCTCCTGTCTACAGAAGTTATACACGTATATGTACATTTACAGAAGATATACAAAGTGTAAAGGGTCAAACTAGAAGGTTTATTATGAGAATCGGCAGACCTTTGCCCCTTCCACTCTTGTCTCGTGCAGCAAACACTCAATTATCCAAACCGGTACATTCTCCAGGCGGTGTGCTTATATTGCTCCCTTGCCGCATTTCTCCCGTTTGAGGCCCCACTACTACTTCCCGTGATGGATCCAGCTTGCACACACTTGTGGCACACACTCCCTCCCACCCTGGACGCCAGCAATGACTCCCAGGTCCCACCTCTTGCGACAGTCAGTAGTGACCCCGAGACGATGGCCAATGCCATCCACACGGCGGCCACGCAGGACACCACATTCCTCCCAGTTCCCATTCTGCTTTGTGTTTTCCCTCACTCGCTCAGTTTTCAGGGCACTTAGGTCAAACCCCACCTTGAGCTCTCTGAACCCACACACCCTAGCCAGGCATCCAGACGCCGGCGGCAGCCCATCAGCCCCACAGGAAGAACCTTTCCCAGACCCTCCTCCCCCCGGTTCTGCCTTCTTCACACCTCAGGCTCCCTCCAGCTCCGCCCACCAGTGTCCCTGGGCCTCACACCCAAATCCTCACTTTCTCCTTGTTTTCTAATAAAACGCACCCTCCAGCAGCTTTCTGGAAAGGGATGTGACAGGATATAGTTTCTGAGACTGCAAATCCCAAAATACCTTCAGTCTGCCCCCGCACTGGACTGTTTGACTGGGAATAGAATTCCAGGAGGAAAACTGTTTTCATGCCAATAGAATAGAATTCCAGGAGGAAAAGTGTTTTCATGCCAAGTCCAGAATGCACGCACTCTGCCAGATTCCAATGCCGCTGTTAGGAGCCCAAAGCCACTGTGATCCCCGAATGTAGGTAACATACTTCCATCCTGCGAAAGGTTGGCGGGATGGCCTCTCGGTGCGAACACTCCAGCCAGGGCACACCACCACCCCCGGGCCGGCCACCACTCGAACCGCTCCTCACATCTGGACATGGTCCACAAGCACCGGCCCTCAGCCTGGTGTTCTTGTTGGCTCTTGTTGTCCCTTTGTTCTTTCTGGGACATTTCCTCAACTTTTCCAACCCTTGGAGTAATTCTTTCTCACACCCGCTCTCATTGCCCACAGATGCTCCTGTTCCCTGTATGCTCTTTCCGCAGAGCCTTTCCTCCTTCTGGGTAAAAGCAACCACTCTCCTCGGAGGACACCTGCAAGAAGCCTTCTCTCTTTGCACGGTCTGCATTTCCTCCCACTTGCTCTGACCCAAGTGCTGTTCTGGTCTCTGTCTTCCAGGTTGGAGCCTCTGCCCAGATGCCGTGTGCGCTGGGGGAGGGGCTGGGATAGGCAGGTGCTGGGGTCCTCCTGCCTTGCGAACCAGGGGGCACCCAGGCCAGCCACCTCGGCCCCAGTTCTGCACAAGCACACAGGACCCCGCTCTCTGGGAGGCACCCAACCCCCGAAAACAGGCCCTGACTGGGTGTCCACACCAACCCCTGCATATGCTGAGCTGAGGGAAGGCAGCTGACCTCATGGCCCTGAGGAGGAGGAGGACAGGGCTCTGCCGGCCTCGAAAGATGACTTCCAAGGACCCTCCTCCTGCACGTCAGTCACTGCCACTCCAGGCACGGGATGGGAAGCTGCTGTGCTGCCCGGAAACTCAGGAGCGTCCATGCAGCCAGCTCAGCTTCCACCGCTGCCCCGCCGGCCCTGTGTTCTTTCTCAGGTGGGCTGCGCTCATCACAGCTCTGCGACACTAGTCCAGCCTCCCCATGCAGCACTCTCACTTCCTTCCTCCTTGTCCCCACTCTCGGGAGCTCTGCCTTTCACACGGTCTTCGCTGTGGCTGCAACGGGCCTTGGAAGGAGATAAGCAGATGCTGTCCATCTACTCCACCCGCTCCCTCGCCGCCCTCCAAACCCCAGCCCGTGCAACTGCCACTCAGCCAGCCACAGGCCTCGGGCTGGTGTAATGGTGGCCCAGGCAAGGACAGAGGCAGGAGCCAGAGCTCAGGGCTCCTGCCCATGAAGAGCTGGGCCATCAGCAGCTTCAGCCCTGGCTGTGCCCACAGTCCCCTGGAAGGCTGGTCAGCACAGTCAACCCAAAGAAGGGAAAAGAGAGGAAACAGAAAAAAATGGCACAGAATCAACAAAGTCAAAACAAGTTATTTAACAAGGTTGACCAAGTTGACAGACATAGAGAGATTCTACTGATGAAAAAAAGAGAAGGCATGAATGAGCAACATCGAGAAGGAGTAACAAATGTCATCACTACAGACCCTGCACACTGATGAAAAGTAACCCACAGTTCTACCCTCCAGCTCCAGCGGTCACATAGTGCAAGATTTCACCCTCTTTACGGCTGAGGAACGTTCTATATACAGCCATCTCTCACTGGGCACAGTTTGGCTAGGGTACACAAAGCTTCAACAGACATCGGGGCGCACAGATGCTTCCAAACCAGTGTTCTGTTAGTTTTCTCTGGGTAAATACCCATAGTGGAGTAACAGAGTTTTAAATACAGAGAACTGGTGAGGGCCACGGAGGAGGTGGGTGGGGGGAAGGGAACAGGTCAAGGGCACTAAGAGCACATTTGTCATGATGAGCACATGTGATGCATCACTAATGTACACCTGTGTGTTCACTACATTGGGATAGATGATACGTCAGTAAGTACACCACACGTGTACACGTAAGAAGCCGGAAGGCTAAGGACGTAAACGACACTGCTGAGACTGGTTACCACCGGCTGGAAGGACGGGGCATTGGGTTACTTCCTGGGCACCTCCCCACAGGCACGGGTCACCTTCCATGTATGAAGGAGATCTCTGCACACCAGAACAGCAGGCCATTTATGCTCTCCTATATCCTAGCAAATCGTTCTCTCCTTTAAACTTTCTACATTTAAAAAATTAGTATCTATTAAAAATAAAAACAAAACCTACAACTAATATCACCCATAACAGTGAAATATTGACCGTCCTCCCCAAAGACTGAACGAAAGCGAGTTATCACCGCTGCTGTTTCAGACAGTACTGGAAGCCCTTGCCAGATAACAATCCAAGGGAAGAAATAAAAGGCAAAGAGATCAAAAGGAAAAGGTAAAACTGTCTTTATTTGCACACAATACTATTATACATATGGGAAATCCTACAGAATCTAAAATAATTCACTGGCACTAAGAGTAGATTTAGCAGAGTGCAAAATATAATGTACAAAAAAACTATATAACGTTTCTTATATACTGACTAGCAGCAAATACTGGAAAGTAAAAATTTTTAAATTTCTATTCCACGTAGCACCAAAATTATAAAATATTTAAGATTCAATTTGGCCAAAGGTATGCAAGGTCTCTTTGTAGAAAGACACACCCTGGGGGCAACTGGGTGGCTCAGTTGTTAAGCATCTGCCTTCCGCTCGGGTCATGATCCCAGGGTCCTGGGATCGAGCCCCGAATCGGGCTCCCTGCTTGGCAGGAAATCTGCTTCTCCCTCTCCCACTCCCCTTGCCTGTGTTCTCTCTCTCGCTGTATCTCTCTCTGTCAAATAAATGAATAAAATCTTAAAAAAAAAAAAAAATGACACACCCTGGAACTAAGTGCTGAGTTCCGTGGCAAGAGATGTCCAACTGGAAGAATTCTTCAGTGTGAATCTGTCCAAGTCCAGTGCTAGGGGAAGGACTCTGGAAACCACAGGCGCCCACAGAAGCCCAGGGAGATCTGCCCGTGCCCCTGCACCCCACGAAGTTCTCTCCTCAGGAGAAACACTCATTACAATTCCCTTTCAAACTGCACCACATCCACGGTGTCAGAGTCCTGTGGGCACAGTGCCTGGTGCCGGACAGTGACGATGCAGCACTAACCACACCGGGGTCCGCCGTGACGGGAACCGCTCAGGAGCCACAGCAGTGCCTCTTCCCCGCAAGTCCAGAATCTTCTGGGCCACGGCTCCCAGATGTGACCATGGAGTTTCACAAAAATAAAGATGGTGGGGCTCCATTCCAGACTGACACAATCTCTTCATTTGGTGGTCTCTGGTACATTCCCAGAATATTCTGTCTCAGAATTATTATTTGTTACACCTTAAGGAGGTTCTCTCTAACAATCATGCTCACCCACTTTGATGAGTCAGATGTTAATACCCTCTGACTTCTTCGAAAACAGGATTATTCATTATCCTGCCAGAGATCTCTCATTTTTTAACGCTGCCTATCATCTCTGCCACAGAAACAATCCAGCGTCCTCCACTGTTGGATTATTCTTACATGTAATAACCTCATCAGATGTTTCACAGTGAGAATTACCAGTCACAAGTTAGCCGGAGTCATCAAGCCTCTGTCCTCTGTGGACAGTTCTGTCTTACTCTGAGGCCTGCCTGGAAACTGGAGCTGGACCCCAGGCCAGAGCTCACGTCTCCCCCAGAGGAGGACAGTCTCGGGCTCATGGGGAGGCAGCAAGCCAGGCATTCCCTGTTCCGGCCCCTCAGAGCACAGACGCAGGGTATAGGTTATGAAGTGGTACCTGCAGACGCATCACGAAACGGAGTCGGGATTTCCTCATTTTCAATCAAGAGCAGATGACTTCAGACTTTAGCTAACCCACAATGTCACAGGGTAAGAACTACTTACACAGAACTAATGAATTAAAAGAAGGACGCTTTATCAAGATTATTTGTGGACATTGGTTGAAGGTTCTACTTTCTCATCTCCTTTGTAAAGCTCTCTAACCTACAACAATGTAATGAACTTGGCTTGGATAAAAAATGAAATTTACAAATGCTATCTGACCTCACTGCCCTTCCAGATGCGGGGACTGTGACAGAGTCTTCTCACTTCCGCCGGCAGCACGGGTGCTTGTGCGGCTCTACAAGAATGTCTCTGCTTTTCGAAGAGCTCAGAACTGCACCAGCGACGAGCAGCGCCCTGCCTAGGGCGACGCCATCTGCCAGCAACGCTCACACGGCAGAGCGTGGCAAACCACTTGTCAGGGTCAGAGGATGACTGACCTCGACAGCCGATGCCAACAAGCCCCAGGAACACACCCCAGTCGTTGGCTTACGGGTCGTAAGGCCACTCCCAAGAATGCCAGGAAACTCAGGATATCTGGGGGCCTCGAGAAAAGAGTTCACCCAAACTTAGAAGTGTGGTAGGTGAGATCTGGTGGAGAGAGTGCCCCAGGCTCGGTTTCCCGGCCTGCAGAGAGCAAACAGAAAGCCTGTAAATGTCCAACCTGAGATTTCTTATCTAAGTTTGCGCAGAAGTTAACGTTGTACCCAGTGGCGACCACATAGCCCTAGGGCTGTGCAAGGCCAGACAGAAGGCCCCGTGTCATGCTAATACTCTGAGTAGACTCTGAAATACTCTTATTAGTACAACCCACATCAACTACCCGCTCAAACCTACGGACACCAGCCTGAAAGAATCTGCCTTCTCTGAGACTGCTGTCATCACAAAGAGGGAGGCACACCTTCAATGAGGAAAGGGGAAAAGGGAACTTGGTACCTGTTCTCATTACCCCTCAAGGCTTTTTCTCACTCCCGTCATCTTTGAGCTATGGTACAAACTGCTAAGTGTAAGAAAACAGACAATAACGCAAATACCACCCCCAGAAATACATACGCCTTCTATCCTGTGAACGCAGCTCTTCCTGCCCTGTAGACACTGACGGTTTCCCGGGCCTGGTTTCCTTGTACCAATTCATCCCTATTTCCTACCACTGCAGCTTCAAGACACAGACACAGCAACACGAACAGTGTGCCCTTTATGGAGCAGGGCGCGCAGAGCAGTACGCTCACGGTGCCGTCCTCCCCCACCGCCCGGCTCCCGGCACAATGCTCTCCGCGGTTCCTGATGACTCCCTGGGACAACAGCTGAACTCGTCTATCTTCTAAATTTGCTGTAATGAGAACCCCTTTGAAAATAAATAGAAGGTACTTTAAATTCACCTTTGGACCAGTTTTGAGACCTGACGGGTTCTTCCTTCAATTAATACTTGATACCTCCAGATGAATAAATACAACCTACAAGATCCCTCTAGTTAGAATTACAAAACACTGCTGCAAAAACTGAAATGAATAGAGAGACAGACCATGAACTACAAGGGTCGGTGTCGTTAGACATCAATTCTTTCCAAGTTGATCCACAGACTCATGCAAACTCAATAAAAAAAAAAATCACAACAGGGTTTTTTGCAGAGGCTAATGATCTACCTCTAAAATGTACGCAGAAAAGCAAGAGAAACTTCAACCGTTAACAATCTTAAGAAAGGAAAACAGGGTCGCCTGGGTGGCTCAGTTAGTGGAGTGTCTGACTCTTGATCGCAACTCAGGGCTTGATCTCACGGTTGTGAGTTCAAGCCTCACACTGGGCTCCATGCTGGACGTGGAGTCTACATAAAAAAAAAAAAAGAAAGAAAGAAAGAAAGGAAAGCCAGCGTAGGAGACCTTCACTGCTCCACTTGAAGACTTAGCACAGAACCATGGCAATCAGGGGCAGAGGCCAGATGAAGGCCGCCAAGAGCACACCACCTTTATCTGCTCGCGAGAACGACGGCACAGGAGAAGGAGTGACTTCTCTAAAACGAGTGCTCAACCTGATCAAAGCAGGGGTTAAAAACAGACCCTTGGCTCTAGCCTCAGGCTGCACATGAGATGGATCACACGGCCCCACATAAAAGATTAGAACAAAAGGCGTCTACAAAAAAAAAAACACAGGAAAATTAATTCTCAGGCCCAAAGTGGCAGAACACTCCATAAAGCACAAAAACCACTCCCCATAAAGGGAAAAAACTGATAAACTGGATTTCATCATAATCATAAAACACCATGGAGTGTACACTAAGATGTCAGAGATGTAATGGTTGTGGTGGACCACGACCATTTCCAAGCGAGAAGGGTCTGATGAGGTTCTGTCAGGAGAGTTACACAACTGACCTGGAAAGCGGGTTGTCCATGTTGCAACCAACGACAAGAAAGCGATGAGAGACCAGACAGACTACGTCTGAGGATGACCATCTGAGATTGTTCAGAACCAGCGTGAGGAGACCCCAATGTCTGAGGTGCCCAACTCGGCCCTCGGCCCTCAGAGCTGTGTGTGTGCATGTGTACGTGTGCGCACGCATGTGCGCATGTTAGCATTTTTGGTACACAAACCACACCTCCTGCGTGGTAGTCCCATTTCCCTATCCGGTAGTCCCATTTCCGTTCCTGGGACTGTGCCTTTCTCCTTCTCGCAGTGCTGACAGGGGCACAGTGCTGAGGAGGTGAGAGGTGTCCTCTCTCCTCTCTCCCTCCTCCCTTCCTCCCTGCTCCTCCCAGCAGACGACCACTACTGACCTGCCTGCCCATGCGGATTTTCCCTTCCGACTGCTCAAACACATGGCCAGGCTTACCTAAGGCATTTTCCCTTCAGTTACGGTACTGTTCAACTGCCGAATTTCTACTTGGTCCTTGTTTATAATTTCCGTGTATTAGTATTCTCTATTTCTAATGATGGTTCTCCCTATGTTTGAGAATACTTTCTTGTTTGTGTGTCTCATAACTGTTGAGAATGGGACACTTCAAATGCTCTCATGTGGCAACTCCGAGGACCACGATCCCTACCCCACCGGGGGTTGCTGCTGGCTGCTGCGTATTTTGCTGTTTATGTGTTCCATGACTTTTCTGAACTACTCCTGTCATGTCTGTCCCTTTGTCATGTGCGGCACTCGAGTCTGTTCAGCTTGGCCACTGGAAACACAAACGTGCATCAGTGACCTAGCGCTCCACGCCCCCGAGGACAGCCACGGTCAGGGAGACAGGCAGGTACACACGCTGGGGGGGGAGTGAAGAAGCTGAAGCCCCCTGCACGGCGGGCGGGGATGTGAAATGCCACAGCCACGGTGGAAAATGGTCTGGCAGCTCCTCACAAAGGGAAATAAAGAATTGCACCCCCATTCCAGGTATTTACTCAAGACGACTGAAAACACAGATCCACACAAACCCGGGCGAGAACACTCGGAGCACCACTACTCACAATAGCCCAAACAGAAAACAACCCAAATGTCCATCGACTGACCAACGGACAAACAAAAATGCGGTCCATCCATCAAACAGGGTACTACTATTCACTCACAGAAAGTCACCAAGTACAGAGACATGCTACAACATGGACAAGCCTTGCAAAGACGAGGCCGGACACCAGCATGCCACACGGTCGGGCTCCATCCCTATGAACCATCCAAGCAGGCAGACCTGTGGCTGCAGAGACCGGGGAAAGGAGAGTGGGACGTGGCTGCTAAGAGGTACAGGAGTCCTTCTGAGGGTCCTGAAAATGTTCTGGAATCAGGGGTTACGGCTGCACGATCTTGAGAGTATCCTGAGCAGCGCAGACTCATACTCTCTAATACAGTCTACGTTATGGAACATGAATTCTATCTCAACAATTAAATGAAAAGCTAAGCCATTCACTAGGCAAAAATTCTGGCAAGACATACACAGTCACCCCCTGAACAGCGCTGGTGTGAACTACACGGGTCCCCTCATAGGCAGAGTTTGTCTGATACTTACAGCACAGTGCTCTGAATGAAATTCCTCCTCTTTATGATTTTCTTAATAACATTTTCTTTTCTCCAGCTCACTTTATCATAAGAATACAGCATAGAATTTATATGGCTTATGAAATATGGTCATTGACTACGTTATCAGTAAGGCTTCTGCTCAACAGCAGACAATCAGAAGTTAAGTTTGGGGGGAGTCAAAATTACGTATGGGTTTTTCACTGGGGGGCGCTTCAGCACCCCTAACCCCTGCATGTTTTGAGGGTCGACCTCCACTGCAGACCAAGCTGTGTTGGCTGTTTGAAGAAGGGCACTTCAGCAGAGAACCACTTTCCCAGAGACAACGGCGGACAGCAGTCACTCATACCTGGTGTCCAGCACACAGTTCTCATGAGTGAATGAAACACAACTTCTCATCTCACGGAACACTGCCAAGAGCACTTGCTGCCAGGGATCATCATAAGCTTCCAGATACAAATGGGGATTTTTAAAAATCTGCCACCATAAGCTTCACAACCTCCTATTTTTTTAAAGACTATTCATCAACTGTTGGTGATGTGATTTTTTTTACAACATATAATAAACATGGTACTGTTTAGAAGATCTGCATGACTCCCTGAACCAGTATTTTTCAAATCCCCACTGTGTGGTGTCCCACAACCACTCATATAACACATCCATTCAAAGAACAAGACAGAGCAGTGCACAGAACGGGATAAGAAGCCACCAATGGGGTTCAGGTGCCGCACTGCAGCAGGCCTCTGACAGACCAGCCCTTGCAGAAGAGCTCACACTGCTAGGATGACAAGATGAACTAAAATAATCTACAAATTCAGTGCAGTCCTTGTCAAAGTTCCAATAATGTTTTTTGCAGAAACAGAAAAGTCAATCCTAAAATTCCTGTGAAATCTCAAGGGACTCAGAATAGGCCAGACAATATTGGGGGGATGGGGAGAGACCACAGTAGAAGGGCTCACACTTTCTGATTTGACAGGTCATTGCAAAGCCACAGTAATCGAACCAAAGTGGCACTGGCGTAAAAAGCAGACTGGAACACTCTGCACGCTCGTGGAATAGAACAAAGACCCAGAAATAAACCCTTGCATATCCGGGTCAAATGATTTTCAACAAGAGTGCAAGACCATTCAGTGGGGAAAGGACAGTCTTTCCAACAAATGGTGCTGGGACACTAGACATTCAAGGAAAGGAAGGATTATGGACCCCTACTTTAGATCATATACTAAAAGAAACTCAAAATGGATCACAGGCTTCCACATAAAAGCTGAAACAATAAGACCTAGAAGGAAACACAGGGGGGGAAGCTTGCAGACCCTGGGCTTGGCAAGGACTTCTTGGGGATGACGTCAAAGCACAGGCAACAAAGGGAAAGAGAGAAGCTGGACTCAGTCAAAATTTAACACTTTTGTACACAGGACACTAGCAGGAAAGCGGAGGGATAAAGTACCGGCAGACCACAGGATCTGCTAAGGTCTAGCACTCCAAATACATCGAGAATCCTCACAACTCAGCATCAAGAAACAAATAACCTGAGAAAGACGTGACAAAGGACTGAACAGACAGGTCCTCAAAGACACACGAACGGCCAACAAGCACATGAAAAGACACTCAGCACCACTCACCACTAGGAACCTGGAGATCAGAAGCACAGGGAGATACCACTTCACACCCATTAGGGTGCCTACTATCAAAACAAACCAAAAAAATAACAAAAAGGGTGAAATAAGCAAAAGCAAACAAATAATAGGTGTTGGCAGGAAGGGAAAGAACTGGAACCCTGTGCTCTGCTGGTGGGGATGTAAAATGGGACAGAAACTAAGGAACAGGGTCTGGTGACCTGTCAGAAAAGTAAACATGGAATTACCCCAGACTCTGGCAATTCCACTGCTGGGTACAGACCCAAAGACCTGACAGCGGGGTCCGGAAGAGGCATCTATATGCCCACGTTCAAAGCAGCATTATTCACAACAGCCAAAGGGGAGAAGGAAGCAACCCAAGCGTCCGTTGTCAGAGGAGAGAACAAGCTACGGCCTGCACACAAGGGACTGTGCTTCAGGCTTTGCGAGGACAGAGACTGTGGCGCCGCTCCCACAGGGGCAGAACCGTGGAGACAGTAGGCTCAGTACAACAGGCCAGTGACTAAAGGACAAACCCTATATGAGCATCTCACCTGTGCGAGGGGGACAGAGAGTAGACAGTGGCTCTGGGGGGTGGGGGAGTGGGGGAAGGGGAGCAAGGGACAGAGCTGCAGTTTTGGGAAGATGAGAACGTGCTGGAGATGGTGGTGATGGCCGCACAACCACGTGAGTGCCGNTAGAT